>OZ002740.1:70803079-71403079 GCA_963924295.1 Dioctria rufipes | reverse complement strand
AAATTTGGATCAAGGTCAGTGGTCGAATCTCTTATCAAAAACAAACACTGTTTTAACTTTCAATAGATTATCACATTTATTTCTTAAGATTGCCCACAAATTACATTAAGATCAGATTATGTATATAAGTTGTTAGGCCTGAGATCCACACACACTAGAAAACACTTATTCCCACAGCCTTAGAATGTACGATTATCAAGAATGGTTGTATTGGAATAAAACACAATATATGAGTTTTGGGTCAGAGGATTTTTGTATCACACTTAAAACATTTATTGGTAGAAAGTTGCAATATAAAATCGTCAAGAGCATAATGTATATAAATATAGATATGAAAAATTAATATAGAATAAAGATAAATTTTAATATTTGATAAATATGCACAAGAAATATAGAATATGTAAACACATGTATGAGTAAATATATGGAAAAGTTGATGTATGAATAAATATTAATTTGTTACAGGTGACTGGTACTCACCGACCTATAAATGGACTCTTGAGGGTTGGCTTTAAGCTAATGTTAAGACCCTTTGTTCTAACCATTTGTTAGAACAATTCTCTATTCCCGTCGAGACCAGAAATAAAGTGTTAATGTTAGTAAGATACTATCTCAGTCGATACCAGAGATAATGTTCTGTAAGTCAGTCGAGACCCGGCTTAAAATGTTATTTAATCTTCAGTCGAGACCCGAAATAAGATGCGTATATTTCCGTCGAGACGAGAAATAATAGTGTTCTTTAAGTCAGTCGAGACTCAGCTTAAAGTGTTATCTTATCTTCAGTCGAGACCCGCAATAAGGTGCGTTTATTTCCGTCGAGACCAGAAATGATTGTTAGTAAAAGATTATCTCAGTCGAGACTCGAGAAAATATTCTTTAAGTCAGTCGAGACCCGGCTTAAAGTGTTATCTTATCTTCAGTCGAGACTCGAAATAAGATGCGTTTATTTCCGTCGAGACCAGAAATGATTGTTAGTAAATTATTATCTCAGTCGAGACCCGAGATAATATTCTTTAAGTCAGTCGAGAGCCAGCTTAAAGTGTTATCTTATATTCAGTCGAGACCCAAAATAAGATGCCTTTTTTTTTCGTCGAGACCAGAAATGATTGTTAGTATATATCTTAACTTCACTCGAGACCCGAAATAAGATGTGTTTATTTCCGTCGAGACCAGAAATGATTTCTTTTGTTAGTTGTTAAAAAGTTATATATCAGTCGATACTCGATATAAATCTTATTCCCTAAACAGCAAACTTACCTCAAGCGGTGCCAAGTACATTAACAGCTCGAGATCAGTCAGATTATCGTTTATATAGCCCTTGGTTCCACACGACACCACTGATGGAGTAGCAGAGGCGCATGATTACAAGAATTGGCAGTGCAGCTGTGGTCTTGCGGTAATAGCGATAAAATTTGCATAGCACCGAACAAAATTGCATAGCAACAAAAAATTTAGAGCAACATATTAAATTAAATTAAATCGTATTTTCAAAAATGTTCTCTCTATCACGTTGAGAAGAAATTTCCGTTGGATGGTACTTATAATACTGGTAATGATAAAGTTGCAAATTGATTTGCTTGATCTGATTGTATTTGTGCCATGCATTGTATGCTACATGACAACACATGCTTTTGTTAGATGTTGTACGTTGTACCCATTTTTCGGAAAATTGTAATTAGATTAAATTTCCTTTCTTTTCAGAACTTAATTTTAGCACATACATTAGTACGAATATAACGGTTCCAACATATGATAATGATTCGAATTTAATCTGCGTAATGAGGCTATACTTTTATATTGTATTTATGCAATATGTTATATATATGACAAATAAAGGGTTTTCCAATAAGAGGTGTTGTTTTAATTAGCCCGCTATTTCGGTAGATGTCACTTTTGGAGCTGTCATTTTTTGACATTTGACAAGTAGAAACTACGTTTTTAATAAAAATGGAACGATACACGATTCAATAACGCATTGAAATTATTAAAATTAACTAAAAAAATGGTGAAAATGTGGCAGAGACGGTTCGTAAAACTCAAACATTTTTGGGTCGTCGTGAAGCAACTTGTCGGACCGCAATACAGAAATTGGTAGAAAAATTCGAGCTGTCGGGACAAGTTAGTGATGCGAAGAATAAAACCCGTGCACGTCGCTCAAGAACAGCCGAGAATATTGGTGCTGTAGCCGAAAGTGTTGAAGAAAACCCAGGTTTGTCCATTCCTCGTCGTTCTTTGAAATTAGGCATTCCACAAACGTCATTACACCGTATTTTGCATAAAGATTTGGGTCTTAAGGCTTATAAAGTTTAGTTAACATAAGAACTCAAGCCGGCCGATCATCAATAACGTCGAGTCTTTGCTGATTGGGTCCTTGAAATGCATGAAAATGATGCGGAATTCCATTCCATTCCATTCTCATCTTGAGTGATGAGGCCCATTTCCACCTCGATGGCTTCGTCAACAAGCAAAATTGTCGCATCTGGGGCTCGGAAAACCCAAGAGTTATTGTTGAAAAGCCTCTCTATCCTCAACGTGTGACTGTTTGGTGCGGTTTATGGTCCCGCGGGGTCATTGGACCTTACTTTTTCGAACATGAGGCTGGAGCAACAGTTACGGTGAATGGATTACGCTATCGACAGATGATTAATGATTTTTTATGGCCGGAATTGCATGGTATTGATCTGGACAACGTTTACTTTCAACAAGACAGCGCTATGTGCCATACAAGCAACGAAACCATTGATCTTTTTGGGAAAATATTCCGGACCGTGTTATCTCTCGAAGAGGTGATCACAATTGGCCACCGAGATCTTGTGACGTAACACCTTGCGACTTCTTCCTTTGGGTCCACGTGAAAGAGAAGGTCTACGCCAACAGCCCAGCGTGGATTCAAGACCTCAAAGATGGAATTCGTGAGGCTATCGAGGACATAGGGCAGCCACTTTGCGATTTGGTTATGGAAAATTTCATGAAAAGGATATAGTCCTGTAGGCGTGGTCGTGGTGGTCATTTGGCTGATGTTATTTTCCATTATTAACGGCATACCTTCCTCTTTATAATGAAATAAAGATCCGATCATTTATCTCAAAAAATTGCATTTTTCTTTGAATATTAAAATAAAACGAAGCTTTATAAGTCATGGCATAGCATATCATAATCAATTATGCTTGGAGGGCTAATCTGATTAATGAATAATACTTTATCTTTATCCGTTGTCATAAAGAGGTACAGTGGTGAAGGATTAGCACAACAAAAGTACGTGGGAAGAGAACTCACCACATTGAGGTGAAGACCTTAAATTACAGATCGAAAACTTTACTACTAAAAACTTGGGATCTTGATTCTGTTTTTTCGCAACTTAAAGGTATTTATTTTAACTTTTGATGTTTCGCTTATGCGCACTGATTTAAATACAATTCTAGAAGCTGGAGTTGGAATATACGAGCTGGAACATATTAATGAAGCACACATTTCCGAAATTTTTCCTAGTTATAATTTAATAGGAATTAAAACGAAATTTCATACAAAATGGAAGTTGTGGCACAACAAAAAGTTTTGTTCAATTGTAAGTGTGTGACTTCTTGGATTTAATATTAAATAATATTGTGTATTTTTCGTGAAATAAATTACAGCCGGATGTTCAAACTGATGAAACCGCTTCTGTCGTTAATCATCAGTTACTATCAACTCTTTTGTCATCGACATATGTTTTCAGTAAAAAACATACAGAAACACATTATATTTGTTAAATGAAATTTTAACATAAATTAAAAAGTTTTTAATTATTAAGGTGAATGTCCGAAAAACTTTAGAACAAACTGTGAAAGGAAAATCAGTTCTAGTTTGCACATCAGCAAATTGTGACTAATTATTTAATTGACTCCCCGATGACAAAAAAAAAACAAATTTCTACTGGAGATTTTAAAAAATTAAATGAGAAGATAGCAGAGAGTTTTCCTGGTGAAAATTATGTAAGTTTAGTTTAAAAAGAAATTTCTTAATGTCAATACTAAATATTGCCCCATTTTATAGAAAATCTATTATGTTCCTCGATCTAAGGAACACAAGCATCCTACTGGGAAACCTCACGATCGTTATTTCAATAACAGGAACCGTTTAAAAAGAAAACTGCAAACTTCATATAATTGTTCTTCAAATTCACAAGAGCTAATCGAAGTTGATGAAACTTTGAGCAAAACCATAAAAGAGTCGTTGAGATATAACGACGGTCCTTTGGAAGACATCATTAGCAAGTGGCTACAAACTTTTTGCCTTTCGCCGCAATCATATCCTTCAACCACATACGTCACTGGGTAATATTATTTCAGATTGGCCATTATACAAAAATGGCAGCTTGGGACCAAAACTTGTAAGTATTATTAACATTTCCTAAATTTAGATAAAACGTAAAACTTCTTTTTATGGAAGATTAATATTGACTTTGAAAGTCTTTATCCAAAAATTTCGGAAAGCCTGTTCAATGATTGGAGTCATTTTACCTATAAAATAATTCAGCACTTCAAAGAGAGGATAAAAGACAAGGAATCATTGGATTTACTATCGAAACTAAACGAGGAGATTTGAGAGAGTATGTATAGTCTTTAAGAAACTTAAACAAATTAAAATAACATTGGAATAAATATTTAAGTAGTTAATATCCTTACATTACATTGCCCTACTGAATACTTACATAGAAAAAACTATGAATTGAATATGCTATTTTGTCTTTTTTAAGTAAATTAAAAGAAATATTTTATTTGAATAAACAAATAATTTATTAAAATTTTATAACGAATTTCGTAGATGGAATGCTTGCAATTATTTCAATGATTCTAATTTGATCATAATGTTTGTGTTCTCTTGTATTACATAAATTGATTAGAATTGGTAAAATAAATGTAATAACATTTTTCCATTGCATTAATGACATAAGTTCTAAAATTATTAAAAATTACATGTTCATTAAAATGAATTATTTTTTGCTCTTTATAGAAGTTAAAAGATGATGCGTATATTTTTAAAGAAATTTGCATATATAGCCTTTCGAATCTTGAAGTACGTGTATATACATATGTACATTTATTTCTTTTTCGTCATCGCCTGCTAACTTACATAAGTGCTTATATAAAATATATTTTTTCTAATATTATTACTAAATGCTGTTATTTTACCTACCGCAAGAACGAGCAATGAGGACAAAGTTCAAGCGCTGAATAAAAGGAAGAACATAACTATTAAAAAAGCAAGGGAATGCTTAGTTCTTTACATTACAAGTGTTGACTTGCTTAACCCTAAATTAGAAGAAATTAGAAAAAGATTATTTGAAAGAAAGTTAACTTTGCAACCTCTTCTTATGGTTGTAGGAAATACCTTCAGTACTTTGAGCGAGTTTTATGTTTATATTGATGGTATGGAACACAAGTTTCCATCATTATTATCTACTTTAGATGTTTGTTTCAAAACATTTCTTATATTCGATGTAGAATAGCCTGAATTTTGTGGTGGACTGTGGAGTTTTATTCAGAGATATTTTTATAACTTCTCAAACATTAATGAAATGCCTTTTTTGTCAGGTATTGGGCTTAATATCTTATTTCCACAATATTAAATTATCTGGCCTACATACTGAAATATATTTCTTTTCTTAAACATGTATATTTGTTACTTATGTAAAAAAAATTATCTTGAAGTTTTTGATTTAATAACTCATCTTAAAAGCGTACCTGAAATACCAAAATTTAGTACGTACAAATTAGGGCAATATAAGTGTTATCAAGTTTTTTCTAATAGTAAATCATTTAAAAAACATTTATTGGTTACCCATAAAAATTTCAAACATTTCTCCATTTCCCACCAAACTGATAACATGATAAACTTTAAGACATTATCAAACCAAATAGCAGTACCAACAGAAACAAACTCCGTATAAAATAACATATCTTCAGAATTAAACCAAATTAATAAATCAGATATGTTTCCGTATGAAAATGAATCTTTGGATAAATTAAAAAATACTGTAATAAATTTTTCGTCAGATCTCTTCTCAAAACCAAATATTAGTCGAAAGTGTGCCATTACAATTCAAAATAAAATTTCAAGTATTACCAAAACCATAGTAGATTCACTAGTAAGCTTTAATATTTTGGATTTAAATATGAATTCCTAGGATATTATTAATGTTTGCTTGGATCCATTTAAGGAGGCAAAACCTGAGTACTTATATAAGCAGTTCATGTTAAAACAGTATTTATTCAGATATCCCTTAAGTCATACCATAAACAATTAAATTCAAGAAACAACTCTTAACAGAAGGACTACTTTAGATGAAGTTTCATCCAAGGGATACTTCTTACCATTAAAGTTTCAGATAAGGAAGTTTTTCAAGCTTCCAGGTGTTCTATATATAGTACATTGATAAATATTGAGAATTATTTAGAAAGTAAAGATACCATTTGCAACTTCGTCAATGGAGAATTATTTAAAAAGAAAAGGGAAATGGGAGAAGATAATATTATTATACCTTATTTCTTCTATACCGACGACTTCGAAGTGAATAATGCACTTGGCTATCATTCTGCCCAAGATAATGTATGCGCGATTTACTATAGCTTTCCAATGATAGAATCTCATCATCTATCGAACCTCAATTACATATTTCTTGTTGGTTTCATAAAAACCTATTATATATCTGACTCTTCATTTTATTTTCTTATTGAACAAATCAAGTCGTTAGAAAATATGATTTAGACGTAACTGTACTAGGAAAAAGTTACCAGTTGTACTTTATATTAGCTTCAGTTTTGGGAGACAATTTAGGAATTAAGAGCTTGTTGGGATTCGGGAGGTCCTTTAATAAAGAAAAGTATTGTCGGCTTTGTAATAGGAGTAAAAATGATCTTAGATAAGATTGCTTTGAAAATTCTTCGTCTATTAGAAACATCGATACTTATACATATGATTTAGCCAAAGATGACTTCAAATTGACAGGAATTAAAAAATTAAGTATCTTTAATAGTATTTCTTCATTCTACATAACGCACAGTTTCACAGTGGACATAATGCATGACATTTTTGAGGGAATTTACTTATGATATTTGCTAAGTTTTCCTATCACTTATCAAAGACAAGATTTTTACTTTAGAGATTTTGAATTATTGAAAAACCATATTTAACTATGGAATTACTGAAGAAAAGCATATATCTCCACCTATTCAATTACCTCGGTTGAAAGCAAATAATTTAAAAATGTCTGCCAGGGAAATGTGGCACTTCATTATTTTTTTACCTCTTATAATAGGGGACAGAGTTCCAATTAATAATAAGCCGTGGAAGCTAATTTGCCTTTTAATAAAAATTATTGATATTGTTTTAAAAAATCGTTTTACACTGAGGGACATAGTATTATTAGAAAAAACGATTGAAAAACATTATCAAATTTCTATTGAACTTTTTGGAAATCTAAAACCGAAGCACCACTTCTTGGTGCACTACTCTTCTACAATTGAAAAGAGTGGTCCTCTAAAGTACTTGTGGTGTCTTCGATTTGAAGCAAAGCATAAAGCTTTAAAGCAGTATGCACAAGATATATCCTCAAGACGAAATATTGCGTATTCATTATCGATTAAAACTTCTTTACAATTTACAAACTGTGTTAAAGAAAATCTACCATTTCCAACAAAACAATATATGAGGAGGTCACACCTGTAAATCTTCTTGCATTCCCAATATATTCAAACTTACCATTTCCACCTGATTTAGATTATACCAACTTCTGTTCGTCTTTTAGAAAAAGTTAATTATCTTGGCACAAAATACAATAACAACTTGTATTTCACTTCAAGCAAAGAAGAAAAATTACACTTTTATAAAATAATTCATATAATTATAGATAATTTTAAAGAAATGTTTATTATAAATTGCGAGATAAACATTGTTAACTTTAATAATCACTATCAATGCCATGAAGTAGGAAGCAGAAGAGAGTTTTTAAAATTCGAAATATCAATTTTTTCTCCACCACTCCAATATACATTTCATCTAATGGAAAATCTTTTATAAGATATAAAGCAATATAAAACATTGACCTTATAAATATATGTAATAATACATTTATATAAATAGGTAAAATAAGAGAAAATATGTAAATAATAATAATGAAAACTATATGCTTAACTTAACTTTTCTTTTAACTTTCTTTCCGTAAATCATGTACTTGCCATATATCAGTTACAATACTAATAAAAACATTTCACAGGAAAAATATATCTTTTATTTATTTACCATAGCATAATAGAGAATTACTACCCCTCATCTTCATGACAAGTAAAACCACAAAAAATAACAGCAATTTATTTGAAAGATTTGCTATTATCAAAATAAACACAGCAGCGTACGCATAGTCAAAGGTGAATCTGGTTTTAGTTAAGGCGATGTTTAAGGCAAGAAAATTTGATTGCCGTAAACTCCAATCTATGACTACGGGTCATTCTATTTTTCATTTGAACGCACAACGCGTTCAGCTTACATAAATCTTCGAACGTGGTGGTAATTGAATTGGAACGCGTAAAATTTTCAATTTTTTTGACAGCTCATATTGTTAATGCTATGAATGCAAGGTTGTTTGCTGTCAACCACTGACATATCTAAATCGGACTGCTGATACTACTCAAATTGCTTACATTATTTGACGTTACTATGGGATCACTTTTCTATAGTTGTCTCATTTTGGTTTAAATACTTTATTCCGCTGAACTTCAAATAATAAATTCTATACAAAATCCAGCATAGTCCAGTTTCAGTTCATTGGTTTTTCTCTATCCCCCATACCTACTTTTAGGGACAGGCAGACAAATATTGCTTAATTTTATTTCTATAAAAAAACATTTTAAGAAATATTTAATGTTGTAGGAGATAAACTTCGAAGAATAGAAATAATTTCGAATGTATCTGGAATTTATTGAACTTTATATATGAATATTAAAGTGAAAGAAAACTTGAAATTATGATAATTGTCACACCCCCGCCAACAAAAGTTGACCCATATGAAATAGAAAATCAAGCAGTCCATGTTATATATGTCAGTGGTGTGAACGTTTTTAAACGTTTGTATTTTGAACGTGAAAAAAATTCCATTTGAACGCAAGATTGCTTGGTTTGAATATTTTTAATCGTTATAATTTTGAATGTGGAGGAAACTCGATTTGAACACGAAAAATATTCAATTTCTTGAACAATTTATATGGTTGAAATTAACGCAAGGTTATTTGATGTGAATGTTTTTGCAATCAGGATACACGCGTTCAATTTGAGCATTTGCTAATTCTCAAACAAACGTTAATCGCCATTGGCTATTGAATTTTATGGTGAGGCAGTTGAATTTTATAATAATAAAAAAAAAAAAAAAACTAAAATGTAAATATTGTAATATGAACGGGAAATTTATAGAAATCTAAGAGAAGGAAATTTTGAAAATATAAAAGTAACCTGCTTCTGTAAGTATTTAAAAATAAAGCAAGAATTTTCCGGACGAATTTCACATCACAACCAATCTGTATGCTCCATATATATAAAATTTTCCTTACAGTTGTTCCTTCCTGCCAAGATTTGTCAACCAGGTACCTAAGAAATGTATTCGGCAGGCAGCACCCTCAATGCAGCAATTCTCACTGCGGCCGTTAAGTCAACATAGCGTCGGCTTGATTCCCGTCCGTTCCTCAGTCGATTGGGTTCCCGAACCCCTGGTTTCCTACGAATTATCTCCGTGTAGGCTCTCACAATGACAGCCGAAGTGTAGCGGCATATCCCTTAATTGGGCTGTCATTACGACGGTTGCCCTTTAGTAGTGTCAAGTTGTCAAAAGACAACTCAGCACTTACGATGAAAACTATAACAGGTCTGCAGTCTGTTTCCAGGTATGGACTTCCGCTCACGCCAGCTCAGTCCTAATCTGGTAGCTAGAGATTGTTTCAGGTCTGAAGTGTATCATGCCAATCATGCACATACTCCAATCTTAAACCAGTTCAGTTCTTATCTGGTCTGTGGAAAGTATTTAAGTACCAGTCCTAATCTAATCGCTGGAAATTATTTCAGTTTGAAATCTACCAGCCCTTCAAGCCGACACGGCCTCCTGCTGTAAGAGCGCTCAGTATCCCACCTCAGCTAAACCGGATATCTACACAGAGTAGCATCTATGTCGGAGCACGCAGCAATGGTGGGCTCCTTGCTGCCACACTAATTGGCAATATTATTCCCAATAGGCATTTTTTTTAAGGTGTTTGGAAAGGATTGGGAAGGAGAGGTTTCTCCTTCACCTCCATTCTTTTTTCTCATGTTCTCTTTGCTTGGTGAAGAGCATTATTGTATGAGAAGTTTTTAAAATATTAAGAAATATGTACTTTATAAAATATATTTAACAAACTACAATATCTACAACACAATAGCTTTTGCTACTTTGAAAACAATAGCAAATAGTTTTCCGCATTTCATCATCACACTATAGGACTCTCCAAACATTTTATTATATAATAACTCTTACGTAGCTAATTAATCCTTTCCATATAACGGGCAACGGATCCAAGTACCTTCCAATGAAGGTCTTCTTAAGTTTCCAACTGGGAGGTTATTAATTTTCGCATCTAAGTATGTATCATTCTCAATAATATCCCCATCGACTTATTCAACGATATTTCAGCAATATTTCACTCCTTAAAAGTCAACATTAATTAATTGATTAGATATGAAAAGATATCGTGTCTACTGTCTACTGTCTATTAATAACAATTAACTTAAGTAGAAGAGTACATAGAATAAACCGTTCAAATATACCCCAGTTGTGAAGGCGAATCATTCAGAACGTTCAATTGATGTCATTAATAATAGATCACTACGCTTCCCCTATACCGTGCCGACAAAATTCAACACATACATGCACAAGGTATCATTGTGAGGTATACGATAAAGGAATTAATATGGGTCATTAATTGGTGGATCAATTGAGGACATCATGCTTGTTGTAGCAGGAATAACATGAACTTTTCTTCTTCAGTTTAAAATGTTCATGACCTTTTATTGAGCCCATCACAAATGGACTTTATAGAAACTGGCACTGTTTTCACAAAATATAGAGGTCATTAGAGATCGCGTGACACACAGAATTTTCAGTATTCCTAATAGAGGATTGTGTTTTTGAGATGTTCCAACTTTCATGCCATGTGATAGTTTAATAATAATAAAGATTGTAGATTTAAGCCTCTTTGAATGATTGCGAAATACTAGCAAAATTCTTACAAAGTGATTCCTATTAAGCTAATAAAGACTTTGACTGAAACTCAACACCATATTAATTTGAAAAATAAGAAATCGTGAAAGGATATTAATATCTGTCGGCAGGACTCTAGTTCTTTTAAAATTTAGGTAAGATATTAATCCATTTTTTCAGTGTTATGTAGGTACGATTAAATTTTTTTCAATGTCTACTAACTTTTTGAAAGCATTTAATTTTTGTTTTTGAGTCGATAGATAATCAAATGCTCTTTAAGAACGTAGTAGAAGCTTTATATTTTAAAACTCCTGGTTCAATATTTCGAACGCAAAAATATTTCTTTTGCCTTATTATTGGCTGTCATTTATGTCTGTCATATTAAGTTTCAATTAACACATTTAGAAGCGCTGTTTTAATATTATACTTTGCGTAACCATACGCCAGGGCGGTCGTAAAGCTCCTGACTGTTGTGTCCTGACCTGACGCAAACCCTCTTATGAAATCTAAGTGTGGAGTTCAATAAGTGGATTTACCCGTTAACTTTCGTCTTTTGATGTCTAACAATGGAAAGTGCCTAGTATTTGCAGAGAAAATGAATTAGTACAGGCCATGCTAATGACCTTGTTTTAATGATATTTTACACATGCCACATACTTCTAGATATGATGAAGCTACTTAAGTTGTTTCATCTGGAGTTCGATTTGGATACAACTCTAAAAGGTTTGTGAAAATGGACAAGAAATAGCACGGGTTCTGCAAAGCCAATTAATAATTTCGGATTAATGCTCCCAGAACCTATGGAACGTAATAAGTAGTAGTGACATTGTGTCGAATACGCAAAATCACGACATTGTCTTACTGTAGTTAAAATTTAAACATTAAACTTCAGAGGACATTTTAACTAAATAAAGTGCTCTGATAGCTTATTCGGCCTGAAATTTTACTTTAAGCAGAGAGAGATGGCAACTTAATATATGCAGGGTATCCCAGAATTCGTGCTTTTCCTCTATACCCAGGATTTCTCACCCAATATAGACCAAAAAATGGTCTGAGTTTGTTGGATTTTGTGATGCTGAACCCTTTTTTCCTAACACCCTGTACCCAAATTCTCGAGAAAATCCCTAAAATTTTTACATTTTCTTGCACGATTTGGAAACGTAACATGTACACATGTAGCTACCTACATGCAATCGTTCCTGAGATAAACAAGTTTTTATTATTTATTATTTCGTTAATAGCGCAAGAGAAAAGATGATATGTGTAAGACTTGCATACATAAGAGCAATTTTTCAAAAGAAGGTCTTAATATATCGCAGGAACTGAGATGCTATGTAAACTCTATTATCAACCTGGAGCTCCATCCAGACATCTTTCTTCACTGAGACTTTAATACCTACTTGGATGTGCTAACGAATGGACTGAATGAAAAATTTGCTTCCGAAATTTCTCTGAAATAAAGGATCGTACTCCTTCAGCGTAATCCCCGCAAAAAATTCCTAAACTTGTATCTCCGTAAGGAAGCTTACTAAATTTAAGCGGTGAGTTTTCGAGGGGAAATGTGAGCTGCTCATCTGTAGCTGGAGTTAAAGCTACTGCCTTGAAATCGATCGTGCTGGAGAGGTAAATCACGTTGACTCGTGAAAGTTCATCGGCTACCACTTTGTGTTTTCCTGTGATATGACGAATATCTGTGGTAAATTGGCCAATAAAACCTAAGTGCCTCAATTGACGTAATGAAGCCCTGTCTAGATTTTACCTAAAAGCAAAAGTCAATGGCTTATGACCAGCAAACAAGGTAAAGGTTTTCCCTTAGAGAAAACAACGAAAATGCTTAATGGCGCTGTAAGCCGCTAGGAATTCTCTTTCATTAGCGCTGTAGTTAGCTTGAGGTTTAGAAAGCTTATCAGAAAAAATTCCAAGGGTTTCCAATCATAATCCTCCTTTTGCTGCACTACATCTCCTAAAGCGATGTCGGAGGTGTCAACAACGACTGCCAGTGTGGTGAAAGCTGATAAGTGGGTCAAAATTGTGACCTGCTTTAATTGCCGTTTGACATCCTCGAAAGCCTCATTGGAATCCTGCGACCACTCGACCATTTTGGCACCGTCTCTCTTAGAGCCTTTCAAATATTCATTCAGTTTAGCTTGGTGCGTCATTCCGAGAAATCGTCGGAGATCTTTGACTGTTTGGGGATGCTTATATTTACTAATTATCTCTTTTATTCTTGACCATGTGCAGAGGTGAAGACCAGCAGCTGCTAGAAGGACGACAAATACTTCGCTAAAGTAGAAAATCAAATTCTCTTTTAGCAGCGATAAGATTATCTGGGGGTCTAGCTTTGGCATCGACTGGAAGTCCTTTGGTCAAAATATGATGGGTGACATCGTGAGGTACCGACTTCAAGAGACCATTGTCCAATTTGCTCGTAGAAAAATATTGTAGCAATTTGCCAATTAGGAGATTCACGGAAGATTTGATTAAAACTGAGTGAGATGCGTACCCCGTCTTGACAGAACGAGTTGAAGTCTTTAGGGAGGTTAGCGGGTCAATGAGATGTCGTTACCGAGCCACCACTACCAATCCGTAATGGTTGAGAAAGTTCGCACCTAAAATGGGTATAGAAATATCTGCCATGGCAAATTTCGATGAAGTCCCAAATGTAGAGGGATTCAGCTTATTACCATATGCAGCTATGGGAGTTGAATTTGCAGCAGCCAAGCAAAGAATTGACGTGCGACCCGTGTCGACTAGATAAAACTGTTTGTTGGATTTGTCGTAGATATAGGGGCGATTATTAGAAATGCCCTGTCCACCGTTCGACAAAGGAGATGGGCGAATTAGTTTGTCGAAAATGAACTAGAACTTGCCTCACTAGAATTTTAAGGAAAGTCGAAAGGAAGTATACATTTATTGACTTTGTTACCGAAGCGTCCATCATACCAACATAAATTTGGTTTGCATATCTGGGCTCTTATATTTTGAGACATTCCACTCCTTACTTTTGGAACGACTATGGCACCTATTTGTAGATGGAACTTATGGTGGAATCACCTTATTCTTAATTATGTTGACCAACGAAGCAATACGCTCAGACAACAAATTGATTATAAAAGAGTTTCTCACAGCACTCATTTCATGTACCGGCTGGACTTCTGCGATAGTGTTGGCGCAGGAAGCTAATTCATAAAAAGCGCCGGGATTGCACGAGAGGATAGCCTGCATATGTGCTGGGAGTCGCTGTAGCTACACCGACTTCAAGACCATCACTTAATCTGCCTTGATTGAGAACCTGCATTGAGTAGTTGCTTAATTATTTGGTTCTCACTACCTGTAAGGCGTAAAATCAACAACCCTTTCGAGTCTTTTGTACTCCTCGCCAACTGGAGGACTACGAGCCACATCACTAATCAGACGAACAAGATGTATTTCCAACACCAATGACCGTATAAAACTTGGTCATTTCTTGTGAAATACTGGCAAGCTCAAATTGAGCCTCTAGTTGCAGGAACCACAGTTTCGGAATTGCCCTGGTTTCACTAAAACAGCCCCGAGAACCGCATGTGGCTAGGGGCGTTTACCAACATATCTGTGTTAGCGACCCTGTTGGGGTTGGCCATTCTACCCAGTTCGCACTAACTATCACTTTGCAGCACAACAACACTTGACACTTAACACTTTACGAACAATACCTTAAATTGACCAGATACTCCCGTCACGACCGGTTACGCTCCTTTACAATATATGTATATACTATACCATATGGGTACAAAGTAGGTAGAGGAAGGAGTAATTCAAGAGTAAGGTCAACACATTATCATTAATAACTAGGACCTGATAAAAAAAATATGCCAGAAATAAATTTTAAATATTGTAAAACTACAGATTAAAATTGAAGTAAATATATAAATTAGGAAACTCTATAGCTGACCTGATAATCCGGGTGGAGACCTAGTTACGATTACTGGTTTCGTTTGGGTCGCCAATGTGTGTTTGTTAGATTATCCCATCTCAAATAAGAATACAAATGTTCAATTGAATAGGAAGATATTTTTATTTGATATTCGGATTAAAAAATGCACGTTAAATGACTATATTATAAATCGCACATTATTTTCACAGACAAGACAGCACTGAACTGCCAATAAAAATGTACTAAAAACTGTTTCAAAAATTATTAAAAGCGCAATTACTATTAACATAAACACTGGCTGTTTTCTAGTTTTTCATCAAGATAAGACCGAATTTTTTTTTTTTTTTGTTTAAATACAAAAATCGCTGCCGACAGACAATTAGAAACGCAACCAGATATTTTTTAAACGACATTCTAAACAAAAATTAAATAACAAGCGTTGAAGTCTAAATGAAAGTTTCAAATACAGCCAAAGCTAAATAGAATGGCTCAAATGAAATTACAATTTAATGATGCCACAAACTTACAAAAACAATAACAAAATTGATATCCCTTACGGTTTTGCTCTTCTACACTAATAACCAGTCTTTTCAGTTACTTATGGCACTTTTATAAATTTTATTAAAATATCTTAAAACAAAAATATAATAAAGATAATCAGAATGCCCATAGTATAGTAAATACAATCACTGCAGAAAAATATGGTGTGTTCTCGACAAATATATTTGTTGCAACCTTGGCATGTGTTCTGTGTTACGGTCTCTTTTCGCATCTCTTACGGGCATTGGGTATCTTTGCAGGAGGCTCTTCTGATAATTCACCGAATAATTGCTTGATTATTTTGCGCATTTCTCGTGGAAACCGATTTTAATTCTGGCGCTTTTTCAAATTGTCACTGACTAGAGCTAGGCCCAAGCTTTTCAGAAAATGACGTCGCTTTGCCGTTGATTTATTGTTAATTCGATGTACATATTATGATACTGTTAATTCCAAACATGTTCAATATGGCATAAAAACGGTAAGCGGTCATCCCTTGGAGTTACGGCTCACCTCATATGTAGCGCAAAGTTCATCAAAGACATCAACCCCACTTTTTGTTGAATTGTGGTAGGTGTTGATTTGCGGTTTTCATTTTGCTCCAGTTAAATCATCAATTTTATCATAATGGTGCAAACTTGACATCAGCAAACTGCCTTATTTTTCTAGGGGACATGAGGAAAAAGAGTGATATCTTTTTGGCAACCGAGATGAAAACACCTCGACGCTACGTGTTCTAGTGAATTCAGGAGGAATTTGTCGTTAACTTGTATTTTTGAAGCAGATGTTGGACAAGTAGCTAGTAAACCAGTTGTGAAATGTTAAGTAGATCACGGTTTGATTTAGAAATGGGTTGCACAATTCGATTCACAACTTAATAGAGTTTATTACTTGCAGCGAATGGATCAATTGGTTGTTTTTCAGGATACATTCCCAGATTCAAAATGTAGGTAGTTTTTAGAATTGACCAAAGCAAGTAGATTGAACTATATTTAGCCGGTTTGGACGGTATGTACTGGCGAAATTAGCATCAGCCTCGAAAATCTATTAGCATTTCGTCAATGGTTAGACAATCACTGAAGATATAAGCCGATTTGCAATTTTCTGCAAAATATTCAAATATTTCTGAGATTGGTGCCAAGTTATCTAACAGCTTCCAATAGTCGCGAGTAGGCAGCTTTGTACAAAGTGCAAACGTTATTCAGACATCATAAGCCTAAATATTTCTACTCCTGTGACATCGGAAACCCATACGTTACTCAAATTCTGTATTCCTGAACGGATTAACCCAGCAATATAAGTATATATAAGATCAATAAATGCTTTGAATTCTAACCATGCTACATTTCTTTATACAATTATGGTTGGCCAAATCCTTACTGACGCAATTTTATGCTGATTACGTGAATTTGTATTTGTCAAAACCGTTTGTAAGATCAGTACTGAAAAAGATGCCCCAGCATTCTAACCCGGAAGTTTCAGACTTAGTATCATGTATTACACTTGGCAATCGTGATTATGTTTTCTGCTCCTATCCTTACATTCTGCCGAAAAGGTATCTTGAACCAAACTCTTCTGTTAGTAGCATCATAAAGTGGAATTCATACATTGTGACAGTAAGATGTTCCTGGATCTGATACAGAATGCTCTTGCGGTGGCGGTGCAGATTTGCCTATTAATCTCAGATAGCGGAACATTGTCGCCTTCGCTATGGGGGAACTCTTGTTCACTGAACACTCACGTGATCCTCAATTTCCACATCGTCGTTATCAGACAAGGCTTCTTCCGAATCAGACTCCTCAAGAATTTACAAAATGATTATTTCTTTCTTGTCGATCCATTTTTCTAACTGCATTCAAATAAGAACAAATAATTTAAATCAGAAACAATAAACACCAAAATGCAAATAGAATGTATATTAACACCGAAAAACATTTGTTAGCAACAAAAAATCATATGTAAAAAATGGAACAAAATTGTTACGTCAGTTTTGAAGTTGGGTCATATTTACCTTTTTGACAATTATAGTTGGAAACATTCCGAGTCATTTTGACCCAATCTAGATAAACTCCGCAAGTTTTGTTGATATATTCCGCCAATACAAAATTCATCATTCTTTGGAATGTCGCTGGTGCGTTCTTGAGGCCAAATGGCATATGTATATATTCATAATGTCAGCGGTGCAGAGAATTCTTCCTTTTCCTTGATATGATGTAATCCTTTATCCAGATCAGGTGTAGAAAAGGACTATGTTTTTCCTTACTTGTCAAATATACCCTCTATATTCGGAATTGGAAATTTGTCATCGATAGTGATCTCGATTAGTTTCCTGTAATCTATCACTACTCTCAATTTTTGCTTTCCTGAAGTGCCCTACTTCTTGTTCATAAATTTTTTTCTCTTTCGTATATTTTCGAGCGGATAGGTTGACTGTGTTTTGTGACAATGGAATGCTTTATTTCCCTCACATTAGTCAACTGTTCTCCTTTTTGATAAAATAAATCCCTAATATCTTTAAGAATATTCCTAAGTATTTTAATTCTTCTCCATTTAAATGTTTTTTGTCTAACTGATTTACTTATTCCATTCGGTTAATTCCAATCATTTCCAATTGGTTAATTTTTTCAAAAGGACATGAATCTTTTAACAGAGATTTCTAAAGTTTCTTTACCTAGGTCGATTTTTGCTCGAATTGTTAATAGAATATTTTGGTATACGATTGCTGAAAATTTTTTTTTCTGAGAGATTCATTACTTTCCAATACATACCTAGATCGTGATCAAACTCATCCGGTATCGTGAAATGATTTTATGAGTAATTTTAATTTTTCCTGCAGGATTATCATGATAAGGTTAACAAATTTACTGATTTATCTAATTTAATTCGTTTCTTGTTGGAAAATAATTATTCGCGGATAATTGAAGCTTCAGTATCTATCAGAAAACATTTTTTTGTTTTCTTAACAGTTATTGTAACTATCGGCAAATCGTTTTCTGCGGAACCGAAAGCAAATTTACTTGACCAACTTCCATGGGTTCAGATTGTGCAGTACATCGTGCACCATTGTTTTGAAATCATTGCACATTTTCTGTACTTCTTTCAAAATTTCCACTTTGGTTATTTCTTTGGGTAAAATTTCCACTTTGATTATTTCGTTGCTTAAAATTATATTTATTTTGGTAATTTGAGAAAATTCTGTATTTATGATAATTAATATGAGAATAGTTATTGAATTGATTCTGATTATTTTGAAATTGATTTTGATTTCTTGGGATTTATAATTTTCGTATTTATTTCTAAGGTTTTGAAATTTATTTTCATTTTCAAACTTTCTTAACTTAATTTGATTATATTATATGTGTGTAATCGCGCAGAGCTAATTTTATACATAGTAGAATGTGTCGTAAGTAAGCAACGGCTTGTTTCCTAATTTCTACTGTATGTTAAAAAAATATGAAGTGTAGTTCGGTCGTAGTTGGCCTTAAAAAAATAATTGAAAGTTTTAAAAAATAATAAAATTAAAATTGAATTCGTTGTCACAAAAAGAAGTGTGTTTTTAAATGGTCGTTCCATGTTACAAATAAAATCGCTATATTTGCAAACATTTTTGGTCCTTCGTAGCATGGATATAGAATTAGTCTTTCGTTGGGACGTTCCGTAAAAATAAGAATAAAATACATTGTTAATTGTATTGGTTATTTGTGTGAAGAAAACTGTTTAGAAGAGAACAGATTATATTGATTGATTATTCGCAACCGACATTGGGTACACACATGTACGTCGCAGCCCGCTGCTGGAATTCAATTCAAAGAAAGTTTTTCCATATCTAAAAAGTTCCAGAAGACTAGAGCCTTGATTTGGAAAAAACGACAAATAGCAATTAGTTTTTCGTGTTGAGATTGGTACGTGACTCTCATTGCTTATTCAAGAAAATAACGCAAGACATAATGTCAAGGAAAGAGAGATAGGAGCAAACTCAGAGTGAGAGTGATGGTGATACGGATGCCGGCAGTAGTGATAGAACAGCAGTAGAATAGCTGAGTAGTTTGAGGAAAAAAAGAGCATCGCTACAAGGCTTTCTTGCAAAACTTAAGAATTAACAAATATCAATTCTATGAACATATTTGATTTTGAAACTCATCTTAGTTTACTCGAATCGTGGTTCGCTCAAATAATGAGAGCTCATTGCTAAATAGAATATAGCTCTGAGAAACCTGAAAAAGAAGCTTTTTTAGATCGAAATTGTTGTCACATATCGCTCAACATAAATCGCCTTCTGCTGATGCATCCATTTCCTCTGCTACTATTCTGAGTGCTCAAATATCACTTAGTCCACGTGGTCCTGCTCCTCGATATTCTCGATTACCAATATTAAAGCTGCCTCAATTCTCTGGGAAGTAAACAGATTGGGTCAATTTAACCAGTACATTGAAAAGTCTGGTTCATATTGATACCGAATTGCCAGATATCGAAAAATTTCAACATTTACTGAACTGTTTAGGAGAGCAGCCACTTCAAAACATTAGATACTTGGAAACTATAGGCGATAATTATGAGCAAGCCTTAATATTGTTAAGGGGGAGGTATGAGAATAAGTGCATAATTTTCCAGGCTCATATATAGAAACTGTTAGATATTCCGCGTGCTAGTAAAGGGGTCTGGTGTCAGCTTAGGAAAATATTTGATTTGTCAAAATCCCTTCTTCGTGCTCTGAAGATCCTTGGAAGCAGTGAAGATATTCTTATTGGAATAATAGTTCAGTTGATCATCGGGACGCTAGACCCCGATACCATTTCGAAATGGGATGACAAGAATTCATTGGAAGATCTTTCATCGAGGGATAAGTTTTCAACTTTTATTTCAAAACATTGTACCAGTTTGGAATGTCGTAATATCAACTGGTATAATTCTTCGAAAATTAAGCCCCAACGACCTTCAAATAATCATCAACCTTGCTGCTCTTCAGTTCTTCGTCAAATCCTCGTTGCATCACCTGCAAAGGGAATTGTAATAGCTTAGTTCATTGTCAAAAGTTTAAGTCAATGACGCCGCTTCAAAGATTTTTTTAAGCAAAACGTTTCACGTTATGCCTAAACGGCCTGAAGAAGGGACATTCGGTTACAACATGCACTGGTGTGAACAATGTCACAGTCTAGATCATTCCTTGCTTGATCGTCAATCGTCTTCAACTGCTCCTGGTTCAAGATGGAAGGGAGAATCTACATCGCAGATTACGTCAAATTATATCGTCAACGTTCTCAAATCGGCTGAACGCTTGACTAATTCATCATTATTTGTCAATACTTCATTGAAAGTAGATGCTCGACAACTTCCATCGGCTTCTCCAAAAATAGTTTGAAAGATGAGTAGATCATTCTAGCCACTGCTATCGTTTTAGTTAGAGATAGCACAGGCTCATTCATTCCTTGTGGAACAGTTTTGTTTTCGGCTTCACAAAGGAAGTTTGTAACAGAAATTTTGACACAAAGGTTGCGGTTGAGAAGAAAGCAAATGAATGGTGAAGTTGAAGGAATAGGAGCGATATCAACAGCAACTAAGTCAAGAATTCAACTGTGTGAAATCTAGACTTAGCGAAGACATCTTTTGTTTGAGCTACTGCCTTAGCAGTGATCACCAACACACATCCTAGTTACAAGGTCAATACCAATGATTGGAGTATTCTCCCAAACATTGACTTAGTTGACCCTAGCTTCTATGAACTACAAAAGAATAACCTCCTAATCGGAGGGGGAATATTCCTTGTGGAACAGATAAGAATTGGAGAAAACTAACCAATATTACAGAAAACTTCATTAGGAAGGGTCGTTACCGAGGGAATTCAAGCTCTCGAATCGCGTTCAACATTGTCAGCAATTCTTACGGACAAATAGAAAAAACAAGAAGAAGATACATTGAATAAGACATTGGAGAGGATCTGGACCATCCAGAACCTTTCGGATGTTCAGACCATTTCCTCTCTCGAACATGAGGAATGCGAGTCGTACTTTTTGAAAAGTGTTCGAAGATCCACATCTGAGCGTTTAATCGTGTCGTTGCCCTTTCGAGAAGATCCCATTTGGTTTGGCAATTTTTATGATGGTGCATGTAGAAGATTGTTAAGTCTTGAAAGAAGACTGAATAGGAACTTGGAGCTTAAGATGCAATATTCACAATTTTTGGAAAAATATCTACAAATGGGCCACATGGAGTTAGTAGACAAAGCTGAGTTCCCCATTTGACAATATTATATGCCACATCACTGCGTTATTCGTCCGGACAGTAAGACGACAAAACTACGCGTTGGGTTCGATGTGTCTGCTCGTAGCAGTTCCACCAAATCCCTAAATGACATCATGACGGTGGGTCCTCCACTCAATCAGAATTATTTGTCATCGTTGTTCGATTTCGTTTCCATCGGTATGTGGTAACAGCTGACATCGTAAAGATTTACTGGCAGGTATTAGTAGATCCAGAAGACTGCAATTTGCAATTTATTCTTTGGAGAGATTATCCCGATGAGGAAATAAAAATCTTTCGTTTGCTCACAATCACCTACGGAACAGCAGCTGCACCGTTCTTGGCTACTCGATGCTTGCAGGCTTTATCCATAAATCCATAATTTTCCTAATGGTAATGCAGTGATTGAACGGGATTTTTTATGGACGATTTATTGACGGGTGCAGTATCTTTGGAAGAAGTAGTGGAAATAACAAAACAGGTAGTAGAAATTCTTATAGGTGGACAATTTTACCTTAAAGAATGGTGTTCGAATGACAGTCGCATTCTTGCTGATCTACCACAAGATCGTGAAGACAAAATGGTTCAGCTGCAACCAAGCGATACAACTAAGGTAGCAGATAAATTTCGATTCCCTCGAATCGCGCCAGTGAAAACTATTTATTAGTTGAACTTATTGATTGCCTTCACTCACCGATTTGTATTACAGTGCATATAATATTTTGCTGGATGGACTCAAGGATTGTCCTCGATTGGCTATCATCCAATGCTTCCAACTGGAACTCATTTGTTTCGAATCGTGTGGCCAAAATTCAAGACATCTCAGCTAAGATACGCTGGAATCACGTTGAGAGTAAAAACAATCCTGCAGACATCGTCTCTCGTGGTATGCTGCCGGAAGAATTAGCTGGCTCTGAGTTGTGGTTTCAAGGACCACTATTTTTAAGGAACCGGAAGAAATGTGGCCCAAGTCTCGTTTGTGGCCACAAGATTAGAAAAACCACGCTCAAAGAACATTGTTGGTTCAGACGATAGTCTCTAGGACATCAAATATCTGTACGACTTTCACAAAATAACAATGAATAACTTGCTTCGTGCTGAGATGTATTCAAAATATTTGGCGAGCGAGGAGCAGGAAACCAAGGATTACAGAACCATTTTCAACAGAAAATTTGGATACTTCATTCAAACGGATGGTTTGGGCAGTCCAACAGACAGCATTTGGTACAGAAATCCGAGACTTAAAAAAAAATATCAGGAATAAGCTCCAAAAGTTGTCTTCGAACATTAAACTTGCTCCTCGAGAACAGCTCTGGAATAAAACTCTTAAGAATTGGAGGGCGTCTGCAGAAAGCAGACATTTTGTATGATGCAAAACATCCTATCATGCTTCCGAAGTCTCACCCATTTGTTCGGTCACTTGTAAAGTATTATCACACTAAAAGCTTTCATGCAGGTCCCTTATAATTAACAGCTTTCGTCTGTCAACAGTATTGAGAAGTATCGCGAGAATAGTCGTATTTGGATGCTATACATATTTCCGATCGGAGCCAAGGTTATCTGAGCAGATAACGGGAAGCCTACCAGCCCATTGTATGACTCCAACAGGGCCCTTTCTCAACTCTGGAGTTGCGTCTTTCGGACCGTTCCTCATACGTTATCAGCGTCTTGGTAAACATTCATACAAGATCTATGTTGTAGTTTTAGTTTGCTTTGCCACAAAGGCTCTTTTCTAATTTCGGCGGCTTATGGGAAGCCGCTGTGAAGTCCGCACGCATGGAGCTCATGAGCAGATCTCTATACAAGAGACAAGAGACGCAATCTGGAGATATTCTGAAGAAGATGGTATCTACTTTCATCCCATTCCAGCCCGTTCACTGCATTTCGGCGGCTTATGGAAAGCCGCTGTGAAGTCCGTAAAAACTCATATGTTCAAAACGATCAACATGGCATCGCTAATATATGAAGAACTCCATACCGTCATGGTTCAAATCGAAGCGATTTTGAACTCGAAACCGTTGACAGCATTATCGCCTGATTCTGCTGATTTGGAGCCGTTAACCCAAGGTCATTTTTTAATTGGAGCTCCATTCACAGCCATAGTTGAGCCTAGTTTGTTAGAGATAAATTTTTCTCGTTTGTCTCGTTGGCAAAGAATTTATTCATTACAGGGACAATTTTGGGCTCGTTGGTCGGTAGAGTACCTACATAAGTTGAAGAGTCGATTCAAATGGATAACTCGATCCAGGTAAATTCAGCCAGAAGTTCTGGTATTGGTTGTGAAAGATAATTTGCTCCCGCAGAAGTGGTTATTAGGACGAGTTCTGGAAGTACGTCCTGATCGTGAGGGAAGAGTGAGAGTGGTAAAGCTTAGAACTAAAAATGGAACATTCAAAAGATCCACCCCCTACCTAGAAGTGATGAAGAGTAGAAGCGGAAGTTGAAAGCTTAGCTTGCAATGCGGCCGGGATGATTAATCGCGCAGAGCTAATTTTATATATAGTAGAATTTGTCGTACCTAAGCAATGGTTTGTTCCCAAAATTTTACTGTATTTTAAAAAATATAAAATGTAATTTGGTCGTAGTTGGCCTTATAAAACAATTGAAAGTTTTAAAAAATGATAAAATTAAAATTGAGTTCGTTCTCACAAAAAGAAGTGTGTTTTTTATTACTCGTTCCGTGTTGCAAATAAAATCGCTATATTTGCATACAATATGCTTCTAGCAATGTTCCCACTTCATTCATTTCTTCTAAAAAATTCTGATATTCAGGCACAAAATCACAAAATTTACTTAAAATAAACTGTTCAGTTCTTTCACGTCTGAATTCTGAGGGCTTACTATCATCTAATTGATATTTTAAATTTATTCTATCCAATAAAACACTTAATTTTTTTATAACAAGAATATATGTAATTATATTTTACTTTGTTCACCTTTCCAAAAGTTTCCTTTAATCGTTCTTTTACGTTTGCCCATATTTTATCCTCAAGTTTTCGAACTTCTGGGAGAGTTTCCCCTTATATCTTCGATATGAGGTTTCTGAGTAAGGATTTGTTGGGTTGTAACTGCTGCTACTAGTTCTGAGATGGTTTCAACTTCAGATATAAAGTTCGTTAAGTCATAACTGCTGTCTCCTTTAAATGCTGGTACCGCTCTTGCCTCGGATACTAAGTCCTTAAACGTAAGTGCTATTTTGTCGAGTTCTGATTGTACTTTAATTAATTGATATAGATGAATTCCTTACAATGACGATTGGACTTCTTTTTATTCATGCAATGGTTATCGATACTGCTTCGAAAAACATATCCGTACCCCAGAGCAAAAGGGTATTAAGTCATAAAATGTAAATTTTACAGGAGAGCGTAAAATACAATAATTTTATTGTACAGGGTACAAAACAAGTAGAAATAATTATTATTTATACTTGTTTTGTAGCCTGTACCAATTAACAATTTAAATTGATTGAATAATATGAATAATTATAATGGTCGGTTTTTGGAATTAGCAAGATTTTTGAAAACTAAATTTTTTTACAGACAAAATGGACTTAATATTTTTTTTTTGCTTTCAGAAAAATTTCATAACTGTGACTTAATATTTGAAATTTGCACTTTATAATTATGGTAAAGTAGGAGTTTTGAGTTTTAATGCTGGAAAAATATTTATTTTTTATTTTTCTATTCTATTCTATTTTTAAAAACAAGAACCAAAGAAAAAATACAAATTGCTGTAAAGTAACTGACCTTTTATTCTTAAGCAATTAACAAAAGTGTTTTTCATGGAGTATTCCCTTTATTATAATAGTTACATAATAAACAAAGCTGGCTAAAAATAAAAAGCTTCAAAAAAAGTATTAGGTGTTAACCCTAATCGTCAGTATTTTCATTCATAATTGATTCCTCATGCACAAGGTTCTGAAAAAAATTGTGGAATCTTAGTGGAACCCACTTTAAGAGTTTTTAAAGATCTTTGAACATTTTTGTACTTATCGGATATAAAGTATCTCGTAAGGGAACCACCGATTCTTCTGCAGATTGGAGATTTCTACATCTTCTATTAAAATTTACACTTTGGAAATCTTGATCAAAATCTGTTTTAAAGTAGAGAACTCCAGGTGTTTCTTGTATAACCTGCATAAATACGGTTTTCGAAATTAAAAATTTTTCGTTATTCACGGTTTTTTTTATATTTTGTAATGGTGAATTGGAAGAATTGTACATTTTATTGAAGTCTTTAAAATCTCGAGTTGTCATTTCATACACTTTGAAGTTTTTGTTTTTGCCTGAAATCATTGCCAACTGTAACCAATCCCATGGGGTAATAATTTGAAAATTGGGACATTTTTTAGCCTCTCGTTCTATAACTGAGTGTATACTATCCACCTCCATGTGTGTGTGTCCACGCAGAAGAAATTTGTGACTGACCTCTTTGATGTGTGGATTCAATGCAAGCAGATAAAAATAGCACATGTTCATCTGTAAATTGAGGTTTTGTGAAGGGCAATTGTCGGTCCAAATAACCACAGACCTTATGCTTTGAGGTAAAGAATTTATGTATCGGACCAAGCATGAGGCCATTTCGTTCCCACCCCGGCCAGCAACTGACTCATCCCACATTAGACAGTTTGCCTTGTTTTCTGTTGCATTGTAAATTGTATAGTTAAAACACCAGAGTTTTAAACTATAAAAACTTTGGGAATTTGCTAGCTTAGGGCAAGGAAGACATTTTTGAAGATCTACCATTAAAACTTTTTGTCCAGGATTATTTAAGGACATCTCTTTGTCCATTTTTTTAAGATTGTATCTTTTATCTGCCTCCAATAAATGAGAGTTGTATCGTGCCTGTAAAGTTTCTCGCTCAGCATCAGAATTTGATTGTCTTAGATTAATCAAAAACTCGTCACACATATCACAAGTGTATCACAAGATAAATTAAATTCTGTATTAAAAATTTGGCAGTAAAGCCATTCCTTGCCAACATTATCAAAAGGAATATTTTCCAAGGTACATTCCTCTTTATACATCCGGTACATTGCAGAAATATTTAAATGGCTTCCTAAGTATTTTTTTGCTGTTCTTCTGCGGCTATAATGTGATTCTTCACATGGAAAAGCCATGATATATTCACGAATCCTATTTTTTACTTCATTGCTCACTTTATTAATTGACGGCTGCTTTCCTCTTTTGTCGCATTCGACAACTCCACCGGACTGACGTTTTTGCAGGGCTATCTAACAAATGTTTGAGAAATATCCAGCGTACTCAAAAAGAACTTTCTGCAGACCTGATATTTTTTTCCTTCTATAGTAAAAAAATACTTCAAGCTATATTGGCGTTTCCCAGCTCGACTACCTATTCGTTCTCTTTTTCTTTGGACAGATATTTCTTCAAGACAAGAAC
The DNA here is from genome assembly GCA_963924295.1 of Dioctria rufipes. Classification (NCBI taxonomy): domain Eukaryota; kingdom Metazoa; phylum Arthropoda; class Insecta; order Diptera; family Asilidae; genus Dioctria; species Dioctria rufipes. The sequence continues at coordinate 71,375,733 of OZ002740.1, read as the reverse complement.
ACAAAAGCTGTCTTTTTTGTTCAACGTTTGTCTCCTGATTCCAAAATTCTCTGTGAATTTGTGTTCTCTGAGGACCTAAGTTCTTTCGTTCCATTTCAAGCGGCAGTTTCTACAAGGTTCTCGTATTTTTTTCTCTTTCGTAGTCCGTTTAGTTTTCGAGGATTTATATTTTTTGCCAGACATCCTCATTTGTTTCCGCACATTTCTTTGCCACATATTTTCGTTTCTTACACGTTTCTTTCCTTTCTTCTCTTTGTCTGTTTCTAGAGACTCTTCTTTCTCCTCATCACGATCATCATGCGTGGATTCAGAATCGCTGTCACTACTGGACTTAATGCTAGGGACAAAAGAGCTTGCAGAATCTTCGAAAGGGTCTATTTCATCTTCGTATATATTACTTGTAGACGGAATAGTCTACATTGCTGGTTTATTAATCTCCTTACTAACTAAGGTACCACTTGTTGAACTGATGGCTTCAGCAACATCTGCCGTGGTAGGTGTATTTATTTGTACTTCAATTGTATTTACTGGCGAATTAGGAAAGTTATAAGATATATCCAACAAACGAGGTGAGGGTCTTCACATCTCTACTTTTTACGGTTTCCATTGAATCAATTTTGGTCCGGCTATTTTCATCATTTAACATAAGTAGATAATTCTCATCAACAGGAACAACTTGAGAACAGAAAAAAATAATAATTATGTTACGCTAAGCATGCTGGTTGCGCCACTGTACTAATGTATTACAAGAAATAATAATACGTAAGAGGACTTATGTTGGCTTGAGAGACCTTCCACTAAAGAGTCTTCATTTTTGGTGCACCCTGTATTTTTCAGAGCAAGCTGAAGCATTCTGCGGGATCTATCTCCCATTTTTAGCTAGTATTGGTAGCTTTTGCATTAAGTCACTTACAAATAAACACAAACCACTTTAGTTAAACAAAAAACGAATTTTATTTTGCAATCAATAATAGCAAGTGCATCACAACATATCAGACAGTGAACTAAACTAATACGTGCGTTGAAAACCTCTACAAACGTGTAGAGACTTGCACTGTTTCCTTGGCTCACGTTGTGATCGTGGACTTAATACTTTGTATGAATTGTATTATGTGGGACTTAATACTTTTTTTTTTACATAATATGGTTTTGCCCTGGGTGATTTATGTATTATGTTAGACCTAATACATGTGATATAAAGAAAATACTGTTTTGCTCCAGAAGCAAAGTGGACTTAATACTGTTCATAAAATGCTATTTTCGTTATTTTACGTCCAATTGTCTTATGTAGTAGACCACTAAATAGAGCGCGAAATTCAAATCCAGATGAGCCAAAAAACGGAAAAATTGAAATTATGGACTTAATACCCTTTTGCTCTGAGGTACGGATATATGTATGTATATTTTTTATTACCTTCTTTTGATTTATTTGAATTCGTGTATATGTTGCTTAACACGAACTTCACTTTTCACTAAAATTTCGATTTGCGATTTGGTAAAATTAGAAGCCATATTAAATATATTTTATTTAAAATTTTTCGCAATAAAACTGCATACCACGACTCGTTGAAAATATTTCTGATCTATTTACATATGATGAAATAAATTTCTTCTTGGAATTGCCTTTGAAGGCATAATTTCAACTATGAGCGCATTCGTGTCCACTTAGTCCAATTTACCGCGAGGTTAACTTTTTGGACTTTTGTGCATTTTGAAGTCGAACACATTCGAATTGGGAATAATTTAAGAAATATTTACGTTATCTTGCTATGAATTTGGGAATAGACTTCAGAATTAATTAAAATTTAGGTAAAAAGTAAGGAAATTTGCCTCAGAATTAGGAAATTTTCCCTTTTTATTTCCCTACTTTTCTTCATTTCTGAAGTAAATTAAGAAGGAATTACTACGTTATTTTTTCCTAATACTTAGATTACTCTGTAGGCCTAATTTACGGTGTTATTAAGTAATATTTCCTTCCTAATTTACCTCAAAAGAGAGTGGCCTTTATGGTTAAATTTTCAAGTTTAGTTTGGGCTCTGATCGCCGGATCGAATTTTTTCTTTTATAGATAGATAAGGCTTATGGCCCCAAAATACAAATAAAAAAAAATTCCAATGATTTTCAAATATTATTTTATATATATTTTTTTAACATTATTATGCTGCATTTTTTTAATAAAATATGTATACAAATCATTAAGCTTTATTTGGCATTTTAATCAGTGAAATTGTATGCTCCGTTCTCGAGATATGATTGAGGTAGTGCGAGGCATAAACTAATTTAAAACTTATAAGAAAAGCAATAAATATAAGAAAGTCGATAAAAAGGACTTGGTTTCGATGGATAATACGAGGCACTTTAATACATATAGTAAATTGTGGTATTTTGCATTTAAAAATTTACTCCATAATAGATGAAAGAAATATCCGAAATACTTATAAAAATTATCGCCGACAAGTTTACATAATCAGGGAGCTGTAGAATATTCTGCTTGACCGCGTATAGCGGCCTTAAGAGGATGTATGGACGTTAGTGGGTACACGGGTGAGGGATGGCAAGTCAGTTGGTTGGTTAGGATGAGGTTGCCTCGATGCGGGATCATATAAAACATATCCGATTTTATAACTGCCTAATACCCTTCACCTATTCCACATAGTCACCTACCAGCTTTAATCGCCAAGCAAGCTCATGCCCGTAATTCCATAAAAGCTATGGAAATACTGATATTACCTCGACTACAGCCCGCTAGACACGGTCATGCAAATTGCAGGACTTTAATGCATTAGCTAAATAGTAGATAAAATGAGATGTTAATTTTTGCAGCTACACGCAACGACTTTTATGTAGACTTTAGTTCAATTCCGTAGCAAAATCGTCAGATTTGCTTGTACGCAATAGTTTCGGCCGATACTATTCATGCCAGACTTCAGTCTCACTCACAACTCATGCTCCGACTTTCGCTACACACGTTCATGCAAATCGTACGGCTTGGCTTGTCGATGCCAAAAGCGAACTATACTAGATTGGAATGTTCCTGTACATGTGTAGTTGAATTCACACCTAAAAGCTTCAGCTCAGTTATAATTATCCCATAAAAAGTTTGTGCAATTTGGAACCCCTAGCCGAAAGATATATCTGATATGAAATCTTTTCAAGTACAGAAAAATCTTATTAAAAATTTTCGTCACTTCTTTTGTACGGAAATTTATTTATATGTATTTATTTATATCTATTTTCGCGATAAAACTTTCCCTTCCGCGGAATACATTTTAATGTGGCCCCATACTAACTAGGCTTTCTGTCAATAAAAAAAGTTTTTGTTTTTAATCACATGCTCACGTACTTCTGGGTGCCAAGGACCTAGCAATCACGAACTAGTTCCTGTGTTATTGAGAGAACAGAGAGGGAATTAACTGATGGGAATAGCATGTACTTAGTTTAAAGTTTAAAACGGATTTCCCCTTCAGGGTGTTCGTAGTTATTAAACTAAAGAGATATTTCGACTGTCGGAAAAAAAAACATTTATGTTTTTCTTCTTTTCTAATACTTTGATATTTCATCAACGTAATAAAAAACGTCTTTGTAAAAGGCTCTTCTAAATTTATTTTTCCATATGCTTTGAATGGTGAGAACATTACGACTGAAGAGTGAAAGTCGAAATCAGTATGTTAGAATGAAAGTCGAAGTCAGGATGTTTTGAGATATTTTTCCATCAACCCGATTTTTCTACTTCTAGAATGTTAATTCCGAGATGAAATTGTGATATTCATTTTAACTCAAAAATTTTTATTTGAGAAAAAAAAGGAAGAAAATAAAAACTGCTTAAGGCTTTTAACTTTTATACTCTTTCTAGTAATGGATTTCTTTTAGCATTGGATGGAATTTTAAATCCGGCAATAAATGAAACCTACCTTTTAGAATGTAGGTATGGATTCATTTGATGAACACAGAGATTTTCACTACCTTCATATTTTTTCGAATCCACAGGCAATGACATAAATTGAATTGTATAAGGTAAAGAACATACCAAGGTCAGCCAAATATGTTCTTGGATCTAGATGTAGATTTTGGAAGGCCTCATACTTATTCTGTTTTCACTGCGTTGCCTATCTTGGTGTATGACCCAAGTAGAACTAATGTTCGTCCAGCAATTCTTATACATATGCTTTCTTATAAAGCAACCAGTATTGAGATTTGATACAATTTTACATGCAGTAATAAGATGCCGACGTAAATAAACTGTTAACATCTGCATAATGACCTACCTTAAAATCTAAAATAATTTTTTTGCCGACTATCTTAATGCTTCCGCTGCTGCATAATTTAGAATGCCATTGACTTTACCTGTATCCTTTGAATCGCACACTCCTGAAATAAATATCGTGAATAACAACTTTCCACTTAAAGGAAATTGAAATCGATTCCAAAGCTTTTGCGGGGTTATCAACTTATACACATTGGTACATAAATAAACTATACATAAATGTACTCGTATGTGCTCATACGTTTCGATGATTTCGCTCTCTATAGCGCATCCTAAAATTGGTAAAGGAAAATTCGACGAACAAATAAACACTTTCATTGCACCTGAAAGTAAACTTTCGAAAAATCAATAAAATATATTTACAACACTAAAGGTTCACTGAAAGGGGCACTAATCCTATATTGACCTGGTGTGTCCTTGTGGAATTCTCAATTTTAAAATGCGGCAAATTGCTTGCTGCAGAACATCGTCGAACGAAAGTAAATCGTTAGGACGTTCTTTACTTCTCAGTAATGCATTGGACGTGATCCCTAATTCAACCATTCCACTGTAGAAAATGTTCGAAGCGATTTCAGAAAATTGGGATTCTTTTAAGTCTTTCGTGTTATTTTAATGTTGTCTCTAAGAAATATTAATGGCTAAATAAAGAGCAAAATAAACGTCGACTTTTAGGTTCGTTGGTGTACAATGGAAGAGCCCTCTTATATGTATGTACATTAGCTTAACGTTTTCAACTTTATTTTTATTTGGCAAATACGCAGTTAAATATGTTATATTTGTCACCGCCCACACTAGTATAGCTGGAAAAGGGAGTTTCTTGGTCAAAGATGAATAAAAAATTCTAAAAATAATTTGCTTAGGAGATTAATTGAAATGTAAGAGAATATAATATAAAATCCGTAGACTTGAAATGTGGTACAAACATCCCTTGCCTGATAACTGCTAAATGAATTATGGGGCTGTGGAATGTCTATGGAAAACTATTATTATCGGGGAGAAGAGCACTCTAAAAAACAAAAATCTTTTAGAAAAGAAATCTCTTTAAAACAAATCTCGTAAGAAAAGACTTTTTAGTAATTTCTGTCAATTCTCTACGAATTTATGGCAGTCCCTCTTGTTAAACATGTAAGTAAATACTTAGTACTTCGCCTCATATTATGATTCACACTTGAAATTTTTTTTACTGTATATATGCGCTAGTTTTTCTTTCGCATCTAGGGCAGGTAGGAATCAAGTAGCACTGAAGAGTGCTCATATGTGTTTCCTGCTGTACCTTTTAAAGATTTTTTTTTTAAAGTGGTCCTGTCTCTCAATTCTCCAGCTTCAGACATATTAATCTTGGTCAATTCCATATTGACCAAATCCTCTATAAAGAGCATTCAAGAAAAAAAGCAGTTTCATCAGATACATATTTAAAATAAAAATATATCTTGAGGAGCAATATCACAATTAAAATAAAAATGTGACACGAATTCTGGAATAATATTAAATATAATATCTCCTTAGACAACACTATCCTCTGACAGAAGCTTTGGGACCTGGAAAGGATATAGCTGGGTCTACGAACAAAAGCTAGCGTATTTTGTTTATATTGTTAAAGAAAGGCACGCACTTCACCGAATTACGTTTTAAAATGGGATTGGTAAGTCGCTAACAGTATTTAAATTACATAAAATTCCGTTGCACGTTCGATGACTGCAAGTGTTTTTGGAAAACCTGCCACCTACACTATAAACATAAGAAAAATGATTTGCCTAAATGTATTACCTGTCATTTTGGATAGGTCATTGGATTCACGATAAGAAATTCCTCTGAATGAACTCTTTTTATCCACCCTAATGCCACAAAGTTCTTGGTACAACAAAGAAACTTCAGCTTAAGCGGATTTAACGCAATTTAATGTTTGAATTAGATTTTGGAATTTAGTATGTCATTTGAAGTGATTTTAAAATCAGCATATTCTCAAGTAACACGGTTTAGAGAGGCTTCATCATAACTTTCTAAACATAATATCAATTCAAAAACGGCGGATCCTCGTTCCTCATGGTTTAGCTGGCAGTACCGCTAGAGTATCAGGATTGAGGAATTGGAACCCGGGGTTCAAAGAAAAAGTCTATAATTTGGTACCCACAATATTAATTCCAAATAAACAGATCCTCAGCATCAGGGTTGATGTGTTGGAGTCTGGAATTTACATAATGTTATATTGGCATAGGGGCGAAATTCGTGTACCAAGTTCCACGTGAATCCGTTAAGTAGAAAGAAATAAGTAAAAAATCCATGGCAAAATTTGAAACAAACAAAAGATATCAAAGCTAAACAAAACCATTTAAAAATAATCACCTGCTGATAGGTTTGGTTATAAGGCTTCATATGTGGGTAGAAATAAAACATAGTCCTCTTGTTGTGAGGAAACTCAAAGGTAAAAATTGCACGCTAACCTATGAGAGTTTCATAACAACACTGTGGATGGGCGAGATGTGACGAAAGACCTCGATGTAGCTCGTTCGTGAATGAAATTTTTCAGTTTTTTTAGAGGTTTAGCGCGCTAAATTTGGTAACCGGCATATAGGTTCTTTCTTTGATATGGTCGAAAATTTCTTGACTCATTCTGATATTCTGATAGAATCTATCATGATCAGTTTACGTAAAGCGCATAGTAAGTGCACCAAAATTCAGCCAGCTTGAGATCATACCACAAAGCTTTATAAAATCAATGATCTCATTTTCTGTTATTCCATGTTGTTATAATTAATCTAAAGTACTTATCTACTATAAAATGGAAAAACTGAAAAAAAAAACTTATAAAAATTCTGAATAACATCGCATACGCCTTAACTCGGCCATTGAAAATATAAAGTCAGCCAGATATGTTTGAATAGATAGGATAAGAATACCCAAAATTCTAAGAGACCCAAATAAAAATATATTAGTAAATATGCATTAAAAAATAGACAAGGACGAAAACATGGATTAATATTTAAAAAACAAAATATATATATAACATGAGGGAAACCATCTTAACTCAACGCTATACTTCAATAATCTTAAATAGGAAAATTCAGAAATATAATGAATATTAGAAAAAAATTAAACCATAACTTAGAATATTATTAGACTGTTATATATTTATTTATGTAGTATCAAAGGTAACTATTTTTTATAGATTAGAGAGAACATGATTCGCAAACTTTTTGTTTTTTTTTTATTCCCTATATTTGACTGAAGATATTGCAAAAGGATATCGATTTGAAGATATTTCGCTTTCTTCCCCCCGGTAAACCAAGTATTTTTCCAAAAAGAATAGCCAATGTAAGGGCTTGATCCTTTGTATTTTAGAACGGTGCACACAGATAAGATATCTTGGCTTTGTTGAAAAGGTTTTGATTATTCAGTTGAAGTTCCAGGCACCGGCTGATCCTTCTCCAAACATTAGGAGGTACTGACACTTTTTGAAGCAAAATCTATTCCATTGGCAGGTCTATAGAAAGCATTTTTGGACAGAAGTTCCACCGTATTTAGGTTGTTGAAGCACCGCAACTAATGCATCTGCTGATAAGTCCCCATGTATGGTTTTGAAGTTATCTTCACATTAGATCGTATGTCCCGTGAAAGAAATGTTCAAAAACCATAGAGGTTTGAGCAGCATCGGAAGAAATATCAGATATTTCAGTAGGAAAAGCTGACAAACAATTCAGAGAAAAATCATGTGGAGGAAAATATTCTTGAATTACACCTTACATATACTTAGCTTTTGAATCTCTCTAAGAATGTTATTTGGATCAATGATATACTGCCGCAAACTCAATGAAATGAACCTAATAACTTCTTCTCACTGACTTATATCAATGGAATAGTTATTTCATGTGGCACGAGAAATATTGCGTTTCTGTATATCACCGTTAGAGTACCCTTTAAAACGTTTACTACATAAAAAGCATGTAAAACTCAACCAATCACGTGGAATTTTACATCCGAAAATAGAATTAAATTAGAAACATATATTTTCTTGTGTCCAAGTGATATTTTAATTTTGAAAAGGTTATTTTTACCTGAATCCTGCGTATGAGAAAGATAGACGGAGCATGGTAAACACTACCTTTACCTTATTCTTCCTACGGTGATTGCAGATTCAACCAACATAAAAACATCAAATGGCATAAGAAAACGTTCAGTAAGTGATATTTTGTGCTAGTAGCTCCAACTCCGCCATAGCACGAAAGAGACAACTATAAAACTTATGCCATTGTTTAATATAGAAAAATGACAATACACTCATCCATCTTTATAAGTAAGTGTATCTTCCGCATGATATCCTATATGTTAAGATCATGGGGAAATCCAACGCTAAACTAAGGGGATACAAGCCGCACTAGAAGTACGGTAATTACTTCTTTATCATTCCCACGGGAAATTTGGTAAACATCGTTCCAACCACGAGGAGTAATCATTTTTCCTGTTTTAGGACACATAGTAAAACTAGTCTCATCCCCATTTAAGATGCGAATGGGATCAGCGAGTATTTCCTCCAAGCCATTTTTCATCAAATATTCTTAAAGGCTATCGAACCAATCCCTTATGTCTTACTCCTGTACTGTAGCACGACCTTGTGAAATAAAGGGTTTTCCAATAATAGGTGTTATTTTAATTAGCCCGCTATTTCGGTAGATGTCACTTCTGGAGCTGTCATTTTTTGACATTTGACAAGTATAAATTACGCCATTAATAAAAATGGAACGATACATGATTCAACAACGCATTGAAATTATTAAAATTCACTATAAAAATGGTGTAAATGTGGCAGAGACGGTTCGTAAAACTCGAACATTTTTGGGTCGTCGTGAAGCACCTTGTTGGACCGCAATACAGAAATTGGTAGAAAAATTCGAGCTGTCGGGACAAGTTAGTGATGTGAAGAATAAAACCCGTGCACGTTGCTCAAGAACAGCCGAGAATATTGCCGCTGTAGCCGAAAGTGTTGAAGAAAACCCAGGTTCTGTGTCCTTTCCTCGTCGTTCTTTGGAATTAGGCATTCCTCAAACGTCATTACACCGTATTTTGCATAAACATTTGCGTCTTAAGGCTTATAAAGTTCAGTTAACACAAGACCTTAAGCCGGCCGATCATCAATAACGTCGAGTCTCTGCTGGTTGGGTCCTTGAAATGCATGAAAATGATCCGGAATTCCATCGAAAACTCATCTTGAGTGATGAGGCCCATTTCCACCTCCATGGCTTCGTCAACAAGCCAAATTGTCGCATCTGGGGCTCGGAAAACCCAAGAGTTATTGTTGAAAAGCCTCTCTACCCTCAACGTGTGACTGTTTGGTGCGGTTTATGGTCCCGCGGGGTCATTGGACCTTACTTTTTCGAAAATGAGGCTGGAGCAACAGTTACGGTGAATGGATTGCGCTATCGACAGATGATTAATGATTTTTTATGACCGGAATTGGATGGTATTGATCTGGACAACGTTTACTTTCAACAAGACGGCGCTACGTGCCATACAAGCAACGAAACCATTGATCTTTTACGGGAAAAGTTTCCGGACCGTGTTATCTCTCGAAGAGGTGATCACAATTGGCCACCGAGATCTTGTGACTTAACACCTTGCGACTTCTTTCTTTGGGGCCACGTGAATAAGAAGGTCTACGCCAACAGCCCAGCGTCGATTCAAGACCTCAAAGATGGAATTCGTGAGTCTATCGAGGACATAGGGCAGCCACTTTGCGATTTGGTTATGGAAAATTTCATGAACAGGATATGGTCCTGTAGGCGTTGTGGTGGTGGTCATTTGGCTGATGTTATTTTCCATAATTAACGGCATACCTTCCTCTTTATAATGAAATAAATATCCGCTCATTTATCTCAAAAAATGGCATTTTTCTTTGAATATCAAAATAACACATCTTATTGGAAAACCCTTTACTTTCTGGAACACGGGAGGAAAGTTCAGAGTGGATTTTCATAAAAGCTGCAGGCCGACTTTTTCCTGGACGGCTATCTTTGATAGGGGTTTGCCACTTATCTGTCGCCATTATATTTTTAACGTTCCGTTCTTCTATCGTAGAGTTGGTACATAGATAATGTTGCCTTTGAAACACTAACATTTTTACTCATACGCTTCCTTTTAATCATAGAAAACTGATTTATTTTTTAATTAAAAATTTACAGTTCTTGTCCTTTAGTCAATATTGTTTTTATAACAGCTTCCCGAAATTTGATAACATGAATGAGCGACTTCAAAGTTTATAATGGAAATTTATATTATTGTTTAAGATAAGTGCCTCAGCAGTAAATGTGCTGTAAAGTCAATATGCTTAAGTATTGTCTTACTTTTTTCCAGTATTTATAAGCTTTGATTTAATGAGGCTCCAATAAATATCGGTATAAAACTAATCGTAATATAAAATATTATAAAACGGCCGTAAGATACCTAGATGTTTTCCGTTAATTTTAATATATTCTGTAAAATCAATTATAATATCTTGAAATGTGTGGAGTGGAGTGTGAACTTTATTTTAGATAAAATTCAATCACCCTTATTAATTTATGATAAATTTTCAAAACCGCCTTACAGTTTCTGAGCTTTAATGAATTACAATCTGATTTGCCTTCCACATGGACACATTATAAAATTTCTGACCCTGTTCTGTCTCACAAAACATATCAATTTCTATTGGAAAAGTTTCAATTCTGGATTAAATTACTCCAATCTATCCGAACAGGATAATTTGGGATGCCTACCGAAAGTAACATGTGTCAACTTTTGCAAGAGAAACAACAACACAGTATGATTCATTTTAATACATCATACCTGTTCTTGTTAATTACTGTCATGGAATAACTGACCTGGATAAATTATTGTATTAGCGACTGAGTTTGCATAGATATATTGGAATGAAACTGGTTTTGCAGCAACAATCTTATATTACACGAAAATGTATTGATTATTAAAATTTGTTATGAATCTCTAATATAAGAATATATGTCCCTATACACCGTAGTTACCTTGGAGTCTATGTAAGATCTAAGTCGTCAGGGACTTAACTTAGTTCTCCTACTACAGTAAGTATAGAATTAGTGTTATAAAAATAACACTGATGTGAATAGTTTGGATTAAATCCTTTTATGTGAAACTAATCTGCGTATGAAGTTTCCCATCCAACTTCAATAAAATCGGTGTAAAAACCTAGTCGAGAGAAGCTAAAGGGTTTTGATAGCGTCTTGTACAAGTATTTTCTGATTGCTCTAGAGCCGATTGAGTTTTCCCTCAAATGGCTCGATATCGCTGTAAAACTGTATAAAGATTCTATCCAGCTCTAGCTCTCGTTTTATTGCGATTTCAGATAGTGCTGCATATTGTTAGATATGATTTATGGTTTTTCACTGAAGCCGCTACTGGTCAATATTCGTCTATTTTTTTTGTTAAGAAAAAATGAAACTTTGATATTCATTCGTGCTTTTTTTTATTATTACGAATAGGTAAGTTAGAGAAGAACCATATGTGTGGAAGTTGGGCAGATTGTACATATGCTCCACTGAACATGCATTGAACTTATAGAAGTGTTGGTTTAGGTAAATATATCGAACGATATAGAAAATACGATATAAAAACATAACTCTGCAGACATTTCCTAGAACCGACCTCACACCACATTCGGTATTTGCGTACTCTAATTGGAATTTCAAAAATTATTTTGCAAAATGGCATTTAGATATTGGTTAATGCAGAAGAATGGATAGGCATAGGATAGTATTTCTAACAGTTCTATATCCGTGCGTCTATTCTTGTGAACTGACACGGAATCTAATATTTACTATTTCAATCAGTAACACAATCAGGCCAACATTCCACCTTAAGGAAAATGCTTTTCGGTACCTATAACTCTGTTAACTCCGGTTCTTCCCTGACTTAATAGATCCAATGTTATGTAAGTTAAGCTCTCGGAGATAGTTCTGTTCGGAGACTGTCAAACACATCCACACACATTACAAGAACTTGTGTTAAACAGCACACTATAACGGTCAGGTAAGGTTTTAGAATCAGCGAGATAGATGATGTATACACCTTGGGAATGACTGCAGGGATGAGTTATCTTCATCTATCCATGTACAAAGGCCTTTTTTGCATTAGATGCTATCTTAAGCATCCTATTGAAGTGTCACTTATTGAGTTCAGAGGATTTGCATAATTTGTATTAGTAAAGACAATCTGTGAAATGTTCAGCAGACTTTCGGAAGATTGCACCAAATGTCTGGACTCTACGTTGTATAATTAGCTCGCATTCGCATATGATATTATCCGATGTTTCATAATCTTCGAGATATAGTCTACATAGTACATAAGCGTGTGGACATACCAATCCCAGATAAGTTAAGACTCTTGTGATAATTTTGATCTAGTAATCTGCGACAATCTCAAAAGATCCAGACTCAACCTTTGTGAGAATCCTTTATTGAATATTTTTCCTGGTTTGAATTCTATCATTAACCCTTTCAATACCAGCGTCCACTCTAGTGTACATGACTTTGGGATCCCTTAAAATTTTTCCGTGTCCGTGTATGGTTCATTTAGTTATAGATCTTCGAGACTATGGGTGTCATTTTGGGCCCTCTTTGTGTATTTTTATCTCCGGATGCAGTATGCTTACTTCGCTTTCATAGTTCTTCAATTTAATAAGCATTCCCTCGTCTTCCTTACTTAGTTGTGCTTTTCTTTGGTTGTTCCTTTTTATAATATATAATAAATTCCTCTTTATTGCTTCCATCTTAAATTCGTTTTATTCAGTTTTGGGGAATCGTTGTCATTGATTCTTCTGTATATTCCATTTGATATTCCTTCTGCGCTCATCTCCTTCAGTAATTGTGTGTAGTATTCCTTCTGTGTTACCAGCGTGAATTTTCCTTTGTCTGCTTCTAGTATAGTTTTGTCCGTTCTCTATTTGAGTGTCTTCTTAATTTTTCTCACTATCTCTATGTTCTCCTTCGCTGTGAATCTTCTCTCTTTATTTGCTCCTTCGTGTCTGTTTATGCTCCTTGCTAAGGTCCTGGTTGTAGGTCTATATTCCATAGGGGTGTCCTCGTCAAACTTATGCGCTACATGATTAAGCATTTACATAGAGTATACAGCATCTCTGCCTTGGTTGAGTGGTATGAACTTTTTTCCTTTGTCTGCTTCTAGTATAGTTATGTCCGTTCTCAATTTGAGTGTTTTCGTGATTTTTCCCACTGCCTCTATTATCTTGCTCTGTTTCGCTGTGAATCTTCTCTCTTCATTTGCTCCTTCGTAGCTGTCTGTGTTCCTTCAAAGCCCGCGGGAGTACTTCACAAGCCAAGAAACAGTGTTCCTAACTACCACATGACAGCCCCAACGGAGTCCTAACATTGTAAAATATTTGCAGTGTTCTTATGGAAAACTGACAAAAGTTTCATTTGAATAGCTCCTCCGCCCTAAACTACTATTTATACAGAAAAATTGTGTTGTGATAATTTTAAGCTTGCTTTCTTATCTTCCGAACCGTAATAAAACTTTCATAGCTTTCGTAACAAAATTATGTAAAAATATTAATCTTAACCAAATGACTACGATTTCTCAAACAAAAACTCTGAGGTGAGTAATCATTGTAATGTCACTGTGCCATCATGGGATGCCGTGGGCTGATGATATCAGTGAGAGGTATTGAGCGTGAAATGGTAAGGTTACTTTGTAATCAAAACTGTTTTATTATTTTGTTCAGTAAGGTATATAGCAAGTGCAGCCTTTGGAAATGTAAGGGACCAACCTTGAAATTACTAGCAGACTATTTTCCTGTATGGATAGTACTTTAGGCTCTATAGCATATATAATGTCAATGTTTGGCACTTTTCCATAAGTATCAATATAGAACATTTTAGAAAACGGACTAACAACGCATATATATAGATCCCTTTGTCATGGTTTGGGAAGTACTCTCGAGGGTTTTGCCTCCTTGCTATGGTCCAGGTTTTTGCCTTATATTCCATAGAGGTGTCGTCCGCAACCATATCCGCTACATGATTCAACATTTACATAATGTCTATGGGATCTCTGTCTTGTTTGGGTGGTATGGTATGAACTTTGGTCTATATCAAGGGTGCACAAATTGCGGCCCACGGGCCGCAATGGCCTCTTTCACCGGTCTTTTGTGGCCCGGCATGCAATTAATTTTTACTACTTTATCAGAAAATTTAATAAAAAATATTTCTAAGGACTTCTAATGACTATACATTATTGATTTTCTTTTTTCTTTCATTTTTCCAATACAGAAATTTTTCGTCTGCTATTTTTGTTATTAATTTTTTTGCGATTTTTCCGTAAATTATGAAGAAATGTCTTCTGCAAGGTCAATCAACTACTATTCGCTATATTGTCGAAATAAATTTGGAGTGTGCCATGCAAAATATAGTTCCCATAGTAACGCTTAATTTTGTTTTTTTTTTTGTTCGTTTTTTTTCTAATATTTATTTAATATGCCGAATTCACAATGCGGAGTGGAGCAGAGTGAGCTTTGAGTTCAGAACCGTGTTCACAATGCAGCACAGAGTGAATTTCGAACTTTGAAATTAACATACCAAAACGCCACAACAACGACAAACAAGCAAACAACTATCGCTTTGAAAACAATAAATACGAAAAATGAGAGTCCTCTCCTGCTTCGCAACTAGCAAAAAATTTTACAATTTTTTTGGATTTTAAATTAAGAAGTTTGCAAAAAATCTCTTGTATTTTATTAGCATTCATAAAAAATATTAAATCAGGAAATAATATTAAAACATGTTAGTTATGATAAAAAGAAGTATTGGGAAGAATCCACGCCATCTACATGCTAGTTGTTCGAAATTCCAGTTTGCAAGCTTTCGGAAATGGCAGCGTGAAAATTGAATAGAGCCAATCTACGCCACTCTGCATTGTGAATTCGGTATTACGGTTTTGTCTTCCTAGTTTCGAGCTTGAAAATTATTTTTGCAAAAACGTTTATTTGATAAAAGTCTTTTATTTTTGAGTGAAAATTTGTAAGATTACCAAAGTAAATTTGTATTTCGTGTTGGGATATAAAAGGTTGTGACTTATTTACCTTTTATTTCAAAATTAGTTTGAATTTCGAATTTAATTCTTTAATTTTAATTTTAATTTTTAACAGTTCAATAAATGGCAGCACCCATGAAAAGAAAACTGGTGTTGGAAAACACAAAATTCAACAATGTAAGGTCGGAAAAATATTTTGTTATTGAGCAAAATACTGGTGTTTTATGTTTAATTTGTCAAAAAACTATCTCTTACCCATTATGAAACAAATCACCACGAATATCATAAAATTCAGGAAAAAATTCGATTGGAAAAACTCGATTTTTCAAACGAGAATTAGACTCACAGTAAAGTGTTTTCAGAAAAATTAACAAATATGCTAAGGTTTCCCTGGAAACTAGCTATAATATTGAACTTTTGATTGCCAAATCATCTCGTCCATTTACTGAAGGAGAGTTTATAAAAAAATGTTTAATAACTGCATCAGAAAAAATGTGTCCAGATGTTACTAAAAATCTTTCATTGAGCAGAATGACAGTACAACGAAGAGTATTTGACCTAGCAGAAGATATTCGTACACAGTTTAAGGAAAAATTAAAAAAAATTTATATTTTTCTCTTGCCGCAGATGAGTCCACCGACATTTCATCAATAGCACAGTTCATGATATTTTTTCGAGGAAAAACTGACAATTTTGAAGTGATTGAGGAAATGTTGGCCATGAAGTCGTTGAAGGGACAAGCAACAGGAAATGATTTGAAGATGAATATGATGGATGTCTGCAAGGCTGCTAACTTAAATTTTGATAATTTGGCGGGAATTACTACTGATGGTTCACCAGATATGGTACGTGTCAACAACGGTATGGTATCATTGATTGAAAAAGATCTCGTAGGGCGAAAACATAAATTATTGCGATTTCATTGCATAATCCACCAACAAAACCTTTGTGGAAAAGATCTGCGAATCGAACACATAATGAAAACCGTAATTTCAACAATTAATTTCATTAAGAAAAGAGCAGTGAATCACCGCCAATTCAAATCATTTCTTGAGGAGGTGGAAGCTGAATACCAGGACCTTATATATTATTGTGAAGTTAGATGGCTGAGCAAAGGAAATTGCCTCAAAATATTTCTCGATTTATTGCCAGAAATAAAAATATTCATGACTGAGAAGGAAAGAAATGTTCCAGAACTTCAAGATGAAAAATGGCTCAGGGAATTAGTTTTCCTGGCGGATATAACTACCCATTTAAACTTATTAAATTAGGAGCTTCAAGGAAAAAATCAATTTATAGCAGATATGGCTAATCATCTGGAAGCTTTTGAAATTAAATTGAAGTTATTTCACACCCACTTTTTGAATGGACAATGTTTTCATTTCCGAAATTGCGAAAAATTTATTAAAAAATTGAATATTGCCAACTTTATGCTGCGAAGAGTGCAAACTTAATAGAAATTTTCGGCAACAGATTCGAAGATTTTAAAAAATATAAATTTGATTTCAAACTATTTTCGAATCCTTTTTCAATTAACCCGCAAGCAGCTAATTCAAATCTACAATTGGAATTAATAGACCTGCAGTCATGCGAAATATTAAGGCAAAAATATAATGATAAGGGGGATCTAAAAAAATTTTTATGAATGTTTGGATAATGAAAATTACCCAAATTTGTATGAAAATGCTGCACGTTACGCATCTTTGTTTGGTTCAACAAATATTTGTGAACAAACCTTCACAATAATGAACCTCGCGTATTGCAGACGAAAACTTGGAAGCACTTTTAAGGTTGGCCATTTCCAAACTTTCCGAAAAATTGTAAAATTACTTTTATATTAAATATACATATGTATAAAAAACACAATCAATTCTCAGAATTGTCATCGGAGCCTTGGATTTGCTGTATAATGTAACCAATGGACATTAAATTCTTGGACAAAGACTTCTAAATTAGCACCAGAGCTTCGACACCGCTCGCTATTATGAGCAATTAAACAATCAAATTTTACAGGTAAATTCCAAGAGCTAATCAAATTTCATTTGTGTCCAAGAAGTTCTCGTGGAGCAGCATGAAGAAGCGTTGTACGGCAGGTGAGGCACCACCTGTCCAGCGTTATAAGTCGCTTACGTTTGCCGCCACAGTACTTTAGTGAGGTAGGTACTACTACTACTTATTCGCGGCTTTAAATATTTAAAACGTTTAGATAATACCTTCTTCATCTTACCATTTTACAAAAGAAAGAAAACTACTTGTTTTATTTTCCTCGTAACATTTCATTATCATAAACAAATTTTTAACAATATTTTTACAGAGACCGACGCGTTTCGTCTGACTAGGACATTATCCAAGACTACACTGAACGTAGTGACTTACATACGTTCAAACAATCCTAAAATAATGAATTTATAGAGAGAAAGAAAATGATCAAACAGAGAGGATAGATATAAATTGAGAGTTAAACAGGGGACTTCTATCAGTGAAATGTAATTGTTCTTTAACTGAAAAACAACCATCGTCCCTCGCTTTTCTGATTTCTAGGATGTCTTATTTGTCCAGAATTCGACTAGAATGTAATGTATGTAAAATTTCTAGTTCCGTGTTCTTTTTCTTTTAAATGTTTTGAGAGGCCAGAAGCAGGGTTAGCGGGCTTAGAAGATCTAATATGTTCCTTGAATTTTAAAGATCTTCTAGTCTTACCTATGAAGATTACATCACAATTGCTACAATTTATCTTATACCTATATATCCACTGCTTTCATATTTGTCTAATTTTGGTCTTATTTCTCAGGAGTTCAACAGATTTGTTAATGTATGTGATTTTCTTCCACTTATTGTCAAAATTAGTTTCATCTCTGTTAGGAGGAAAGACAGATTTCACAGCACCTTTTCTTTATTTATTTATTTCGCTAACAAGCTACAATTGTCAAAAAACAGAACAATTTTTAAATTTTTTTCTTAATTGGGACTTATTGATGTGAAAGTCAATCGAATGAAAATTCAAATTAAAAGTACAGCACATTCTAGACGTTGGCTCAAAGTGTTCATTTAATTTTAGCATCAAAGGCATGTCGACGTCACCTTTTATAAGTGGAAAAATAAAGTTTAATTTTTTCCAACGGGTTTCTAGAGTAGGAAGGTGTATTAAATTTAATCTTTCCTTATAGGGAGGAAGATGAAATCTATCTTTCCATTCAAAACCACTTAGAGCAAAAAGTAAAAACTCCTTTGCACGCTCTCAATACGCTCTGTGTGATTTTTGTACGAGGGAGACCAGACAGGACTGTCATATTCAAAAATGGGTCTAACAACAGTGGTAAAAAGAGCTTTAGTAATGTAGACATCATTAAGTTCCTTTGCCCAGCGCTTTACAAAACCTAACATTGAGTTCGCTCTACTAACGATATGGTGGTTAAAAGTGAGTTCAAAGACAACCAATACCCCTAAGTCAGATATTTTATCAACAAAGCAACAAACCATTCATAACATAGACATCATTCGAAGGAACTCGCTTACGAGAGAAAATGGTTATAGCTTACATTTATCTATGTTCAAAAAGAGAGAGCTCTTTGTACACCATTCAACAAGTCTGTCCAGGTCCTTCTGCAATTTAAGACAATCAGAATACGAATCGATAGATTTATACAGTTTGTTTGTCATCTGCGTAAATTAGTATATCAGATTTGTTGACTACATAAGAAATATCATTTATAAATAATATGAAGATCAGGGGCCCTAAAGAGCTACCATGTGGAACACCAGAGTAAGCCGTTATTTCCTCAGAAAGAGCAGAAAGTAACTGTAAGCTTACGACCCTTAAGATATGGTGATAACTAATTCAACAACCAAATCGGTAAATCCAAGTATTTCAGTTTAGACAACAGAAGGGAGTGTGGAAGCCTTGCAGAAGTCTGTATTAATACACTGAGTTTCGCAACCAGGCTCAAACGATTCGATAAAGTAGATATAAACTGAAGCAGATTTGTTGTTGTTGACCTTCCCTTCATAAAACCATGTTCATGAGGATTAAGAGCTCTACTACAATGAAAATACAGGAATTCATACAAAGAAGCTTCAAACAGTTTGGGAATACAAGAAATTTTAACGATAGGACGATAGTTGGTAACAACCTCCCTTTTACCGAACTAAAAAATTGGGATAATAAACGAGTTTTTCCATAACTCAGGAAATTTACCGACTCGCAGTGATAGGTTAAACAGCAGTGTTAACGGGTAAGAAAGTGTTCCACTGCAGTTCTTTATGACAGGTAACAGGGGCGGATTTCCCTATAGGCCGAGTAGGCCCGGGCCTAGGGCGGCGATTTTTTCTTGTAGTTGTGGGTATTTCATTACATTTTTATACTTTTTCGTTTTTTAAATAAAATAATTCGTTGGAAAGTATTATTTTTAATTCTACTCCATTTTTTTCAAATCTTCTCCGATTTATGAGGCAGCCTACTCCGCTAATTCTAGCCTGGGGTCCCTTCACTGGATATAGATCATTCAATTTTTCGTGTTTTACAGGGAGTAGGGGGGCGGCAATCTTCCATAGGCCTAGGGCGGCCAAGTGATCAAATCCGCCCCTGACAGGTAACCCATCTGGCCCAGCAGAATAACTTGGGTTTAGCTTGGACATGGAATCCTGACCAGATTTCTGATCGATAGTGAAGCACGGGATATCAACTTTAGGAAGTGTCGTTAAGTAATTAAAATATGCAAAATCAATTTGAGTGTCATAAGTTAAAAATGATTCACTAAAGTAATCAGCAAAGAAATGAGATATCACAGACGGATCATGACTAGTATTATCCTTAAATACTAACACAGGAGGATAATTATTGGATTTCTTTTTGGTATTTACAAAACGCCAAAATTGTTTAGGATCCGATCTGATTACATTCCCCATCTTAAACAAGTATGTATCATAGGCATGCAAAAGAGCAATACGAAATTCGCTCCTCAATAACAAAAATTGTTTTAGGTCTTCATAAGACTGAGGCTGGTGAAACTTTCGCCAAGCCTTATTTCTCAGGTTGCGCAAGCGTTTAAGCTCGGCATCGTACCAAGGAGGACACGAAGAGCCATTCCTTATGCAAGACAATGGAACCCAATCTTTTAAACAATCTCACATAACATTATAAAAATGTGTTGTAACTTCATCTACATTATAATTGTTTAAGAGAAGGGACCAGCTGATGGATGATAAATTAGAATTAAGTAAGTTAAAATCAGATTTCTCAAAGTATGTCGGCAAGTTTTCAATCGAGGACATACCAATACTCTGGCAAATATTCCGAAGCATCCGAGGTAAAGACCAAGTCCAAGCTCCTATTACGATTATTTTTAACATCATTTACCTGAGAAAGACCAAGTGCGGCAATAGCATCAAGGAAGATATGCGCATTCCCAGAAGATGTACTGGGGACCATGGAGACATCATCATCAGAAACTTGCCATTGAACAGCAGGAAGATTAAAATCACCAAACAATACAATCTTTTCCGAGTCCCGCGCCAGATCGAATACATATTCCACAGCAGCATATGAAGCAGAAGGGCTAGTAAGAGGAATGTAAACTACTAGAATGTACAGTATTATAGCCCTGATGCACAGGAATTCAGACAGGGATGGATTGGGAATATCGATCCCGGAACAAATCTAAGGTACTAACCGCGATCAGAATACTTTCTCCGGGCACAGAACCATCATCAGGATTATGATCTCGTCGAAAAAATTGAAAGTCATTGTCCAATAATTCAGCATCCGAAAAGGAACTGTTAAGCCATGTCTCCGTTAAAATAATAATATCATGAGGAATATTAAAAGAGTTTAAGTAGAGCCGACGTGATTTAGAACGTAGACCACGAACATTCTGGTAATAAACTACCAAGTCTTTAATCTGCGAAAGTTTCATCGCCCCGTTTAATCCATTAGGTTCTTTGATGCATTCCGAATCAGACGAGGTACAAAATGTTTTACCAGTAAGCCATCAGGTCAGAATTTACAATCCAGCAGCAACATCTCGAGGTCATCTAGCAACTTGAAAGACGACACTGTACGATTTGAAAGGCCCTCTGGGGTCAAACTGAAGCATCTAATGCGTGATTCCGTAAAACTCCTTTTTGAGTTCACATAGTTAACGACAGATTGGGAGGAGGTCCCATATTTCAGACGAGATAGAAAAACAGCCTTTGGGGAAGCAACAGCCTCACGGACAACATCTAAGGTATCAGACTGCTCTGAATTGTGTTGTTTCTCATTCCTCTGCTCAAGCAACTGCTGTACCTGCAGTTGGTTTTGTTGCATCTGCTGCTGCTTTAGTTCTGGCTGCTGCTGCAGTTGTTGTTGTTGTGGCTTTTCCTCCTAGTTTAACTCTTAATAAATGACTTATATCCATTATTGATGGCTATTGTTTTTTTATGGTTTGTAGTTCAGTTTAGAATCTTGCTTTAAGTGGGATATTCAAAAATCTATTTAACATAGATTGGAATGCTGCTATCTTCGTGTTCCAAGGATGTGCTGAGTCGAAAGTCGAATGCATTTTTTCTAAATATATTATTATTCTCTATTGAAATTGTCAAGAAATTTAGTTTCGTATTGCCTAATTCTGTAGTGAACTTTATACTGTCGTCTAATTTATTTAAAACGTGAGCCGAGAAATTTTGGTATTGTCTGTTAGTTCCCAACCAAACACAGGTAAAGACAATCTTCAGTAGAGCTTTTCTAGAATTGAAAAGATTGCTTTGAAGAGAATCCAAAAAGAACTCAGCACAAAACGGAGAATAAGCTGAGCCCATAGCAAGACCATGCTGCTGTATGTATATTTTATTGTTGAACATGAAATAGTCTTATTTAATGCAGTGTTCGGTAAGGGAACCCAAAGGTTAATTAACGCTTACCACTTGTGGGGGCGTCTGTGTATGGTGAAGTACGCTTACCACTGGTGGGGGCGTAGTAAAGTTCTAAAAAAGTAATTACCGTTTTGCGTTTAATTAAAAACTCTACTTTATTACAAAACATCGATTAATTTATACATATTAATTGCTTACGCCTAAATATTATATTTTATTTTAAGCAAAGGTGAACGACTTTGCTTTACTTGCATTTATTGCTGTATAGTTGAATAACATTGCGCTAGTTGCAGTATTTGCGCGAGTTGCATTTTCATGCGGATTATTTTTGTGGAATGCAGCAATGGTATTCAGAATTCATGATTGGTATGTTGTGGGGTCATTGTATGTTATGATCGTCTGATCAGCAGAGATTGGATAAATTAATTAAATGCGATGCTTTTTTGAGGTTATCTAACCTTTTGAGAAGTCAGGTCATTCAATATATCCATCATTTTTTCCACGGGATTGAAGGAAAAAGCCTAGAGACATCAAATGGCATCAATTTTGCGTTAATATATATGGTGAGATCCTTAGTTCTTTGGATAAGGTCTTTATAATTTTTAATAGAAAATCTTTGATTGAAACTCAAATCCTTAAGAACTAGAGTGCTCAATTGTTTAGCCAATTTTTGTGCAGGATCATTGAACGAAAAAGAAGGAGGACGCAGAGGAATGCCGGATTTGTGTAATTTGGGTAAACCATAGTGTAAAGGAGTAGACAGGTGGCTGTTTCTCAGTCTATCCCTATTATAGAAAGGAAGTGTTGAGCTGTTAATTGCGCTAAAAACATCTCTGGTTAAATTTAATTTTTAGGTCTGAATTAATTTCAACATCGTGCATTGATGCAAAACAATCGTCCATTTTCTTAAGGCAATCAGCTTTATCAATAATTATTAACGAATTTCCCTTATCTGCTTTGCTGACAATTAAATTATTGCTTGAGATCTTCTTTTTATTTATTTTAATAGATTTAATTACCCTAACCCATTCTGATTTACGAACTACATCATCGTCTTTAAATGCTGCATCTGCATGGACCGCTACGCTCATAAGATCCGAGCTATTTCTTTTGACATATGGCGCAAATTGCCTTCTTTCTCGAGGAGATTATTTTCAAGGGTTGAGAAAGTAAACGATGACATATCTACCAGACGGGGACAGAACGTCACATCAAAGCTGGTATCGGTTGAGTGGTATCTAGCTCTTATCGCATTATTACGCAAGCGTGAAAGTTTTGATTTCTGCCTGATGTATTGATTGTAGGTAAATAATCTAGCTCTCTTTCCAATGGATCAAGGCGAAAACTGAGTTCAGAGTGGATGCTTTTGAGATGTGCACTGTTGCTATTACGAGTTCTATAGTGGTGTTTTAATTTTTCTTTTAACCAAATTTCTTTTGCTTTATATGTAGCGGTCTTGCTGCAATAATTGTGTGTGTTGCATTTTATGTTGATATATTAGGGGAATATTTTGTATTTTGGGCCCATGCTATTAAACCAAATGTGGTTGTTTGTGTATTTGAATGTGAGCAAAATTCTTTGGTATAAAACCGTTAACTGGTGTAAACTGGTAAACACAAAATATTTCCATCAAATTCCAACAGTGCATATAATTAATCACATTAAAAGTGCAACTTCATCTGTCCTGTGTAGCAGGACAGTGCGTGTACAACAATTCAGCAATATATGCGCTAGTTTTCACATCCGTCCTGCGTAGCAGGACAGTGCGTTCTGCAATAGTATAAATTTATGTGCATCACTTTGCATCTTAATATGGTTAAACAAAAAATGGGGGTAACAGATTTCGAGGGGCTGCCGCGTAGGCTCCTGTTTGACTATACTTGACTAGTTTCGTTCCTGCGATGGTACTCTTCAGAAGTTTATCTATCCTTTCAAACGTTTAGTTTGTCATATTATGTGCATTTTGATGCACAATTTTTCTAATCCACTTTTCTTTTTATTTTCAGATTTGGCTCTATTCAATAAGAACAACGCGTGTTTTGGTGACATGATTGCTGTACCGTCCTACTGTAAAGACATTTTTATGGTTGTATTATATGGGTTATATGCACGCACATGTATTAGTTTTAAAGTACATCCGACTGAGTAACGGTTTTTTGCGTTCGATTTAGCTAGGTTCCCTATATAATCTTTTTGGGCTTTGCACAATCATAACTCGCTTAAAATACATACGTTTGCTAATGCTTTCCCCCGCTGAATTGAAATAAACATTATTAAAAAAAGCATCGCATCATTTACGATTAGATCGAGAAAACCGTCGTTCTATGCACGTAGTGAATATATGTTATCTCAGAACATGGAATGAATTGGCTGCAAAGGTAGGGTCCACTGAGTAGATTTTCATGCCTGCTTTCTTCCAGGCTTAATTCTTAAGGCATGTAGGGAAAATTTATCTGAAAATCGGAAAACTTAATTAATGAAACCATCATCAACATGGTACAACTAAAAGTTTATTTGCACTACCTAAACTCTATCCCGTTTTAACACTATACCGCTTCCTCTGTACATTCACCATTCAGAGCTTTGGAGTCATAGTTGTTAATCTGCCCTTTAAAGCAATTTAGAATCAACATAAAAAACTAAATACATAAATACATCCCAAAATGGTGCCGCTTTTCTTGGTCATATTGGATACTGCCCTGCTCTTCTGAAGCTGACATTTGAAATAAAAATTACTATGAAGTTGCATCAGCTAGAATTGAACTAAAATCCTTCTGAAAAGTGCATTACTTTCGATGGTGTGAATAAACAGTAATATTCAATTACAGAATTTACAAAGATTATTTAATTTCGAAATTTTCAAAAGATGAAGGTAGACAGATATTCTTCTTCACAATGCATTATGTTTCGTTTGCAGAGTTTTGGGTCATTCCACGCGAAGCCGACCAATTTTATAAAAATTGCTGAATCGACCAATTTAGATTTTGATGAAATTTTGCACAGCAATTGTCTTTTATTACAAAAACATTTTGTGAATTATTTTCTATCATGATGCACTTTTGGAAGAGGTAACGTAATTTGAATTTTTAAGAAAAAGTCAAATTTTACCCATCACAGCTCCATGAAATAAGTTTTATTGTTTTAAGAAAACTTTACCGTATTTGCGAAAAATAAAACAAGGTTCGTTATTATAATTCCTTATTTAAGAATAAAAAATATATTCTTTATCCTTGAATATATGAAAACGGGAATTTTAAATTTTTTTTAAATTTTTTTTATTTTAATATCTTATACATTTATAAAAAAATCACCAAAGAGATTGACAATGGTTACATGATCATTACTGACGTTATCCACTAGTTTTAACTAAGACGGGATCATAAGATTTACGTTTGAAATCATGAGTCTCCAACATTTTTTAGGGCTCATCGTAAAGTATTTGACTGTATACTGCGAAGAAAACCAGCATAATACGGAGTAGTTAAGGATGGCTTTGCTCATTAGGTAGAGTGTCCACCAGGCAGTGCTTTTGGGTACATCCCTATTGGCATGCAAAGGTAGAAACAATGGCCGAAAATGTTGTAGTCCTTTGTGCTCAAAGAAATATTTTTTAATTTATGACAAACAAGAACAAACATTGCATTTGAGATTTCAAGGAGGACAACAATATGACAGCGTCTTTTAATAACTTTGTGACAGCACGTAAGCATCAAAAACGCAGATATGACATATCGAAATGTTTTGTTATTATAATCACATAATTATGACAAGATTATTGAATAAAATTTCTAAAATTCATTGCCAGAATCACCACAAAATTATACAAATTTAATTTTTTATCACTTTCTGTACCCATATTTTCGGCACATCTACCACAAAATGAAGCAAGCAGCAATCTCCTGACAGTGATGTGTCGTTTAACAACTATCACTTTAGTGGGATAAGCGCATTTTCTCGAATTGAAAATTCATATGATAGATGCATGTTACTTGCCATCTCACTCGTTAGTCAGATCACGTACCAAGTCAGTTTCTTGGGTGCTTAGCCTGAAATTCTTTCAATTTTTATTGCAGAGCTAAGTGGCCAGGGCTGAAAAAGACTGCGGAATTGAAACACAGTCAGAAAAGCACAAAGACAAAATGTGATATAAAGATTCTAGGCGCCTCAATGTCACGCCTGTCCCAATTATTTGGTTTTGAGAAATCAGCCTTTGAGAAATATGCATCGTATAAAACAGGAGATGCTAAAGCAGCAATAAATAAATAAAATGAATAACATGAAGTGCTGCGTAATGATTCATATTTTGAAGTTCAAGCAATATATACCATCTTAAATTGAGTGCTGGTAGGATGGATAGAAAACATCAGGTCCAGAAATATTCCATTTCCATTTTTATGTCATCAAACGCTATTAATAAACATAGGTATAACATGTAGACAATTTCTAAATACTCTAGGTTGTCAGAAATAGAGTATTAAATCAAACGAAACAACCGATGGACCCAAAGAAGAAGTATGGCGATCCTGGCGAAAAACTATAAAGTTCTACTTTAAAACTCAGCATGGGAGATCTTTTCATATATGTATGTAGGATCCAAATATCCATACAACGAAGCTAGCAGCGATCGAACGTGCCGCAGTTGTGCGGAACGCACCCCAGAAAGCTGAAAAGCAAAAGGAAGAGGGAGAGCATGACGGAAGAGGTGATGACAAGATGTATTTTGGGGAAAAGAGAAAGACCGCTGCAAGAAGTAGAATGGGCTGCCTTAGTTTTTCGGAGCGAATCGTCGATCATTAAACTAATGAATACTATAAAAAACAAGTTGAGGACTGAATTGTTAAAAAGCGAATAAAGTAATTCAATCGAGTTACAACTTTTGTGAATATCCCTAAATTTCATCCCACATGTATGTAGTCAAGTTTCAGTCAAATACGTCAAAACATGTGTCAATAGAGCCATTAAAAGGGCGCGTTGTCTCAAAATATAAAGTATGTTTATTTGCTTAGAGCCTTCATACTGGTAATTATTTTTAAATAAGGAAAAAATTAAATTCAGTTAGGCAATATAAAAAAGAGTTTCAGGAAAACTAAAAAATCTTGTTTGGTATTCAATTCAAGGAGAAATGATAACTTTATTATCGGACATCAACGATCTGCATATCTGTTTTTTAGTATGCTTTTGATCAAGTAAACTCCTATTTTTTAACACAATGAGCTTACATATCCTTCGCCCTTGGCATGTTTCGTCTCTCACATGGAAAATATACTCATATAGTAGCAATCAATGCAACTAATGCGTATAACTGTCGGCAGCTCTAAATCAATTCTAGAACCACAAGCGACGTTAAGTCATGCATAACTAGGAAGTAAAACAGCTACGAGAATTTTATTTATTTTATTTTTTAAATAATCAATGTCATAGCCTTCATCTACTAGGATCATACGTCCTCGAAATAACTGGGCAAATTTCACCAATCAATTTTGTATTCTGTGAAACACAATATATAAAAGTTAATATCAGTATATACTTTACCTAGAAATCTCACAGCTTTGTAAGTTCTCCAACAACATTTCCACTTTCTGCTAGGCTGCAAAATGCACATCCCGTACCCCTAAATGGTTCAGAAGTGAAACTGAGGGGGATTTTCTTTTTTTTGGAATTTTTCCTTGCTCTTCAGGATTAGCTTAGGTTGTTTAATATTAGACACAATAACAGAGTATTCTTTTCAGATTCAGGCATAGATAGATGAACTATCGACCTGTCCGTATTGATATTTCGTCTCTTGCCGCTTCTTCTGAGATTTGGAGCTGGTCCAATATTCCTTGAAATAAAATTCTGGTTGACCAGGTGGAAATTACTTACTGTCGCAGCAAATTTCTCTTTTGACTCTCCTGTTTCCCCTCCCTCTGATGGGGTAAGGCGAGTGGTTGAGTATGCGAGGTCTAATAAGCTTGGTATCCTGTTTCGTTGTGATGCCAACGATCACCATATTGTCTGGGGTATCTCAGATACTAACTATCGGGGTGAGGAGTACCGACATTGGAAAGAAGGCTACAGCGAAATGGAACAGCAGTCTTCATTTCAAAGCCCCGCGCGGCATCATATATAAAGACGAAGGGTTTCCGGATCATAAGCCCCCTCTTGTTTCTTTAAAGGAGAGGCTGGTGCATAAATGTATCAAGGAAGTAGCCCGAAAAGCCTTACCCTCAAACGTCTCACATTATGCTTACGGAAGAGCCATATCAACTGAGGCGGCTTTCCAGTCAATGGCAGTGGCCATGGAACGGGCATTGGATCGTAGACTGTTTCCTTGGACGCCTTTCTGGACATCGAGATAGCTTTTGGCAAGGCCACTTTCGATTTTCTGTGTGAGGCAGGTCCTCGGCATGGAGTTGAGTGCACATCGGCCCCGTAATTAGATGTCGAAATCTAACTATGAAGTTGACTGAGCGAACCTTCTCAGTTTGTTGGTGGAGAGAAGCCTCCAGCAGGGTGGCATGCCCTCCTAGGCGTACGCTGGTTGATGCACTCATCACAGTGCTGAAAAACATGGAATTCTGATACGAAATGTATGCGAGTGATATACCTCTGCTCAATACCAGGCACAACATGACTGCTGCCATTACCCTCATGCAAGGAGCCATTAGGCCTCAATACGTTTGAGGACTGGTGCACCCATCAGGATATGGCATTGAAGCCAGCTTGGTAATCTTTTCCAGGAGACGTAAGCTAGGGTAGGGTAGACAGGAGCACTTTCGACATGAGGCACATTCGACATGGGGCACTTTCGACACCTTCAAAGTTTTCCTTTAACAGTCATTTAAGAACCAGCGGACCTTTTCAGACGTGTTCTAAATTTTCTGGCCTTTTGATTCACCTTTCACTGTTAACTGAATTAAGCATAGTTCTGTGTATTACGCATTTAGTAAATGTCTCCTAGCAACAAGTGACAGTATTAGTTGTGTTTTTTTGATTACAAAAACTTATTATATATTAGGTATATTATTTTTAGAAATACTCTTCCCTGTGGGGTAGTTTTGACAAGTACGGCTGGGGTACTTTCGACGTATTGTCGAAACTGCTCCATACCTGGCGAAAGTATCCTACATTTCAGTTGTTACAATATTATTTGATACTTATTATAAAAATGTGTGACAATTTTCAGTTTTGACAGCTATATAACTATTATATATAGATATAGGTATATACATATTTTACAATTACAGAAATGGTTCGTAATTATAAGAAAAAAACAAACCATTGTGACTAGCAATGAAAGATGTTGCGATCAAGCGTGAAACGCCATCTTCAACAGCACTTATTTATGGAATAAAACGCACAACTCTTATTGCTCAGTTGAGGAAGAATGAGAACGTTAATTTAAGTTCCATCGATTCCGATTCTGGAATAGAGATGGCGATAATTGCGCCAAAGCAAAATCCAAATATAATGTGCACCAAGTATTTACTATGGACCAAGAAAGAGAAATTGCTTCATACTTTAAAAAACGCAATGAAATGGGTTTCGGCTTAACTTATTTCACTGCTAGAAAATTTGTTTTTGATTTCGTTGATACCAACAAAATTAAATGACCTGCTTCTTGGGATAGAAATAAAATTGCAGGCCTTGATTGACTTTACAATTTCATGCATCGGAATCAAGATATTTCCTTACGAAAACCCGAAAACTTAATTCTGTTGGGATTGAGGAGATTCAACCATAAAGCAGTCACTACATTCTACAACAATCTTGAAGCATTAAAACACAATTTTGGGCTTAACAGTATTTTTAACCTGGACGAGACCGGTGCTACAACAGTGCTGCCTCCACCAAAGGTAAAGTAAATATGCTATATAAATACAGGTAGGTAAGTATATAGGTATTTTCATTTGGTATCTTCTTAGGTCATTGCTTCGAAAGAACAGCGAACTGTCATCAGGCGAAAGGGGTTCTCTAGTGTCTGTGGTCGGTATAACTAATGCGATTGGCAACCGGCTTCCTCCAGTTTATGTTTTCCCCAGGATGAGCTACAAGAATCATTTTGTAAATGGAGGCCGAGATGGTTGTGTAGGATTGAATTCTAAAAGTGGTTGGATGATTGGCGAAATCTTTCCTGACGTGCTAAAGCATATTAAAGCACGTAATTGAATATTGCAGAAGTAATGGAATAGAGCTCTTATCACTTCCATCTCATATATCCGATAGGCGTCAACCATTAGATGTAAGCGTTATTGTACAACTACATGGAGCGAATTCTTAGTAAATAATCCAGGAAAACATATCACTATATATGATATCGCTTCTTTGACAACCGGACCCTTCAACAAAGCCCTTACTTCGGAAAACATATATAAGGGATTTGAATCAAAAGGTATATGGCCGTTCAATCCAGGAAAATGCGCATCTCGAAAATTTGTTGTAGAAGAAACCTTGACTGAAGCTAGTTCTTCGACTACGGCTAATACTATAAATTATACAGCCGACGGGGCTAATATTGCTTCTCAGAATATAAATGTACTAAAATCCCCTGAGATGGTACAACCGATTCCACTTTTATATGAAAATTTAAGGAGGGGCAATGAGAAATTTACACTATCTCCGAGGAAAAAAAACGGTATTGCAGAAATGAAGCAAAAACGGATATGTCAAGCTTACGAATCAAAAAAGAAACCATTAAAAGGAATCTTGAAATCTTGAGGAGTCGTCTGATAGTAATGAAATTAGTTTTGCAGACAGAATCGATTCTAACGACCCATGCGTTAATGATTCAGACTCTGTTTCTGATGAAGTTGTCTGTTCTCCGCTAAAATTAATTGATCGGGATAAAATCTCAGAAGGAGATTATGTGCTGGTGAAGTTCGACACCGAAAAAAGTGCTCGATATTATGTTGCCGTCATTATATCCACCGTAAATGCTAAGATGTCTGTTGAGTTCTACAGAAAGTGTAGCAACAACTGGGCCTTTGTGAAATCTGATGAAAGCGATATATCAACACCGAATAGATATAGTTTGCAAGCTACCAATTCCTACTTATCCACCTGGAACTTCACGTGCAAAAGAAAAGTATATTTTTAATACTAATCTTACTACATATGTATAATATTTACTAGTTTTTTAATACCTAGTACCTACATATATACAAAAGTACAGACATATATGTGGGTGCCTAGGAGATAATATTGAAAATTATTAGTTTGAATTAGAATATTGTTAGTGTTATATTATGTAATTTCCTTATTCTTATATAAATCAATAAAAATATGATTATCTATGTGGGGCACCTTCATCATTCTTGTTTCAAAAGATATGGAAAAAATATTAGGAAAAGTGAACTCCTAAACAATTTCTATAGAGAAGGTATCTCTTAACAGATATATCTGGTTAAGTTAATATGAATTTGTTGTGAAGCACTTTCCCCACATCACGTTGTGAAGCACATTCCCCACATCACGTACACATGCGACGCACCTACTCTTCAAATATTTCTTTTTTCTAGTGTCCAAATTTTAAAGGCAGAAATGTAATTTATTTGTTCCTTGAGTGCTCAAAATCTAAAGACAGAAATGTCAAGTCTCGGTGTGGGAAATGTGCTGCCTGGTGAAGGCGTAAAATATCGAGTTCAACGAGTGTAATTTTAAATCCGAATCGGTGCGGTCGAGTTTTAATTAATATCCGAATTGTTCTAAAAATTGAAAATCCAAATTATTCTAAAAAATAAAAAATCCAAATTATCCTATAAAAGTTTTTTATTCGTTACTCAAAGTACACTCCACAACAATTAAATGGTGGCACGGTACAGGATCCAAGTGATGCTGGATAAATAATTTTTTTTAATCAATCGTGCATAATCGTGTTTTAAAATATTGTGCTTTAAAGTATTGTTGCTTTTCTTAACAACACTCCCGCACCGGATATTCAATTTCAATTAGCGCAACAGATATTCAATTTCAATTCGCTCAACAGATGTGAGGCACCAAAAACCGAGATAAATATCTACATACTGCGATTAAATTGGTCACAATCACCTTTACTGATGAAATCGTCCTTACTGCTAAATCAAACAACCATAAATATCTTTCACCTTCAATCATTATTTCATCATGCTGTTAAGGACGCCGTAAGTAATCATCACACTGATTGAGATGTTATGGATAAATAGTGAAATATTTTTTTTTTCTTCCAATTTAACTAACTTATATATGTATGTATATATATTGAAATGATTTATTTCTTCTCACTTTGACTATTTTTGGGTTCTCCCTCTTTTCTTCTTTTTAATAAAATTAAAAATTATAAATAAATAAATAGAATTTTATTACATACATATACATATACTATATACAAATAATTATATTTTTTTGTTTGTACGGTGAAGTATCGAGCAAACAAATTAGTTCAGTCAAGTGTATTAAATCGTCATTAAACTGATGAAAAGATGTAACTAAAAGTGTGATTGTGCGATGAGTTCGTAAATAATCCGATATCGCATGTCAGTACCTGGGCGCAGTGAAACAATTTTGTAAATGTATACAGCGACGACACTTCTCTATTATCTACATATTCCTTCGTTTGTTTTTCTTGTTTTTTTTAATTTTGTTTGTACCCGAATTAATACAAGAACGTATTCTCAGTTTGAAAATCATTTGTAAAATCACATATGAGAGAAATGAGTTAAATGAGATAATTTAGTGTCGTGAAAATATTTTCATTATTTTAATACATCAATTATATGTTTATCTAACAAATATCCAGTGGAAAATGTACTATTCACAATTCACATCTTTCGTGTACCATCTTCCGGCTTTCTAATCTTCTATGTTAGCTGATTATAAATTCTGCAGACCTTTCGTTCCTGTGTGCAAAGTATATGATATTTTTGTGAAAAGAACCTAGTTTTATTTCAAAATTTATTGACATCAATCCTAAAATCCTGCATGTGTATAAAACTACGTTTATAGAAATTAGCCTAAGTCGTTCTCGTGTTTTTCTACAGTTTCATTTAATTTGTCTCTTAGAAGTGGAAAACAATCCGACGTAACCGTAGTTTAGGTAACCTGTCTGATATTTATGAGACAAGTTCATCAGCTACAGATACCCCTAGTGAAAAATCTTAAATAGCCATACCTGAGTCTAGGTTTAACGTAGCAAATGCTACAAAACTAATACCAGTGCTTAACACGATTCCTCAAATTGTCTGAAATACAAAATTCCAACGCAGATACTCCAGAAGCAAAAGCAGAATTCCTGGACGTAATAAAGTCCAAGCTATCTGGAAAAGCCTACAATAAACTTCTCCGCTACACGGAATATAGTGATTGGGAAACTCTAAAAGAGGATCTAAAGAAACAGTTTCTTACATTCCGAACTTGTCAGGTCATTGAGTCTGAATTGGTCATGGTTAAACAGGGACCTCGTGAATCCGTGGTTATCGTTACTGAAAAAATCGACACTCTTCTAGAAGAATTAAATATTGCCAGTACCCAAGACCAAAATGCCGCAGGTATAAAAATTGTCAAGAAGATGAATGAGACCACTGCTCTTAGCAATTTTCAGAGGTGTTTAAAGTCACCCTTAAAATTAATAGTGAAGTCGACTAAACACGAAACTTTAAGTGACGCTATTGCCGAAAAGCAAGTTTCCGAAAGTGATCACAGATCAAACAGCCCAAAGAGGCTTAACTTTTGTAGCCTTTCTGGACACACATATTTTGTATGTAAGAAAAAACTAAAATTCCAACCAAACAACAACATCCTGAAAAAGGCAATATAATAAATCTAGGCGAAATAGAGCTTACCCTAATCGAGCTTCCAGTCCTCAAACGGGCACTCATCCGTTCAGTAGGGAAGGTTTTACTAGAAATAGGAATGAGCAACAACCAAATTCGGCAAACTTGGGTTCGTCCGAAGTCAGCGGCACCAGAGTTCGGGCAGCAAATTTTCAGAGAGACGCACAGAGAGGTGCCCGCCACAATTAAGATATCCACCCAGAAAACAAGCAACGGTCCTAAATGTAAATACAAATAAAGCCTTTCAAAATGAAATCAAACTATCAATCAAACAGGCTATCAATAATCCCAACATACTACTACTAGATACCGGAGCATCGATAAGTCTCGTGAAACTAATCGTTCTTCGGGGTGGAACTGAAATCGGCATCGATCACAAACCATTGACTCAGGGTGTTTCGTCAGAAAGCTTCTCAACTTATGGCACTTGTTGTCTAACTCTGCTTTTGGGTGATATAATTCCTTTTAGACACACATTTCATGTCGTACCTAAAAGTCTTCCTCTGAGTTGCGAAGGCATTCTGGGAGAAGAGTTCACGGAGAGAATAATTTACTGATATTAAGCAAATGTAGATAAAAATCAAGTAAAAAAGCTGTTGATTTTGCGCCAAGTAAATTTTTATTATTTTCTAGAAAACATTTTCTTGATTCAACTTTTGGGTGCTTGTATCATTATCAAGTAAATTAAACTAAATTCAAGCGGTCATATTTTCTTACTTCTAGCATTAATAGAATAAAACTATTCATGTTGAAAATTCATACTGATGCTAGCTTTCCTATATTCACAAAACTTTTATGCCAGATTCAAGCGACCTGTTTACTTGAATTAAACATTGAAAGATTAATATAAGTAAATGAAATGTCTATAACTATCTTATTTTGCCAATAAATTGAATTTTAGTTTTGCTAAAATGTATACCATAAAACGTATAGATCAAGAAAACTAATTCTAGATTTAATTTATTGTAGTAGTATACACGTGTATTAATTTGCTTTATGCAGGTGCGCTCTTCTCAAGAACAGCTTTTCATGAGAGAATCTTTATGCTTCATGCAGGTATGTTTATTTGAGCAAAGTTTTTAATTAATGAATCTATCAAATTATATATCATTTATTGAAAAAAAAAAAAAAAAAATCGTGGGAAAATCTAGGAATAAAATCCAGTTGTTTCCATATAAATTGTAATCAATTTATTCAGTATACCTAATTATATTAAAAATATGTATATTTTAAAGTTAAATGAATTTATTAAATAACGAATTTTTTCAAATTATTAAGTTTAATAGCGTTGCACTCCACATACAAAACACGCACAATATATTTAGAAAATTTAATTGTTTTTTCACAAGTACCAGGAAGAATGGTATAAAGCTTGACTTGGAGCAATTCTTTAACTTCTTTACTTGAATAAAGTCGGCATCCAAATGAAAATAAATGTAAGCAGTTGAAATCTAATTTACTTGTGTGTTCTCACACTGACACGTGAATATTTTTGAAAGTAATGTAAAACAACACTAAATTAACCGTTTGATTTTATCCCAGTAGCAAAAAACCTATGTCATTCATTTATTGAAATTAAGAAAATTATTCCTGAAATTTAATAAACGTTTGCTAAATTCTATTTATTTGTATGATGTTTATTGAGTTCTAGCAAATAATGATTGATTCTAACATTTCAGTTATATTTAATAAATTATTGATTAAATTCAGAAAACTTTTTCTAAATTGTATTCGAGAAGAATTTGATAGTTTTTAGTAAATTAGAATAAATTTTGAAAACTTCATCTTTCTCGATACTAGATAACAATTTTTAATATTAAGAAAATTTTGATTAAATTGATCATTTTTTGAATTGATTTTAACAAAAAGGGTATTCACTGTGTTTAATAAATCGAAGATTTAATGTTAGTAAAAAATTCTTTCCGTGTTCTTTTCAAAAACTAATTCTATATTAAATTACGAATAGCGAAATTTGTCATTTTTTCACAATGATAACGAAGTTGTTCTGGATTTCCTGTGTTCACGAAAAACTTTTATAATCCCTGCCAGAACAGAAAATTTTTTTAATTTGGCCAAATCAGAGATAATGAGCAAATTATATGTTTTCCGACCGAATTAACTCCTCAGCTCCTCCTGCTGGAGGCTGTTTAGCAACGCATAATGAAGGTCAAGTATTTCTTCCCGTATTGAATTCTTCCGAAAGCGATGTCGAAATTTCTGGAGAAGTAGAAGTAAAATATGATAAAACACGGAACTTCGAAGTGTATAACCTACAATACTTGCAAAATGAAATTGAAATAAATCAACGCCTACATAAATTATCCTAATCAGTGGACCTCAAATATTTGAATTCCGAGGAAAAGATGTCCATACTAGAACTGTGTCGCGAATACAATGCCATAATCCACCTTGAGAGATAAGCTCACCCCCACTTCCACTATAACTCACCCTATACCCATTCAACCCAATCAACCGCCTATTAACAAGCGACCTTACCGAATACCGGAAATACATAAGTCCGAAATAAAGAATCAAGTAGACCAAATGCTAACAGATAGTGTAGTACGCCCTAGTTCCAGTCCATGGAACTCGCCACTCTTAGTGGTGCCCAAGAAACCAGACGCAGAAGGTAATAATCAATGGCGCGTGGTGTTAGATTTTCGCAAACTGAACAAAATCACGTTAGCCGGCGCGCATCCCCTGCCTAACATCGAGAACATTTTAAATCAGCTTGGGAATTCCAAATATTTTTCTACCTTAGATTTGGCAAATGGATTCCACCAAATCGAAGTGACGGAAGAAGACAAAGCTAAGACTGCGTTCAGTACCCCAAATGGACACTTCGAGTTCAATAGAATGCCTTTTGGACTACGAAATGCCCCTCCCACTTTCCAAATGTTAATGAATGTGGTTCTTACTGGCTTACAAGTGACTCGTGCGTCGTCTATTTGGGACGATATAGTGGTCTACGGGCACAATTTAGATGATCACAATCATAAGCGAAGGGACGTTTTCCAATGTTTGAAATCTAATAATTCAAAACTACAGCCAAGTAAGTGCCATTTTTTTCGTAAAGAGATAACTTACCTGGGACATGTTATTTCTGACGAGGGCATAAATCCCGACCCTTCAAAAATAAAAGCAGTAGAGTCTATATTACCTCCTCATAATATGAAGCAACTTAAATCTTTCTTGGGGTTAATTGGATACTACAGGAAATTTATTTCGAAATTCTCCCATTTTGCCGATCCCCTACAAAAATTGCTTAGGAAGGATATACCCTTCGACTGGAATGCTCATTGCGATAAGTCATTTCATTTGCTAAAGAAAGCTATTTCAAAACCGCCAATTCTTCAGTACCCTAATTACAAGAAAATATTCTATGTCACAACCGACGCTAGCAATCATGCTGGCGGTGCGGTTCTGTCTCAGTATGATGATTCCGATCTGGTTGATCTGCCTGTCGCATTTGCGAGTAGAGTACTCAATGTAGCTGAACAGAATTATTTAAAAATTGAGAAGGAGGCATTAGCTATAGTATGGGCTACAAAGGAATTCAGACCGTACTTGTACGGAAGGCAATTCACAGTGGTAACCGACCATAAACCTCTTGTATGGATCTTCAATTTGAAAGATCCATCTTTACGCATAATGCGATGGAGAATTAAGCTGGAGGAGTACGACTTTAATGTTATCCATAAATCGGGGCATCTCAACACTAATCCTGATGCGATTTCCCGTATGGAAAATTCTACAGTCAATGTAATAACAAGGTCCCAAGCGGCGAGCCAACCAAATAAGATAGCTAATGTTAGCAAAAATTCCGCCACCAGCTCTGTCATAGGAGATCTTACTAAAAGTACTGGAATTAAACAGAATCAAAATCGTGCATCTACCTCAATTCAAACTCGCAACTTCGCACCACTTCCGAGCGAGAGCCTCAGGCAAAACTCAAAAGATAACCCTATTCTAACTCAAAATAAAACGCTATCCTAAATCCAACTCTCGATTCAATATCTAACTCTAATCCAAACCTAACACCCAGAGCTAATCAAAATCAAGAGATGACTACAGAAAAGTTTGATGTCAGTCTCACTACCAACCCAAGTGAACTGAATACGCTAAGTGCGATAAATGTTTCTAGGAAAGAAGATGTCACGCGAATACTTAAA
The DNA here is from genome assembly GCA_963924295.1 of Dioctria rufipes. Lineage (NCBI taxonomy): Eukaryota > Metazoa > Arthropoda > Insecta > Diptera > Asilidae > Dioctria > Dioctria rufipes. The sequence goes on along the minus strand of OZ002740.1, from coordinate 71,337,616 downwards.
GAGCATCATAACAGTCCTATTGGTGGACACCAAGGGATATATGGAACGTACAAACGTATTAAACAATATTATAAGTGGAAAACTATGTTCAGGGATATAAAAAATTTCATGTCCTCTTGTGAAATCTGTCAAAGGAACAAAACCACTCGAAAGTCTAAAGCTCCAATGAAAATCACAACGACATCAAAAAAACCATTTGACCGTACCTCATTAGATATTGTAAGACCACTTCCAATAGGGAAAATAAATTCATTCTCACTTTTCAGGATGATTTAACGAAATTCATCCAAGCAATTCCAATTAAGAATCAAGAAGCTAACACAGTAGCTGAGATTTTCGTCCGCAGAATTATTTGTGTTTTCGGAATACCCAAGTACTTAATTACCGTTCAAGGTACAAAATTTTTTTAAGTGATATATTCAAAAGAATGTGTAACTTATTAAAAATAAAGGAAATTCAGAATACACCTTACCGCCCTCTAACAAATGACTCACTTGAGCGATGCCATAGAACTCTTGGAAATTATTTGCGAAGCTATATAACCAAAGATCCTGACAACTGGGATAGCTGGATTGACTATGCTGTATTTTGCTATAATACCACTCCTAATACTGCAACTAATTTTTCGCCTTACAAAGTATTGTTTGGTATGAAACCTGAAATACCCGCCACGGTAACAAAAGGCATGGATCCAGTATACAATTATGACGACTATGTCGTAGAACTTAAAGCGCGTCTTCAAAATTCCTACAAAATAGCTCATGACAATCAGATAAAAGCCAAAGAATTTTCCAAATTGTATTACGATCGGAATGTGAACCCAGTTACTTTCAGAGTAGGAGATAAAGTTCTTAAACAATGTAAAATTAACTGCAATAGAAAATTAGCGTCACTATATGAGGGTCCTTACGAGATGGTTGAGGTTCGTTCTTCAGAAACCTTGCTTATTAAGATAGGAAAGAAAACGAAGCTAGCTCATAACAATCTCCTTAAACCATTCCTGGAACAGTCAATAAATTTCTAATCTACCGCTTTTCTTTTAGGATAATTTTATGCATCCTAACTCACAAATTATGACTGGCGCTGATTAAAAGTTCACACCTTAACACTCCGATAAGCAACGCAAATGGAATTCACTTAGGGAAATTGGGAATTATGGGAAAATCCACGTCTTCCTGGAAACTTGTTATAAATTTCAATTTCACTAATTTCGAAATTGAGGAATAACTACTCTAGGAAAGGCATTCAACACTAACATCATTTTGTCAGGAACTAGTATCACACATCCCCTGAGAGCCCTGTAAGGTAAAAATGAATGTAATAAGCTCCACTTTACAGGAATTTTCGGAGAACAATTACATTCTGAGGCAACTGTTCCACTTGCCTGCAAAACCGAAAACAGGGTTAATAAACGGTATATGTAGACTGTCGAAATTTCTTTTTGGAACAATGGATAGTGAGGATGCCGAACAGATACAAACAGCCCTAGCTACTGTGCATAAAAATCAGAATAATCTTCACTATATTATCGATTCTCGAACTTTCGTAATGATAAACACCATTGAAACTTTAAGGAAATCCCAACTAATTCTACGGAATCAATTTCAATACCTGGAAAAACAGATGGATACTATAGCCCGTATTGTACAAAATAGAACTGAACTAGGGAATACGCTCCATCTATTTAATGAGGTCACGAATCTTATGACAATAACGATGGGAAAACTAATTAACAAACAAGCCGAATTAACCGAAATAATTCACGAAGCCAAGCTAGAAAAGTTAGACAAGCATCTAACTACGACTGAATTGTTTGTAAATGCTTTTAAGGAGGTACAGCTGGAATTTCCTCATGACACCCAACTTCCGCTTAAGCCAGCAGCCGAAAATTTACTATCCACTGATAAGATAGCCAAAGCCAAATTTTGAAAATATGGATCTAAACAAACTTAGTATTAGTCTCGATCAATTAAAAAAGGAAACATCCAGAAATGAAGATTTAGAAAACTTTGTGCCACATCTAATCAATGAAAACATACCTTTTAATGTAACTTTAGATATACTTGTCGTTTTAATTATCATAATTGTAATCAACTTTATAACAAAAAAGGTTATTACATGAAAAGTTACGATAAACTCCTCAATGGACCCACCGAATAATTCTACCCGTAACGATAATTAATGGAGTCAATTATATTAGAACAAAACATAGAAATTCTTTAATTTTATTTTTTATTCCATAATTATTATAAAAACATAAATAAATTCTTTAGTTCATTTACTGTGTAATTATTAATGAACCAAAAAAAAAAAATTCTTTAATTCTTTTAATGATAATGAGTAATTTCAAATAAAATCTTGGTTTACTTTTTTTTATATATGTTAAACTTTATCACCTTTTTGCTGGTTAAATTGTTAGGTTAATTGCATTTAATCTTAAGATTATTTCATAATCTTTTTTTTTTTTTCTTTGAGGAACTGTTGTGAAGCACATTCCCTTGTGAAGCACATTCCCCACATCATGTACACTTGCGACGCACCATAAATTGTAATAACTGAATTACTAATATCATATTTCTGCCTACTCTTCAAATATTTACTTTTTCAAGTGTTCAAATTTTAAAGGCAGAAATGTAATTTATTTGTTCCTTGAGTGCTCAAAATCTAAAGACAGAAATGCAAACTAAGCGCTTTCTTATCTATTTTCTGTTTAAAAGTCGTCTCGGTGTGGGAAATGTGCTGCCTGGCGAAGGCGTAAAACATCGAGTTCAACGAGTGTAATTTTAAATCCGAATCGGTGCGGTCGAGTTTTAATTAATATCCAAATTGTTCTAAAAATTTAAAATCCAAATTATTCTAAAAAACAAAAAATCCAAATTATCCTATAAAAGTGTTCTATTCGTTACTCAAAGTACACTCCACAACAACTCAACCTATATAATCGAAAGACTCCATCCCGAGGAGACAAATGATTTTAATGACGAATGTGCCCCACTCCACCCTACTTTGTTCTTCTGAAGATCTTTATACCCACTCTGCAATAGTCTCCCCGTATCAAGGCCATTGGTGTCTACCTGGACTCGATGTGGGGAACGCATGTAGAAGAAATATTTAATGCATGCTAATGAGGGTCTTTTTTAATGCAGGAGAACCCTTGACTGCACATGGGGCATGAAAATTTGCTTAAACTCCGATGAAGAGAATGGCAATGAGACTTCATGAAATTTCAAAGTTGGTTTTGAAGCCAGCAGAGCTTCACCGCAAAGCAAAGATACTGACATCCACCACGATCTTCTAGATGCGTAGTTGTTCCTCTTTGTGCGTGAAGATGGCACATTTTTAGAGCCGGCACTCTATTTGTGTTTTTCCTTGGAGGTTCCATACTATCGTGGCAACGATCCTTTGACGCTTTTAATATTTTCAGGGAACTACAGATAATCATTATATACGGTCACTCCACTGATTAATGGCATTTCACTTGAGCATAGAACTTCATGCATGGTTTCCTTAACTATGTCAAAGTGAGAAATGATGCCAGAGTTGTGGTAGAAATTATCGCCGGTTTGAATCGAAATCCAGTGTTAGAGTGGGAGCAGGTTTCCGTCAACTGTAGAGTAATTGTCTACAAAATCCATTCAAATCACTCACTTCTATTTGATATGCATCCCATTTTATCGCAACGTGACTAGGACAATTTTTCGCTTTCTAGATCCAATGCAATGTTCTTAACTAAATGAAAATATTTCACTGGCTAAAATTTACAATTTGTTTTACACGAAAACACAAACATATGTGCCGACATCCAATCAACAGCAGGCCCCATCTGTTCAAGAATATCTGTATTCCTTACAGTCTCTATAATTAAAATTCCAACACCATTCCAACCGAAGTCCACCCCAAATTAAACACTCAGGACAATATTACAAACTTACCAGCACGAAGCGCGAAACTTTTGCTGGACGTGTGCTTAAGGCTGTCCCACACAATGTGTGCATTTGTCAAATATTTTGTAATGCCAAATATTTGACAAATGCACACATTGTGTGGGACCGGCTTTTGAAATAGCATCACAATAGTTTTACCAAAGAACTAATTGAACAAATTCTCAATAGCAAAAACAATGTTGTCAACTAGAAAGGTAAAACTAAGTGAAAACTTGGGCAAATACTAAGACGAAACAGAACGTACGACAAATATAGGCAACCCGAAATTAATAAAAAAAATGTTAACTATTATTAAATTTCGAAATAAATGAAATTTCGCAAGAAAAGGAAAATCAATTAAAATGAAGCTTTAAACAAATGTAAAACTGAAGAATAGATATCGTTAAGTAAGGTTAGGAAAAGATATGAGCCGCCATATTGAGTTTTTGTTGGTCTGTCAGAAGTTCGCGCTCGGGGTAGTAAGTTTTGATTAGGATAAAAATCCATAAAAATAATAAAAAAAGGAACATAAGAAAATTGAATAAAAACGCATAAATTTCCTTAAAGACGTGTCGTTTTATTGATGAGAGGAGAATTTTATTGAAACCAACGCGGGATCCCACTAAAACGGAAGAGGCCTAGATCTAGGACATTCACTGCTGTTTATGACGCTATCCTGGAAGTTTCTGTCTTTTCCAATTTGGAATATTGGCAGAGGAATTCGCATTAAGTATGCCGGCTCACAAATGATAATATCCAACCTAACCTCATAACCCTGGTGACCGCTCGGCCTGGTGGTCACAAAACAGAATCGAAACGTTCTCCAGGCACCGTTTTACTAGTTAGGTATACTCAAAAACTATTATTATTTTATTGTAAATTTTTCAAGATCTTTTCTAACGATATTATTGGTAATATGTAATTACTTTTCAGAATGTGAAAAACATTGAAACCAGCCCCGGCGCATTTATTCATTTACATTAGATAACGCCTCGTTCCTACGAAAAGCATAAATATTCACATAATAATGATGCTTTCCTATGTAATTACACCTTAAATGAAATTTTAGTAGCATAGCTAACTCAGCTCAATCCCTAGGGACGAGGGGCTTTCAATTATCGCACCCTTTTTGTACGCAGCACAGAAGTTTTATTTACTAAAATGGACTAAGCTTATAAGGAAAGTGTTAAATATTTTATTTCCCATTAAACTGCTCCACTGATCCTGGTGAACTAATTTTCATTTTCAAAAGCCCTCCAGTAAATTTTTTAGCAGGGGGAAAACTTTCCTTGTTCATGTCTCCAAACACACCCTCGAATCGATTTTCCCATTAATTGTTAATACCAACATTATGATCGTATTAGCCATGGGGCAACGTTTCGATATATTCGAGCGACTAATCTGGATAAGAAAAAGGAAATAACTTTTCGTAATTTTATATCGGCATAGATCCATTTGTAAATGTTTGAAGACTAGGATTAACTTGAGACAGAAATCGTACTTTGAAATTGATTTGTTATGCCCTAAGGAAAAAGCTCTTTTTTTTTTAAGTGACTCATGTTATTCGAATCATTGATGCCAACTTTTGTAGCAGTTAAAAGCTCGTCCCTGTTTTGCAACTTCTTCTTTAGTTTTCTTTTTAAGTGTAGAATAAAAGTTTCTTTTAAACAAGTGAAATTGTCTTTTGGAAAGTTTACATAATAAATTCAAAAGACGAAGATTTAAGGGAATTCTTCTCCGGTTGCTGGGAAAGTTTTTATTTTGAGGTTTTATTTCTGAAAATTATCAGTATAAATAATTTACATCGCAAGAAATTTAATTTTCGACGTGTTGTGGTTTCCTACAAAAGTGTATTGCAGAAAAACGCAACTGATTTTGTTGTTGTTTTATTTTCTGAAAATTAGGATTGTTTTTGACTCCTTAACGGACTTGAATACAAGAAGTAGAGCTTATACCGGAGACAGACTTACCATTTCAATATTGCAATTTGCTCCAAGCCGCAAGTCTATTTCTATATACTAAGGAACAGCTCGGTGTACGCTCGCTGTACACTCAGTATTTAGTACATTGGAATTCAATATTGAAATTGCGAAAAATGTACGTGATACCCGAGCTAATTGCAATATGACCCTAGTTATTAACCATAATCATTTAATACACGAACCTTTTGGAGCCGAATTTTATACTACAACTTACTGCAACTTTATCTAACATTTGGTATTTGACACTTGTCATGTTGAAGTGTTTATATCGTTTTTATTTTCCATTTAGACAAGTAATTTCACAATATTTGCTCACATTTTGTACGTACGCGGATCTTTCTTAAGTCAAATGATAAATTAAATGAGAAATCAAGTGATAAATCATATGTAAGTTCTCTAATGAATTCTTTAGTATCGTAAACGACAAATGAGTCTCTGAAATTCTAAGTATATATATGTATATGACATAATTGCAATATTAATATACAAAAATGACATTGAAAGTCTGTCGCCGGTATTAGCCAAATATAAAAATACAGCGTCAAGAAGGATATGTGATTTTTATAGAATAATGGATTTAAAGAAGCCTTCATATTTTTAAATGCCTTGAAATAGTTGTAATTAAGGATATAAAGTAATGTAGGTTTTAGCGTGTTTCCTCACTGTTTTGATCCGAAAATCTTGCACTCTTTTGCTCATTCGTCACTAATGGTATTTGTTATAATGCAATGCAATGGTTAAGATTGGGCTGTATTTGATATGATATGTATTTGATATGATATGATATAACTTCTTTAATATTCCATGTTCTCGAAAGGAATTCACCATAGGGTTTTAAATTGATGTTCAAATTTAAATGAAGTATACGGCATTCTTCGAGCTCACTGTGGCTCCAGCAAAATGTCTTGCATTATCCGAGAAAACATAGTTGTGACTATTTCTTAAAATTAGCTGGCACGGTGGGACGTACGTCGGCTTATTTATCAATTTCAGTTTTAAGTCGGTCAAGAACACGATAGTTCGATATGCGGTGTGTGACGATATACTGTCATGGAGAAGATTGATGGTACCTGATTGATGTGCCTGTAATATATATGAGGTGTTTATTATACAAATAACGTTTTTAAAAGGAGTATTATCATAATTTTCTGGTGGTATCATAATTTTTAGAGGCCTGTATTTGCTGTAGTTTCTTTTCAAACATGACCGATCCTTCTAAAAGCCATATAACACTAACACTGTGCTTCAGTAGGCTTTGTAACAACTCCATAAATTTGTTTAATATAGTTTGCTGATTTGATGTGGCATCTACTTATGTAATCTGAATTCTGCTAAAGCTTTTAGAAAATTAGTTTCCGCCGGTGGAACCGTTTCCAACTAAATCAATACCTGGCAGTGAAAATATCTCAATTTATTGTCTCCTTTTTTGTGTTACATATAAGATTTATGTAATCTGTAAATCTGGCTTCCGAAGGAGCATTATTAAGATAGTTTCAAATAATGAATATGAAAGTTAGTAATACAATTGGAAGAATGACTTAATTATATAAGTTCATGACAGTTTTGTAAATCTCCATCGACCTCTAATCAATTTTGCCATAGACAAACTAATAACATAAGGCTCAACTACAATAGCCGTAAAGACGTTACAGATTTCAACGAAACTAAGGTTAACTTACGAAAAATATAAAACAATAGATGTGAAGATCTTAATCCTTGCGGAATGTGATATGAAAATGTGATAAAAATGACAATTTTTAGATGTTTACTGGAAATTCCTTTCGCCAAATTTGTATGCAGTGTACGCATTGGTCAATAACAATGCCTGGCTCCAATATATAATCAACGATGCCTCGACCTGATATAAGGAAGACCACAGTTTTATCGTAGAAATTTACTGGATTTTTTTTTTCAGAATTTATACGACCCTTTGGAGATCAGCAATTATACACATTGTATTTGTAAATAACTCCATTGCGCCACAAAAGTGATTAAATTCTTCCGAAATATTTCCTGTAAATTTCTAAGAAAAACGTGCGGTCTTCCCTACAACTTCTCGAGGAAATGTTGATTTTATATTCGAGCGAGGCATTGCTGGCTTATCCCTTGGTTACGTCATCAGGTGCGAATCGAGGCATCGTCGATATTATATTCGAGAAAAGCGTTGCATATTCTGTTCTACGTGTCCAGTCTTTGCATGTTATTAGTTTGTCTATGAGTTTGCCATTTCATTATTATGATCTGCAGTGGTAACGGTCACCGTAGAAAAAACGAAATATATCAAAAACTGATTATTTCAGAGATCATATATGTACCTCAGTGGATGATATTGTTGGGCACAATTAGGCCACTGCAGTAGTATGTAAACAATGTGGCGGTGGTGTGGTCTTGGTATGCGAAACAGCAACAAAGTGGTGTGGCAGCGGACTGGTGGCGGAGAGGTATCAAAATTACTAAGCGTGCATTAAAGTGGCAAGTAGCGTATAGCGTAAGTGATTCAACATAACTTTTTATTCAAAATGTCGTCATCAGAGGATGAAGATGCTCTTGCGTTTGTGCAAATTATAAATGCAAAAGACGGGATTTATAATGTCTATAAAACTGATTTAAATCTTCATGATAGTAAATTTAAATTATTTTACCGAATGAAAAAGTGTACATTTTTGAAACTAATTGAAAAATTACAGCCTATGCTACAAAAAAAAGATACAACTTTCAGAAAGTGTGTATCTCCGGAAGAGCAACTCCTCATAACTTTGAGGTAAGTAAACAAAACATTTCAAAAACAGTTATATTTAGAAAATAAAAGAAAGCAAAATTCTAATATATTTTATATTTTTTGAATGTCATCTTCATATAACGTGTTTAATGCTTGTGTTAGTGGACCTGTAGTATTCGAAAATAAATCATCCTGACAACTTTGCGAGGCAGCCTCCTGATTAATTTCCTCTGTTAATATAGGAGCGAAATTACCATAAACTGTAGACAGACAGTTGACTTAACGGCAGTTGAAAAACTAGTTGATGCTGTAGAAGAGATATATGAAAAGTTGTCAGGCGAAAGTTCATCGAAGATTTGTCCCGCGAGAGTCAGAATTTTAACGTTAAACCTTCTTTTCTTTTTTGACATTTTTCTAAGGTCTGTAGACTTAACAAGAAATGCTTGTCGGCATCATTACAAACATTAGGTAGTTTGTGTGCTACATCCTTCTTTTTTTCACAATATTCGAAAGCTGATTGGTTTACATCATCTAAAGTTATTTGACTTTGAAATTTTTTTTTTTTTTGTTTGTTTCAATTTACTCCCATCGAGTGGAGTTGTTGTTTTCTAAATAACTCGTGAACTTTTTTTGAATATTTAGTTTATGGCATATCTTCATTTGCAGTTCCTTCTTGCGACACATTGTGATTAATGTCCTCATTAAAAAACGGTTCCTCATTAATATTATTCCTTTGGCAGATTTGGCCAGTTTCATAATTCTCATTACCAATTTCTAAATCTTAAGTGTTGTGTCCTTCTTCATTAAATCTAGCAGGTGCTGGTTTGTTCGATGGAGCGTCAAAATATAATTTTGCTTGACGTGACTTAGTGAATTTCTGAATGAAAGACATATGCTTCGCCAAATAGTACCGGCGTTTACCTGTTGTTGATACGGATCCACATGGTACATATTTCTTTAAGTGGTTGGTGTAGCTTCCAGCAGATTCTTTCACCTACTTTAGCATTCTGCGATACTAACTTAAATATAAATTTTTATAATTTTTTTAGGTATTTTGTAACAGGCTGCACACTAAAGGCAGAAACTTCAGAGGTCATGTGGAAAACTCTACAACCAGAGTATCTCCCTACGCCCACCAGAGAAATATGGTTAGACTTGCCAAAAGATACTGGGAGCTCTGGAATTTACCCAACTGTGTTGGATGGCAAACTTATCAGAATCCGGCGTCCACCAAAATCAGGTTCTCAGTTTATTAATTATAAAAGGTACTTCTCCATTGTTTTGTTGGCTGTGACAGATGTAGATGGGCGTTTCCTGACGATTGATGTTAGCGAATATGGCCGAAATAGTGACGGCAGAGCAATAAAAGCAAGTGCTTTTGGGGAACGATTAAACAGAAGAAGGATATTCGATGGAAGGTTGTCAAGAGGACCCAAATTAATTGAATGCTCCTTGGAATGTTATCATATAAGTGTAGGATTATTGGTATTCCAATTACACTTAAGGTATCGAAAATAGACGTTATCATTCAAGCGATATGCGTATTACATATCTTTTTTAGAAATGAAGAAGGTGAATGTTCATGTCCGACAGGACAAAGAGGGGAAGTTGAAGACATGGAAATTCAAAACGTCGATATTCAACAGAATCCAAGTTTTTCAAATCAAAGAAGAGCAACCAATCCGGCTATTTGGACAAGAGAAAACTTTGCGATTTATTCTTCACCGCTGAGGGCTTACCAAAGGGTCAAAATATGTTTTGTGTGTGATTTCCAGTCAAACAAACCTTTGCAGGCCCGCCAGCTTCTTGATCACAGTCCCCACAAGGCCCGCCAGCTTCTTGATCACAGTCCCCACAAGTGTCGGCGGGCACCATAAACAGGAGACATATGTGAGCATGAGTCTAATGATCGAGGTGTACATCCAGTGCAGAACCCTCGGTTTTATACCCCATATGCATCTGAAGGCTCCCCACAGGTATATAATGCGGCATCATACATAAGGTGAGCTCCTTGTGCCTCTGATAGACCGTGGATAAAGTTTTTCCAAACCTTAGGCTACTTTACAGGCAACACTTTATGCTCTTGAGATGTTATACACAAGCCAGCAAGACAGCGTCCTAGTAAAGCAGGCGCTTCTTTGCTGTGCTGCAGATTAATCTGGGTGAAGAGAAGTCCCGCCATGGATTACTACCATTTTCCCGCCTTACTCGCAGTACCCACTTTACCGACGACAGGAGGATTTCTACCACTTTCCGCTACCTATTAAACTGGACCACCGACCACTTGCGAACAGCGGTGGATAAGGCCTAGTGGCAGCAATAGCCATCATCTTAGCACTTCTCCTTCTCATATCCTTTGCACCACAGAGATTCCTGTATTGGAAAATCCCACATCGGTCGCAACCTGCAGCGCCTTTCGACACTCTGGCCTCAAAACCAGCTAACTCGCCCATATCGAAATGACTCGATCCATTAGGAACATTTGCGATCTGCATTTTAGCTACACCACCCCCACGATTCCAGGTCCTGAGAAAGAGGAAATATTCCAGAGATGTAGAGATCTCCTCCTAGATCTCCTCAGCCACCCACGATACTTTTGCATATATTCAACTAGTATTATTTCTTAAATATTCCATGTATGACCCCACGGGTTGCGCGGGAAAAACAGTCACCTGCAGCAGAGCTCCGTGTTACGACAGGAAGGCTAATTAAAACTGGAGGGCGTCTGGTATCCAGAGTTCGTATACTGGCCACTGAATATCCCCTCAGCCACGCAGCCATCGGCGTGTGCTGCTATACCTTGACTGGGCATGGGGGCAGTTTTTAACCTACTAATCAGTGTCGCGTTCTTGAGTTATCGTGTGGAAGGACGGACAGACGGACGGACAGTTGGACAAGTAGAAAGCAAAACAAATTTTAATTTTATGAATGGGTGTCTAATCTATTTTGCTCTATCACCATTATTTCTAGGTGTTACAAATGGAATGACAAATTTAGTATACCCTTTAGACTTCATCCAGGTCAGAAACATGATTGTTCTTCCTGATGATTATGATACCTACCCACTTTCATAACCTCTGTCTGTCGGCCATTTGTACTTATTATTCATGTAAATTGCAATGTAAAATTCAAAGGAATTTTCAGTTAAAATTTATACATTGCATTTGCAGGTGAACGAGCTCTGAATTTTAATTATAACCCTAAGGTATGAGAAAGTTGCTGCTTTTCTGGAGTTTATTCCAAGCATTTCTGGCTTCTGTTTTACGTTTGAATAGCTTTTATTATAATCGTCCAGAAACATTTGCTATTAAAATGAATGAACTCTGCGGGAATTTATATTTCGCTCTATTCAAGCTATAATTGAATTTTAATAAATTTTGTTGGCTGATTTAATAGCCGGAATCATACGCCACTAGAATTAAATTTGATTGATAAACTAACGAATTTTTTTGCTGTATCAACGGTTCGGTGTTTCAAAGTGAAATTGGATATTAGAACCAGGAAATTAGAAATCCGTGTTGAGGAATGATTGAGATTTTTGCCCAAAATCAGTGAGATACTATTTTTTTATGGATGTCCTTAATAAAAAAATTATTAGAATTCGCTTACATGTTTCCTTTCCCGTATTACTACGACTGCAGTTCATATAACTATGTCACAACCCATTTACTTGCAATTTTTTTTTTAGAATTATCTAAATGATGCAGTGATCAAGCAGATATTGTGAAAAAATTAACTGGAAGTTGCAAGCACATCAATTCAGTTCTTTGCTTAGCACAAAAAAAAAATTTGATTCTTTTATAACTATATCATCTTCTCGTAAATCCGTTCTTCTATACGCACTGAGGTAACATTTTAATGAAATTGGTTTATAAGTTCAGTAGTGCAATGACAATAATTGCTAAGCTTAGCGAAAATGCCACACGGAAAACATTTATGGGAGAAAATGATAAAGTCCTGGCTTTTTACAAAGAAATTTATATTCGTGAATTCCTTAAAACCAAAAAATTGAACCAAGACCGCGATTAGCACCATGCCATAAAGTTCTCGATGACTGGGCGAACATAATTGAAAAATTAATTCTTATAATTTTGTTTTCTTCTTATTTATATTTTATCTTAAATGCTATTTTTTTCTGAAGAGGAAAAGTTTAGTCTTAAAAGCTCAGACGGTTTTCAGGAAAATTGGAGGGGTTTGCGGAAGGAGCCAATGTATTTTGTGTTTTGTTGGAGGAAGTTTACTGGTTTGGGGACCCTTTCATCGTCGGGAACACTTTCATTATCTTTTCCTTTCACCAAAATGAACAGTGCTGCATTCATTGGTGTTCAAGAAGAATGACTTCTATAGTTTTTGCAGAACATCAGTGTTGAGAAGAATTTCATAATTGTGACATCAATGCTAATTTTATTGTTAAATTTCTTCTTGTAATGTGAGCACTCAAAGTGGGAGCAATAATAGTACTTGAAAATGTTGGAAAATAATAACTCAAGGTCCGCTACAACTGACAAGATAGTTTTATTTGATTGGCTTCATCTAATTAATTTTCTGTCCCACAAAATACTGAGATATAACACTGAGTGACTTTCCAGCATAATAGCTCTTCCATCAACACAAGCATGGCATGGTTTATTGCAATTTTTGTTCTGGATTGGACTGTTAATCCTTTAATTAAAGCCGTCGGAATATCTGCAGGTTTCAAAATCATAGGGTATGCGAAGTTTTCCATTCCATTTGTAACGTATATAAACAATGCAGGTAGAGAAAAATGGATTGGACACCCACGCATAATGTGAAAAGTTATTTGGATATTTACTTGTCCATTTGTGGGACCCTCTGCCCTCTTAAAAACTCGAGAACCCACTTAACTGAAATCTTGCACATGGGTTTTTTAAGAAAATATAGATTTATGGTTAATCCACTCACTGTCAGGTCCCATTTATGTGATTTCATTCCTATTGCCATTTCTTATTTCAGCGGTTCCGTTGATATACTCATAATTTTCGTTATTTCTTTAAGTAAATGTGTGGTATGGCTACCATATGAAAGAAAACTGAAGAAAAACGGATAAGAGAGAGTGAAGAAATGAAGAAGAGAATGTAGTCTTATCTGGATTTTTTTTTTAATTTTTCCATTCTCAATCTACTTCTAAATGATATGAATAGAATAGGAGAAACACGATGGCTTTAATTGCGATTAGTAGCTATAATTTTAGAAAAATACGAAGAGAATCGGAGAAGAAATTCCTGAGATATGATGAGAAGTGCATATGAAGAAAATTTAGAATATACGATTTTTTATCCTTTGTCCTCCAGGGGAATGGGTAGGGAATCAGAATCACTTCCAGTGATGAATAAAATAATAATCAACATCTAATTCCTTTTCATTTATCACCGGAAGGCGAACAAAAGTTTAGAACAATTGAAATAAGAAGACGCGTGTCGTCAATATTGAGGAAAAAACCTGGTTTTTTACGTGTTTTGTAAAATGTAATGTGGGCACACTTTGGCTGTGCAAAAGTCGATGATGATGCCGATGAGGCAGTTCATGTTTGCATATTGTATTTACATGACTAATACCCCAGACACACAATGCGATCTAATAAATCAGATCATAATGACGTACATTAATGAAGTGCTGTAATACATAGCATAATAGCTGTAACATAATAGCTCTAATGAGGAAAAATGTACTAGTTTTGGCATATAATATAAATGTGTAGCTGCGCTGTGCATTTGCCGATTTGAAAAATAAGAAGAAAAAGTGCAAGGAAATACAAATCACAAACTTATTCTTTTTAATATAATGTTTTTCTCATTTGTGAATTGTTAAATTAAAAATAAAATAAATAAAAACAAAGCTTACCGCGTTAGTTCGATCCATATCGTTAAGTTTATCAAAATCAATTTGACAGTACAAATAATTTAAAGAAATGGCTGTGTCTGCAATTTAAAATGAATCATTATAGACTAATGAGCCGTTAGTTACTTCATCAATAAGAGCGCAGTGTGTCTAGGGCGTAAGGGTCTTTTATGATTTTTTCTTGCATGTACAGAAATTTTGTATAACTAAAATTTAATTTTGTTTCTGTAATATATTTAAATTGTGAAATTCGATAATTCAAAGCGGTAACACTAGAGCAAGCTCATGAGCGTGAATACCGAGCGTACTTAGTATGTAAGCCTTAGTAGTATGTAAGCCTTAGTAGTAAGTCAGTTGCTTGTTATATATTGAATAAATAGGTTGTATCGAACGCTGTGATTTACTTTGTCGACCGGCTCCTAATTCCTATTCACTTTTGGGCCTGCATAAATTGCAAATTGGCGACGAGTTTACTTATAATTTCGGACAAAAATGGGCAACAGTGTTAATCGCAATGCCTGGAGATACCAAATATGGAAAAGGCAATACATCGAGCCACGTGTCCAACTTTGCTACAGTCAACCTACATATGGAAGAATTCGATCACCACATCCAGGAATGGGAGATTTATTTTGAGCGCCTGCAGCACTACTTTACTGCTGCTAACATAACAGAAGAAAATCAAAGGAAATCCATTCTTCTAAAATGTGTTGGAGCGGAAACTTACACCTTGCTTCGGAATCTTTGCCATTCGGAGTCACCCGGCAACAAATCTTTCAAGTCCCTGTGTGAGAAACTGTCCACGCATTTCACGCCAGCCATTGTCATCCTTAAAGAACGTAAGTTGTTCTATGCAGCTAAGAAGGGAAAAGACGAGTCTGCAGTTGAGTGGCATGCAAGAGTGAGGAAATTAACAACTAAGTATAGTTCTGGCTCATGTCTTGACCAAACTCTGATCAACAAATTTGTGACTGAACTCGAAGGTAAAATCTTCGATCGGCTTTGTGAGGAGACAGAATAGCTAACTTTATCAAAAGCGCTAGAAATTGCACAAAAATATGAGCAACGTTCCAAGCTCGAGGAAATAAATTACGTGGGAGCCCGTTATCGGTCAAAAAATTCAAGGCAACCACATGGTTCGGAAAAATATAAAGAGCGGCGTCAGCACAATCAAGAAAACAAAAAACAATACGAGTTGTATTAGATGGCGTTATATCTGATCCTCATCCTATTAATGCCGGTGTCCCCCAGGGCTCTGTTATTTCTCCGACTCTATTTCTAATCTTCATTAATGATCTGCTTTCCCTTACTTTCAATCCTATCCATAGCTTTGCTGATGACAGTACCCTTGATTTCGCATACTCCTTTGACACCCTTGCGGATTCCAGAGGGAACGCCGCATGTGTTAAACGAGACTGCATGATTAGATCATTGAATAACGATCTTGACAATATTCTCGCTTGGGGCAAAGTGAATCGCGTCGAATTCAATGCATTTAAGACCCAAAGCTGTCTCATCTCATTAAAACAAGACCATCACTTAACCACTCCCGTTTCGTTTGATGGTGCATTAATTTCTGAATCACCGTCACTAAGAATTCTTGGCATTAATATTTCCAGTAAGTTAAGCTGGAAAGATCACATCTTCTCGGTTGCCAAAGAAGCATCCAAATGTCTTGGTTTTTCGAAAAGGTGTAAGAAATATTTCAGCCATATCTGGGCCGGGGCTGGTCGCACAGCCTTAGCTTCATTGCATATTGTCCAAAAGAGAGCCTGCAAGCTCATTGGCGATGTGGCAATTACTCGTCATATCGACTCGCTCGAGCACCGTCGCAATGTTGGATGCCTTTCGCTCCTTTATCGCTATATGCATGGCCAATGTTCTGATGAAATATCTAGTCTGATCCCTTGTAGAATAGTTCCTGCACGCAATACCCGCGCTGCATCCCGCGCTCATCCTTTTACCCTTCAAATTACCTTCGGCCGTACACTTAAATTCCGTGATGCTTTCTTATCCCGAACTGTGCGAATGTGGAACAGTCTACCATCTTCTGTCTTTCCTCCGGCATACAACCTGCAAAAGTTTAAGGGCGACATACATCGGCACCTCCGCCGCTCTCCTCATATCCCTTAATTCTTTCCCTATCTCCTTCCTGCCACGCTGTGCTTTGCATCATATAGGGTATCCCCTGAGCTTGGCTTAATAATATAAAAAAACAAAAAAAAAAAACAAAAAAAAAAGGGGGGGTCATCGTTTTCAAAACGGTATGTATAAAAAAATCAAATGTAACAATTGTGGCAAGTTCGGGCACATTGCAGCAGTTTGCAAATGTTATATATCTAAAATAGCAATAAGTAAAAAGATTCCAAATTATAAATTTTCATATAAGCTAACCATGCCTAAAACATGGTTAGCTTATCAATTCAATCAGTGAAGAAAATTGCGTCAGCAATTTTCTTCACATTCCATGATTTAAAACAAAAATTTTCCCATGACAAATTTTGCCTTCAGCAAAATTTGTCAGTAGAAATAATTAATTTAAAAAATATAAAACAAAAGACAAATCGTACCTTCAGTACGATTTGTCGTGAACATTACAATATGTATGTACGAACGTACATACATATCACATAAAAAAAGCTTTCGCGATAAGAAATGCGCGCCGCCAAATTACATTGTATGTATACGCGCGCCGCAATTTCGAGCGACGGGACGGTGGCTGATGTTTATAAAAACATCAAATTTCATTTTTTTCAAGCCACCGTCCAACGAAAAATATTCTGGACTTGTTTAAGCAAGTCCAGAATAAATGAAAATTTTTCTCAGGGTAGAAATGCAACTATGCATTTTCTACCCTGACCGACGGCTCTTGATCGCGATGAAAGTGATCAAGAGCGCAGTCGAATCATAGCAGTCGGTTTTAAAGGAAAAAACGAGTTGGTTTTGGTAAATCTCTTGAAGAACGTCGCGGTCGAATTCGATAAGAAAAAAGAGTTAAATATTAAAGTTTGAAAAAAGAGTTAAATATTAAAGTTTGAAAAAAGAGTTGAATTTTAAAAGTTTGAAAAAAGAGTTAAATATTAAAGTTTGAAAAAAGAGTTAAATATTAAAGTTTGAAAAAAGAGTTGAAGTTTAAAAGTTTGAAAAAAGAGTTAAATATTAAAGTTTGAAAAAGAGTTAAATATTAAAGTTTGAAAAAAGAGTTGAATTTTAAAAGTTTGAAAAGTTTGGAGGAAGAATAGAAATCGGTCGGTGCGGTTCCGGTTGTGGTGAAGAAGAAAAAATAGAAATAAGAAAAATTTATAAACGAAAAAATGTACAACAAAGAAGAATAGAAATATGGAAAGTGTAGTGAAAGTAAAATAAATAAGGATTAACATAAAAATAAACGGAGTATTTTTGGACGCCCCTTGGAGACTACCCCATAAGCCAAGTAAGTGCATTTAAAGAGCTCCTGGGCAGGAAACAATATAACAAAATTGGCGCAGTAGGTAGGATAGAGGAAGCCTACTTTGAAAAACAAACAAAGTATAAGCGCTCGAAAACCCTCTATCCTGCGAATCAAAAAAGGAGTTGAAGACGGGATCGAATACTGGGCATGACACCCTACCCTTCGCCTGAAGTTGAGTCTGGCTTCAGGAGTATTGCGATCTTGTCGGCTCCCAACGCTCGGGGTCAAACAGCTTTAACTGCCTCTGTTTGAAAAACATGCAGCCACCCCCTCATCAAAGCACAAAGTGCCAACGTGGGAAAATAGCGGGCTTCATCCCAGCCCAGGATAAAGAAGGCCACATCCCAAAATTTTAAAATTTACACTTGAAGGAAGGAAGTTTGCAAACCATCCGCTATCTGCGATCCAGAGCTGAAAGGGACTTCGAAGTAGGCAACGCGCCCCCCTTTCAGCTTTTATCCAGGGGAATTTAAGAAGGCCACGGGCCGCCCTGGCAGCAAAAGAACTTCAAGAAACCGAACCAACGATCCTGAATTGAGAGGGACCTCGAAGAAGGCAATAAGCCCCCCTCTCAATTTGAACCAAGGGAATTAAGACGGCAGAAGCCCCCCTAGCTGCAAATTTTACACACGGTGGTCCATGAGCGAGGAAAGCTCCCACCAAGAAATACCGCCGGAAATCCAACTTCCATCAACTCCTCAACAATCTTCCTCGCCGGGCGACGCACAGGAAGATCCGTCCCGGTACGAACGAGGCAACGCGGGAGCAACATCCGCAACAGAGGGTGCTAAACAAACGCCCCCAACAAATTCAACAACAAGAGGAGTCACGTTAAGAAGTGGGACAATCCTGACAGGTCCCCAACAAGTAAGGCATAATTTAAATTTAGAAATATATTTAAAAAATTTGGAAGAGAAAGTGCGAAACTCCTCCGAATTCTCTGTGAATCAGTGCGACTCAGTAGAAAAGCAGATCGAAAAGTCGAGAAAAGAAAGATTGGAAACAATCGAAAGATTTAAAATTAACACAGAGAAGTTCAAAAAGAGCTTAAAGGAGTTAGGAGAATTTTCGCACTCTCTCGTGGTAGATATCATTCAAAATAATAGTACTGGATTAAGAGAAAGTGCCATCGAGGACAGTGTCAGTGATTCCACCGCGAGTGAATTCCTTTTAAATTGGCTGGGCGACTCCCTTCTGGAGACCAGCATAGAAGAAAATAGTTCCCCAACAGTAGCAAGATTAAAGTCAAAAATCTCCAGTATAAACATGGCAGATTACGCGAAAATCGCCAAACTAACTGCTCAGCTGGTTCCCCTATTCTCGGGAGAGCAGCACCCAAAATTGAGCCTTGAGCTCCAAACGTTCCTAGGATGCTGCAGGCAGGTAATCCAGTGCATTTCGGTGGATGAACTAACAGCATTTTTGCAAATCTTCCCCACCAGACTTCGAGGCGAAGCTTATCAGCTTTTTGCCTCAAATATGCCCACTACTTTCAAAGAAGTAGAAGAACGGCTAAATCGCACATACCTGCCTAGAGAAACTTACCAGGAACTGGTAAATAAATTAATAACTACAAGGCAGTACCCTTTGGAAAACCTCACAGCCTTCACGGCACGAGTGAAACAAATGCTGGCACTCTGCAGTGAAGCAGCAGAATCCAAATACGGAGCCACAGCAGCGCCAGCTGTTAAAACCCAGCTAGAAGATTTCGCGAAAAACGCACTAAAAACAGGAGTCAATAACCCCTATATGTGCCAATATCTTCTGACCATGACCGACGGCACTGTAGATGATTTAATACAAAGAGCACTTGACATGGAACGTCTCCAGCAAAGTGCTCTATTCTGCAACCTCCAGGACAGTTCCAAACAAATATGATGCAGAATACATTGCCAAATTCTGCCTGTACTAGTGTACCCAATAACACACATTTAACTCCAAACAGTACCCTAGTAAATCAAAGCGTATACAATCCTGGCATCATCTCATACTCGCGGGCCTCCCTCCAAAACAATCTGCCCATTAACCCAAGCAGTCACATACCAACGTCACAGTTCACACAGGGAGGCACAGCATATATCAAACAGGAACCAAGATCGCCAAATGAAAATTATAATGTAAATAATAAAAATACCTATTTAAATAAAATCAGTTGTAGTTTTTGTAACTTAAGAGGCCATACATATGCTGATTGCCTCAAAAGGAAAAATACGCCTTATTGTGTGAACTGCAAAATGTATAATCATGACGTGCGTGACTGCAGAAGGAACAACAATAGTTTTCAAAGACCCCAAAACAGAGAAGCAACAAACCAACGTCCTAGAGAGCCGCAAGACCCGAACAACTCCAGAGTCTATAATGTGCGTAAAAAGTGTGAGTTTTGTGGTCGTTCTGGACATGCAGTAAATAGCTGCCAACAAAAACGTAAATGGGAAGCCCGGAGTCAGGGAAACGACGTACAGTCGACCCAAAACTCCCCGGCTCGACTATAAATCTCCCATCTAATAAATTAGGGTCTCCTCAGCAGCCCGATTCCAGTGTCGCTACAGTAAAACTTCCTTTAGACATAGGCCTGAACGGCCAAACTAAACTAGTAGTAGACACAAGCGCTGAGGTAAGTATAATAAAGCAAAGGTCATTAAAAGATCTCAAAGAAATTAACCACAATGAGGCATGTGCACTTCAGACCCCATTTGGTACCGGAAAGACGCTGGGAAATTGCCAGGGAAACTTCGTTTTCAAAAACAAAATTCCCTGCAAGTTTCAAGTCGTAAAGAACTTGCCTGGTCTTTCCGATGATGGACTTCTAGGAAATGATTTCCTAGCAAAAAACTGTAACGTTGAGGGTCCTAATAAGGCACTAAGGTTTCCTCGCACGGAAACTAATCCAGACGAATTTACTTTGCCATTAGAGTTTGAAACGGACAAGCTACATTCTGAAAAAGCGGTCGAAGTAAGAACACTTGCAGAAGAGGTAGAGTCTATACAGGCTGAACAATCCACCTGCAGTGTCTTCAAGGCTTCTCAAACGAGAAAAGCTGGCTGCCAAGCTCCAAAAGGGCCCAAGGAATGTGAAAAAGGCTGTCTGGGCGAACAAGAGACCGATCAAGGCAGGCAGCAATTGGTTACCTTTAAGGAACCAATCTGCATACCTGCGCGCTCTCAAATTGTGGCCCCAGTGCCGTTACAAACTCAAGAAGAAATGCTCTGTTTATCCCAAGAGATAAGCGATGGAGTCTTCTTGGCAAACAGTTTGCTGTCATCTGGAGAAGAATTAGTGCTGGCCAGTATTCTCAACGCTAACAGTCATCAAGTAGTCATACATAGCTTAAAGTTACAGCTATTTCCCATAAACGACTACACCATAGTCCCACTAACGCACACAAAAGACCACAAAAGAACTCACATTCCACTACCAAATTTAGAGGCAATATCAAACAACCCAAGAGACGGAACTGAGTGTCCAAAGCCTGCCAAAAAGGTGCATATAACTCTTCCGTCCAAAATCCCGAGGCATAAATCACTCTTAAACAAACAACGGCCATATAAGAACGGTAGCGAGTCGCTAAAGCCTATATTAAAGGTGCATATTACTCCACCGTCACACAACACAAAAAATTCTACATGGTCAAAAAGCAATAGCACTTACGCGCATGAGTATATCACACAACCTAAGGCAAAGACCACACAGGTGTACCAAACTCAACCGTCAATAAAGCAGAAAGCCAATACCCTGCAACATGCTAAGAACAACGAAATACAGCCTCAAAACGAATCGCAAAAGCCTCATCTATTTACAGGTCAAAGACGTAAAAGGAACAGTAAGTCAAACCAAGGTTCAGCTGAAAAATCAGCAATTTTACAACATGTACGATATCTATACCCGGATAATGAGACTCCGGACGACCCAAAACAATACCCGCGTATTTCTAGGCTAGAGCAAGAACTCAGCCTAGACCCTAATTTGACCGCGAAAGAAAAAATTTCAATATCGGAACTCTGCGAAGAGTATAACGATATCTTCTTCCTCAAAGGTGACAAACTCACCTATACAAATGCGATAACGCATAATATTCCATTGGTGCAAGATCAAGCACCAATCAATCAAAAAATGTACCGCTTACCTGAAACACAGCGGAAAGCCATTAACGAGCAGTTAAAAGAAATGCTAGACAGCGGGATAGTTCAGTCTAGTAAAAGCCCTTGGATTCACCTCTACTAGTTGTCCCCAAGAAAGCGCGACCTGACGGTGAAAAAAGGTGGCGCGTCGTTGTCGATTTTCGTAAATTAAACGAAAAGACAATTGGAGATGCATTCCCGCTACCCCGAATCGAGGGTATTCTCGACCAACTAGGTCACGCAAGGTATTTCACCACACTCGATTTGGCCAACGGTTATCACCAAGTTCTAGTCGACAAAAACGATCGACATAAAACTGCTTTCAGCACAAGCTATGGGCACTACGAGTTCAAGCGTATGCCATTCGGGCTCAAAGGAGCCCCCGCCACATTTCAACGCCTAATGAATTTCGTCCTAACAGGCCTACAAGGTCTCGAATGTTTTGTCTACCTAGATGACATAGTCATCTATGGAAAAAATTTAAACGACCACAACGAAAAGTTGAGAAAAATCTTCGACAAGTTGAGAGAGAACAACTTAAAACTGCAGCCAGAAAAGTGCCAGTTTATAAGAAGAGAAGTTGTTTACCTAGGACATAAATGTTCTAGCGAAGGAGCCCTACCAGACCCAAGTAAGACGGCCTGCGTCCAAACATTTCCTGTTCCAAGAACAGTAAGGCAAGTTCAGTCATTTTTAGGACTTGCCAATTACTACAGGAAATTCATTCCAGACTTCTCCAAAATTGTACGTCCAATTACGAATTTACTCCGAAAGGATGTAAAATTCACTTGGACAGAGAAATGCCAAGAAGCATTTCAGAGCATAAAAAGTGCTTTAATTTCTCCACCACTTTTAATTTACCCTGATTTTTTAAAATCATTTAATCTGACGCAAGTAACGAGGCTCTAGGAGCTGTTCTTTCTCAAGGAGAAGTCAGAAAGGACCAGCCCATTGCCTATGCAAGCCGCACATTAAACAAAGCCGAAAGAAATTACTCTACTATAGAGAAAGAGTTATTGGCTATTGTCTGGGCTACCAAGAATTTCAGGTGCTATCTTCAAGGCCGGAAATTCACGGTCTACACTGACCAGAAACCTCTCAAAGGTGTCTTCAATGTGAAAGACCCTACTTCCCGTTTGGTGAGATTTCACCACAAATTATCTGAATTCGATTACCACATCGAATATAAACCAGGGAAGTACAACACTAATGCAGATGCACTAAGTCGCATCCCTCAAGCATCAAAGGAAGACAGTTTAGGCAATACCTTAACGGTAGAAGCCCTAGTCCACCACACGATGGACTCAGATGTGGAGGAAGACAACCCCACAAATAACAAAAAGAAAAAGAAATCCGCTCATTGTTTCGTCGTGACTCGAGCTCAGAAGCAGAAGGCTCAAGAGACAATAAATAGCTCCAGTGTGGAGACAGAAGAGCACACGAAAGCGGACCAAAACGAAATTCAACACACGGAGGCGGAAAAACTAAACCCAGCATCGCTTGAGCAAAAAGTAAGTACTGGCAAGACACCCGAAGTTATCACGAGCCCTACGGAAATCCGAACAATCTTAGAAGATTATCACGATTCTCCATTTGGTGGCCATCAAGGTGTCATAAAAACTTACAAACGTATAAGACGCAAGTATTGGTGGAGACACATGCTTAGCAACATCAAGAAATACATAAAAAAATGCCGAAAGTGCCAGACGATGAAAGCTTCTCCACAATATAAAATGCCAATGGTTATCACGGACATCGCAGAACAACCGTTCGACAAAGTCTACCTCGATATTGTAGGTCCATTAGAAGAGACCACGTCAGGTAACAAATATATCTTGACCTTCCAAGATAATCTAACAAAATTTGTCGACTGGTATGCTATACCTAACGCGCTATCGCATACCCAAAAGAATACTCACCGATCAGGGAACAAATTTCCTGAGTGAATTATTCAAAAGAGTATGTAAGCTTCTAAAGGTAAAGAAGTTACAGACTTCGGCATACCACCCGCAGTCTAACGGAGCACTAGAGCGTGCCCACAGACCGCTGATTGAATACCTGCGAACAACCGTAGACGAAAATCCCAAAACATGCGACCAATTCCTACGAACCGCTGCATTCGTGTATAATAATAGTGTACACGAGGGTACTAAACTTACCCCAATGGACTGCCTATACGGCTTCAAAGCGGATGTCCCATCAAATTTAAAACGGGATCCCGAACCCGTTTACAATCATGAGAGCTATTATCATATACTGAAGTATAAGCTCCAAAAATCATATGCCACGGCAAGAAAGAACTTATTGGCAAGTAAACAGCGCTCAAAGGGGTACTACGATAAGACAGTACGGCCCCTAACTTTCCATGTAGGAGACAAGGTCCTCATCAAGAATGAAAGCAGAAAACATAAGCTTTCTCAAATCTGGGTAGGACCTTATCAGGTAATCGCAATACCAAGTGATGTGAATACCACCATCAAGATTGGTAAACGTATAGTGACGGTACATAATAATCGTTTAAAACCATATTTAGAGTAAGATCATGTTGAACAAAAATGAACCAGGTTAAATTGCAATTCCTACTACAGTGTCCATTAATGCTCATTTCAATACCTCCCCATAAACATTTGCGGTGGAGTCACTCCACGGCTCAGTTTAAAACGGCACAATGTACGTATAAATATGCTTAAAGGATTGTTTTCTTCTTCTGAATTGTCCACAGAAATGGCGCTAAAATTCATCGTAGTTGTCCTCCTCATCCAGTACACAACCGGAGCAATCGCTGACAAACCTTATGTAATAACCCAGCTAAATGGCTCGGGTAGATTTTGCAAGGACCTAGGAAATCTCATGGTATATCATGACACCTGGAATGTCCTCACCGAAATAGATTTGGATGAATTAGATGCCCAGATAAAGCTAGCAGAATATGCAGAGCACTTAGTGCATAAACTCTGCATAAATATATAGCAAACCCAGAAGACCTGTGTAACGTGCAGCAACTACACATACACGCTATAATAGACAGCGTACGAAAGCGCACGGAAACTATAAGGGAACTAGTACCAGGAAAACGCAAGGTCAGATCGCTATTTGATGGAATAGGCAATGCCATGCACTATTTGTTTGGCACTATGGACAGCAATAACGAAAAAGAAATTTACAGCAGGTTAGAAGAACTTGAATCGAATACACAAGCC
The DNA here is from genome assembly GCA_963924295.1 of Dioctria rufipes. Taxonomy (NCBI): domain Eukaryota; kingdom Metazoa; phylum Arthropoda; class Insecta; order Diptera; family Asilidae; genus Dioctria; species Dioctria rufipes. Next base: position 71,312,363 of record OZ002740.1, on the reverse strand, counting down.
CTAGCCGAGCTAGAGAAACAACAAATCAGTGTTGTTAAAACAACCTTGGAAAAGATTCAAAAACCGCTGGCCATGTTAATAGACAGACAACAAAAAATAGCACACCAGATAAACGATCTCCACCATGTTGCCGATGATTTAACTAGGAGGCAACTAAGACAAGAGATTATATCAAGCCTATTGCTCCAAATCATCAAAGTTGAATATCGACAACAAGCCCTCCTGGATATAATAATGGCTAGTAAAACCAATCATATTCATCCACTCCTAATGTCCCCCAAAAATTTGTTAGAAATATACCGTAAGACGGCCTCGAATTGCCTAAATGACCAAAATCGTCTACCTGTTCTATATCAGACAGCAGGAGCTCAGTCACTCCTTATGCAGAATAAATTGGTGGTGAGAATTACTCTCCCAATTTTTAATCTGCCAAAAATGAGGCTACAACAGATTCAATGCTATCCTGTAACCATGTCAGCAAATTATTCATTAATTCCAAACCCTGGTTATTCATACATAGCCAATAGCGCAAAAACCCAGGAATTTCTCTTATTAAGAGGCGAGGACATGAAAAACTTTAATAACAAGCAATTTGGAAGAAAACACGTATGTAGGCCGACTAAATACGCCCATAATAAAGGCAGCAACATTAAATGAATGTGCCATTAAGTTGTTATATAATCCTTTAAATGAAGTGCCCAAATGCCGGACCAGAGTTCAATCTCCCCAAAAGGACATGTTGATCAAACTAAACAAGCCAAATACGTGGCTATTTTCATTTATCACCTCAACGGTGCTACACATCACATGTCCAGATCACTTTCTGATCTCGAAACTGGAAGGACAAGGGATAGTAGAGATAACGCAACCATGTCAAGTGCAAATAAGTGACAAGGTGCTCAAATACGAAGGTCAAAGTAAACGCCCGCTGAATATAATTCAACCCAAACAATTTCCACAATTCAATCATTCCTTATTTAGTTTGAGTCTGGCTGACATTTTACCAGAACCTCAAAACCAAACGCAAGTTTCAATGGAAATTTTAACGGGGGAAGATATCCACAAATCAGTCTATAAAGGCACACATTCATTGGAAGAGATCCAAAACAAAATCAGCAAATATCAAGAAAAGGTATCGAGAAAAAACTCCCATATCCTGTCCACAACCTCTCTATCATTTACGACCCTACTAGTTCTGGCCATAATGATCGTTGTGGCAGTAAAATATCTTAACCTTGTTGTCATCAAGATGAGACAACAGAGGAATCAACCACAAGGTAACCCCGAAATTTCACCAGAGGGAATTCCTTTAGAGGAGCGAATTAATGCTCCAAAACCCAGTTTAAGGCGAGCCAGAAGCCTCCCGAAACCAATATCAGTCCAAATCGTTTAAAAATGGAACACGGACACTGTCAATATGGACAACCAATCAACCTAATTAAGGACATTAAGTAATTAAGTAATTATAAACAGGAAGTTTATAAGCTAATATAAAAATAAATAAAACATTTAAAGAGATCTAAACTATAGAATGAAAGCAAAATGCCCTAGAATAAAAATTAATAAAAAATCAGGTACATACAAAAACGCATTAGAATTTAGAATAAACTTAAAAGACTGTAAGTCATTAAAAACAAAAAGAACAACACAAAATGTATCAATATACTATATATTAGTAATATATAAATAAAATAAACAAAATAGGAGAGATAAATATATATAAAAATAAATAGGGCGGCCAAAAAATTAAAATACATTAGACGTAATTATGGATAAAACAAATAAACTAAAGCTAGAAATATAAATAAATTAAAATAGAATGCCCTAGAATTAAATATAATATTTAAAACTAGAAAAGATAAAAATAACAAAAAACTATAGATAAGATTGAATTTGAAATAATAAAAGCCAAAGAAAAAGGGATTTACCAGGCTACAAATAACAAAATAAAAAGGTTATCAAAATTTAGAAAATAAGACATAAGAGAACCCTAACAAAAAAAAAATGTGTCTCTTAGGATAATAAGAGAAAAATTTTGATACTACATATACAGGGTGTTGCAAAAGTATGGTTACATACGCTAAACTTAGGTAGCTGGGACCGAGCTAAGAAAAAAATCCTTATAAAGTTTTGCCCCACATTGCGTTGTTTCCGAGTTATGCTGGCAACACTGTTTTGTGTACCGGAAAGTGTAGACTTTTGAATTTTAATGTATATCTTAAGAAGGCAATGGCGTAGAGAATTGAAATAAATATTGTTTAACGTAGAATATCTTTCACTTTAAGAATACATATTGACCATTCATTCAGTGTCGATACTTTCGAAATAAAAAAATATCAAAGTGGGATTTGTGTCTTTTGTTTTACAAATTTCTTACTTTGGGAGCGATTTACTCAAAATTTCTAATAAACTTTTTTTTTGTTTTTGTAATTATTTGGTAGCTTATACGATTCCCTTTCCAACAATATGTAACTCAATGATGTATCTAGAGATTTTCATAAAATAATATTCAATAATCTTTCAAGCTGGATTCATACCACAAAAATTATTCATTTTAGGGTTTATTTGAGTGGCTTTTATTACGGTCACTTGGTGACATAAAACAAGTTATTTGATGAGTCATGCTCATTAGCCTATTCAGAGTATACGAAAATTCTCACTTTCTTTCGAGGATTGCCTTATTTATACTCAGGTAAAGTTACAACATTGTACTTTGTTCAAGAATGTTAAGTTTCTGCAAACTGCAGGTATCATACAGAAATAAACAAAAGGTTATGTTCGGGTTCTTAGACACTCGATTCCGTGTCAGCAGATGCACGAGAGTAATCCATAAAAGTAGGTTTTCTGACCTATTATGGAAACCAAAAAACAAATATTCTGTTGCTGCATACAACAAGAAGTCAATTTTACCTGAAAATTTTGAATAAAATGAAATTTCTCTAGTTGTATCGCCTTATTGATAGACACCGTTTCATCAATTATAGCCAAGAATTAATTAAATACAAATATTATGTCAGCTCCAATAGAAGGTAGACATGAATTACGCGACTTAGCGCATAAGGTGTATTTTTACGGGTATTGTCGTGGAAATGCGCGTGCAGCCAGGACGGAGTATGTTAAAAGATTCCCTGAGAGACCTCGTCCCTCTTCAAGGCTTTTTTCTATTCTTTTTAATAGATTAATCACTGAAGGAACCCTTGTCAGTCGACGAGAAACTTCAGGCAGGCCTAGACGTGTAAATAATATTTTTATCTTCAAATTCAAATTTCTTATAAATAGAATTTTACTTTTAGAGAGTGGAGGACATCGAAAACATTATGGACAGGATTCGGCAAGATGACTCCTTAAGTACTAGGGCTCTGGCAGTGGAACTTAATTTAGACCATACCTTTGTGTGGCGGACTTTGAGGAATGAACGTCTTCATCCCTTTCATTTAACGCCCGTTCAGGACCTTCTGCCAAGGGACCTTCAAAGCCGAATTGATTTCTGCAGGCTTATGCTAGAAAAGGATAGGATTGATCCCCGTTTTCTAAGCAACGTGTTGTGGACTGATGAGTCCAACTTTACAAAGGATGGAGTGGTTAACTTCCACAATATGCATAGATGGGCTGAAAGAAACCCTCACGCAAGCAGGGTATCACACTCCCAACATATATTCAGGCTGAATGTTTGGGCAGGAATCCTGGGTCAGAATTTCACTGGGCCTTATATCTTTCGCCATAATTTATCCGGAGAGGCTTATCTCAATTTCTTGGAGGATGTGCTACCGGAATTGATGGAGGACCTGCCTTTGAGCATAAGGCGGAATATAATTTTTCAACATGATGGAGCACCTCCTCACTCTACTCGAACGGTGCAAGATTGGCTCAATCAAAACTTTCCTGACAGATGGATAGGCCGAGGTGGACCAATAACATGGCCAGCGAGATCTCCAGACCTTACTCCGATGGACTACTTTATATGGGGTTATTTGAAGGAACAAGTTTATTCCGCCGTAGTTGACAACGAGGATATTTTGAGGCAGCGTATAGAAGCAGCGTGTTTGAAAGTAAGAGAAAGATTGACAGAAATTGACATACCATTAAGTGTAAGACGTAGATTACAAGTTTGTTGTATAGAAAATGGGCAACATATTGAAAATTTGTTGTAACCAAATAAATTTCATAAAAAGTTAGTAGTCTGTTTTAGTTAGTTACATCAATGTTGACGTTTTATATTATTTTATTACCTGAGTATAAATTGGGCATTCCTCGAAAGCAAGTGAGAATTTTCGTATACTCTGAATAGGCTAATAAGCATGACTCATCAAAAAACTTGTCTTATGTCACCAAGTGACCGTAATAAAAGCCACTCAAATAAACCATAAAATGAATAATTTTTGTGGTATGAATCCAGCTTGAAAGATTATTGAATATTATTTTATGAAACTCTCTAGATACATCATTGAGTTACATATTGTTGGAAAGGGAATCGTATAAGCTACAAAATAATTACAAAAACAAAAAAAAAAGTTTATTAGAAATTTTGAGTAAATCGCTCCCAAAGTAAGAAATTTGTAAAACAAAAGACACAAATCCCACTTTGATATTTTTTTATTTCGAAAGTATCGATACTGAATGAATGGTCAATATGTGTTCTTAAAGTGAAAGATATTCTACGTTAAACAAAATTTATTTCAATTCTCTACGCCATTTCCTTCTTAAGATATGCATTAAAATTCAAAAGTCTACACTTTCCGGTACACAAAACAGTGTTGCCAGCATAACTCGGAAACAACGCAATGTGGGGCAAAACTTTATAAGGATTTTTTTCTTAGCTCGGTCCCAGCTACCTAAGTTTAGCGTATGTAACCATACTTTTGCAACACCCTGTAGAAAAGAACCGTGCCGACCGAACCAATCAAGCCAAGCCTATCACACAAAAAAAAAAGGGGGAAACCACCAATAATAAGGCAAAGTATTAGAAACCACCCTTGTCTGTTTCTGGTCTTCCCTTAGTCCTCCTGTAAGAGTACACAAAAAATTAGAACAACTCAAATGGGGGAGTAAGTAATTTTCTTTATTTTTTTTGTTTTGATTGAAAAAGAAGGAAGATAGGAAAGTTACAAAAAAGTTACGTTAAAGTTCAAAATCAAATACAAAAGAAAAAAATAATAAAAATTAGATGTTGTCCCGGCTACATTCCCGGTCCCAGTCATCTTCGGAAACATCTTCGAATTCGAAGAGGGGAGGGGTGGCCATCAGCGGCTGGATGATGGAGGTGAGCACAGGACCAAAAACGGGGTGGCAGCATGCGCATAATCCATGCCGCCCCATGATGTTAAGGGCACCTCCTATCAAAAAAAAAAAGAGATAGGGAGAGATAAAAATATAACAAATCACAAATGCTCTTAGATCAAGTACTCACCTTTGACAATCCACGCCTGCCCCTGGTGCGGGTATAAAGGTAAATCCACTTTATAGGTGTGCCCGGCCACGGCATCCTCACCCCACATGGTGAAAGGGCGCTCCCCGCGTCTTAGCAAGACCAACCGGATTGGGCCCCGCCACCGCGGAATCACGTGCAGCACGTAAATTGAGGAAGCCACAGAGGTAAGACCCGGTGGTGAGTGTTGCGGAATGTTGTTCAACCTCATCATGAACAGCATAGTGGCGAAATTGAAAAATATTCTGGACTAAAACGGAAATTCGACCACTAGCAGCTAGCAGACACAAGTACTAAAACTCAAGTGATCGCTGACCAACAAATCTTCTACCCAAGCCCTCACGATTAACGAAGCAACAAAGTAACAAAAGTAATCTGTTACGTTGATAAGGAATTCAGACCCAATTTGTGCCAACAACAACTTCCCCTGAGAATTATTCCTCTTCAAAGAATAATTCTCTTTTTCTCAGGGGGAAGGGTTGTTATATATCTAAAATAGCAATAAGTAAAAAGATTCCAAATTATAAATTTTCATATAAGCTAACCATGCCTAAAACATGGTTAGCTTATCAATTCAATCAGTGAAGAAAATTGCGTCAGCAATTTTCTTCACATTCCATGATTTAAAACAAAAATTTTCCCATGACAAATTTTGCCTTCAGCAAAATTTGTCAGTAGAAATAATTAATTTAAAAAATATAAAACAAAAGACAAATCGTACCTTCAGTACGATTTGTCGTGAACATTACAATATGTATGTACGAACGTACATACATATCACATAAAAAAAGCTTTCGCGATAAGAAATGCGCGCCGCCAAATTACATTGTATGTATACGCGCGTCGCAATTTCGAGCGACGGGACGGTGGCTGATGTTTATAAAAACATCAAATTTCATTTTTTTCAAGCCACCGTCCAACGAAAAATATTCTGGACTTGTTTAAGCAAGTCCAGAATAAATGAAAATTTTTCTCAGGGTAGAAATGCAACTATGCATTTTCTACCCTGACCGACGGCTCTTGATCGCGATGAAAGTGATCAAGAGCGCAGTCGAATCATAGCAGTCGGTTTTAAAGGAAAAAACGAGTTGGTTTTGGTAAATCTCTTGAAGAACGTCGCGGTCGAATTCGATAAGAAAAAAGAGTTAAATATTAAAGTTTGAAAAAAGAGTTAAATATTAAAGTTTGAAAAAAGAGTTGAATTTTAAAAGTTTGAAAAAAGAGTTAAATATTAAAGTTTGAAAAAAGAGTTAAATATTAAAGTTTGAAAAAAGAGTTGAAGTTTAAAAGTTTGAAAAAAGAGTTAAATATTAAAGTTTGAAAAAGAGTTAAATATTAAAGTTTGAAAAAAGAGTTGAATTTTAAAAGTTTGAAAAGTTTGGAGGAAGAATAGAAATCGGTCGGTGCGGTTCCGGTTGTGGTGAAGAAGAAAAAATAGAAATAAGAAAAATTTATAAACGAAAAAATGTACAACAAAGAAAAATAGAAATATGGAAAGTGTAGTGAAAGTAAAATAAATAAGGATTAACAGAAAAAGAAACGGAGTATTTTTGGACGCCCCTTGGAGACTACCCCACAAGCCGAGTAAGTGCATTTAAAGAGTTCCTGGGCAGGAAACAATATAACACAAAGAATCACTATCAGCACATCACATCTGTAATCAAGCAGATGTTAGGAGGAAAGACAATAAAGAGCGTGCAGACGGAAATTTTTCTCCAAATAGTTATTATTCGTATTTAAAAATGTATCATATACATACATAGATAATTGTAGTAGGGTAGATGAATATTATCCATATACGATTAATGTAAAGGTGAATGGAAATGTTCTTAAATTCGAGTTAGATTCAGGAGCAAATGTTTGTGCTTTGCCAGTTTATTTATTTAATTAAAAATTTTCTAATTGTAAGCTGAAACCAGTTACCTAAAATCTAACCAGTTATAGTGGCAATCGTATAAAAGTGTTAGGCAGTTTTACTGCAAAAGTGTGTTATGAAGGGCAGAAAGATGATATTAATCTTTTAGTGGTAGATACCCGTGCACCACCTATTCTTGGTAGGGACTTTTTAGGGAAGTTTGGAATACAATTGTCTCGTGTGCACAGACTGAGTGGAAGTAACAAACTTGATAACCTTATTTACAAATATAGTAAATTATTCTATGGAAATTTGGGCAAATTTAAGCACAGTAGAGTTCATTTAAATATTGCGCCTGATGCGAACCCTGTTTTTCATAAGCCCCAGCCAATTGCTTTCGCTTTTAAAGAAGCAGCAGAGCGCGAATTAAATAATCTTGAAACAGTTAGAATAATTACTCCCGTAGAAACAAGTAAATGGGGGACACCTCTCGTCCCAGTTCTAAAAACTGATGGAAATATTCGAATATTCGGTGATTATAAAGGTTCCATAAACAAATTTCTGTCAGATAATAAATACCCTCAACCTAGAATTGAGGAAGTTTTCATAGGTCTCCAAAATGGTGTACATTTTTCAAAGCCAGATCTTTCCAAAGCATATAACCAGTTGGAGCTGGACGACGATTCTAAGAAATTATTCGCATGTAGTACGCATTAGGGGGTGTATCTTATGAATAGAATGCGTTTTGGAATTAAGCCTGCTTCAGGAATTTTTCAGCACGAAATTGAAAAGATCTTACAGGAAATACCAAACATTGTCAGGTTTTTAGATGACATTTTAGTTACTGGAAGAAACGAAAGAGAACATTTAGATAATTTGACTTTAGTTTTCGAAAGGTTGTTAACCACAGGTCTTAAGCTTGAAAGTTCAAAATGTGAATTTTTTCAAGATCAGGTTTCTTATTTGGGATATAAGATAAATAAGTATGGTTTATCAAAAACGGAAGATCGAATCAATGCCGCGCTTAACGCACCATCTCCTTCAAACATCTCTGAAGTAAGGGCATTTATCGGCCTTGTAAATTATTATAATAAATTTTAATAAAAAATTTTCAATCACCTTTTTCCCATTATATAATCTATTAAAGAAAGGTGTTGACTTTAAGTGGGATGAAAAATGTAAGGAGGCATTTGAAAAAATAAAGGAAGACATAACTTCCGATGTTGTTCTAACGCATTTCAACCTGAAAAATATGCTCGTTTTAACTTGCGATGCTTCGCAAAAAGGTTTAGGTGCGGTATTAGCGTACATTTTTCCAGATCGGACTGAAAAACCAATTGCTTTCGCCTCCAGAACTTTGAACAAATCCGAAATAAATTACAGTATCATACAAAAAGAAACTTTGGCTATAGTTTTTGGCTGTCAGAAATTTTATCAATATTTAATTGGAAATAAATTTACACTAAGAACAGACCACAAATCGCTTCTTGGTATCTTAGGAGATAAAAGGCGTATTCCGCAGATGACTGCCAGTAGAATGCAGCGATGGGCATTCTTCCTTTTAGACTTTAATTTTGATTAAGGGTTATTTGATTTTGAATTAGGGTTAATTATGCTACATTTTATAATTGTGTTTCCATACCCTATCCTGCCACATAGGGTACCCCATTTTACTTAACCTATCTGCAGGCGCGTACACAAGAGGAGGGTTACGGAGTCAGAGCCCCCCTCCCACGGCTCTGCCTCGCCATTGCGGTGAATTGAAGTGGAAAACATTAGCTGTGTTCTTTTGTGTCCGCAGAACAGGGCAGAACAAAAGATACCCAAAAGAACGTCTCAAACATTTTCATAGAATATTTATAAATGAGGCGAACAGTACAAATAGTTCACTTCAATCGACAGAAAAATTTGTTCTCCCCAGTATATGGGAGTTGTAGAACAAGGTATACAAAAAAACACAGCTGTAATGTGGTGCTGTAGAGCGAGTTGTAAAAGTTTAACAAGACGATTTTCGTATGGTACGGAGACAATGTATACCTGACGCTAGCGTTTAATGCTGATGCTATAGCTCACTTTTCCAAATTTTTAACTTTGGCGCTGCTGCGTCAACAGAGCAAATCTGCGGCGACGGCAAGCGCTGGGCTGGGTGCTTGCTTCTTGTTTGTCCTCGTATGAGTAGTAATAGTCGGCATAGACTGAAATACAATGAATGCGACATGAAATTCTCGACATAAAAATAATTTTCGAAAACATGCTGCAACATTAGGGCAAAGCAAATGAAGCGAAGCGATAAAATTGTCGGCAAAATGTACAGTAAGTTTCTAAAATAGTCGTGTCGCAGTGCGACATTTGAGTTTGACAGTTCTTGTTGTTGGTAAACCATGTACCTTTCTTTTAAATCTGGCATAGCTGCGTATCAACTCTATATGCAACTATACTTGTTCTTAAAATATGTAACAAAAATTTTCCGAAGACATCACAAAACACAAACGTCAACTTAACTGTCTTGAAATGACAACGGCAATGTCGCAATCAGTGTATTCCGTCTGCGATTAACAACGACGCCTGATAGGGTCAACAATTTCGTGTCGCATTCATTGTATTTTAGCTATATAATAGTCATTCACTCGTAGCTCCTCGTCTATCTTTAAAACGTGTATGATTTTTTTTTTTTTTTTTTTTTTATAGTATCGAAAAGTATCTATCAAAGTAATTTTGGAAGAGATATTTATTTTAGTGTTCGATTGTTTAGAAAAGAGCATGTAATGCTTGGCAATCCGGTTTTTACGATGCTTTTATATTTTAGTATCTTAGATAAAAGCACACAATTTCGAGTTTTAACAGAGTTATTTTCCTAAGAAATTGGTCAGCGATCATGAAATTTTTTTGTTGACCTATCTGATTTTCCGGCATAAAATTGATGATAGGAAAACTTGGGTGGGGAGCTCACAACAGGAGCAAACAATCTGAGTTAACAAATTTTGTTTTAGCGTTCTTTCAACAGAAACCTAGATGCATGCAATCAACGCATAGCCACCCGCAGATTTTTCATAGCGATACCGATTCAAGCCTGCGTTTCTGAAAGGGATTGATTGTAGGGAAGCATTATATTTTTCTTAGAAATTTACTTGAAAATTGTTCTTAAGAATTTTTAATTTTTTTTTACACCGACCAGCGTCCAAATGAATTAGTGGATTGATTCCGGTGATTCACTTCTTCGGCCGTAAGTGCACAAACATTCAGTTTTCTTAGAAAGAGGTGACAATTTTTCTTTACATTTTTCATGCACTGCTGGTGGCCAAATTTAGCCAAGCGGGGGCCTTGGGGCCGGATTCCGCAACTGTGAACAATTTCCAAGTGTACACAAATTGCAACACTCACCGTGTGTACAAGTATACACTTTTGAATTTCAAGCGATTCCGTAAGTAGCTGTGTACACTTATGCGCTGAATGATAATTTTTCTGCTCTGAATGTTGTTTAACAACTATCTGAAAAAGTTAAGTTTCACTATTGCACATGAAGCAGAGCTATCTTCTTTGTGAGTAATGAATCCCGGTATACTGTCAGCACAGTGGTAGGGATGTGGAGATGGATGGGGTACTTCCACGTAGTGAGAGGTGGTTACCGGTATTCGGTGGGGTTTAGGGGCTAAAACCTGATCCAAGCCCAAGCCAATGTAGAGCAGCATACACCGAGGTCTGTGTGACTAAGGGGTTCTTAGTCGCTAGTATGTGAACCCTGGATTCCTGGTGAACTTCAGTTTCAATTTTAGCTTTCCCGTGGTACTCCGAATCTCTGGTACTGGCGACCTTTTTTCTTCGCAACTCGTGGGATCAAGATGGAAAATTGTAATTCATTTAAAGGGCGATGTTCCCTTAAAGCCACCTAGGAAGAAATGGTGGAAGTCTAATTGGAGACTGGCGCTATGGAGAACGAGCTTTCAGGGCTTTAACAGAAGTCTCAGTAATATGAGTGGATGTCGACGGATACGGAGGTGCGTTTAATTGCCGAGCCTGAGAACAGTGGTAAACCAGACGGTAAGCCTAAAAGAAAGTTGGAAAGGAGGATGACAGAGGGGTTGCGGTGGTAGCGTATGTTTCGCAGCGCTTAGCGCATCCTCTCCAAAGACTGACAAGAAAGACTAATAAATTTTTTAATCACCCAAATTTAGGAATTTTACGTTTACTAACGTATCGTAAGAATTGGCCTTAGAACAATTTTTTTTTATCTTACTTGTTATCTACAAATTTTGAAATAATATTGATAAATATCATAACAAATAATTTTGAAAATACCGCTAGATGAAAATTCACAATTTCAATGTACTTACGTCTTTAAAATTCGCGAACTAAAGTGCCGTGAGAAAACATCGGTTAACAGTTATGACAGAAAAAATCTTTTCCACTTTAGCGGAATCGGAGCATAGTGGCATACATAAAATTTTGTGTAAACTCACAGATGCGGAATAAGGCCCCTGGGCACGTTAGCATATGGGGTCCCCCTAACAGAAATTCTTTCTAAAATACTTTGGGTTATCAATTAGACTAATAAGCGTAAATTATGTTAAGATCGACGCGTTCTCAGGCAGTGCTCAAATATATATGAAAAATGATATATTTGCATGGCAGCCCTACGAAGCGGTTACCCGTTTTGTCTCAGCTCACTAAGTGAACGCGTTCTCGAGTTATCGTGTGGACGAACTGACGGATGGACGAAAAGACGGACATGCAAAAATCAAATTAGCTTTTAATATTATGCGCGGCTGTCCAATTCATTTTGCTCTACCATCATTATTTTTATAGGTGTTACAAACAGAATGACAAGCTTGGTATATCCTATAAATTTCATATGGGGTATAAAAAATTTGGAAATAAATATCCATGAAAGTGTTTATAGACCTTACAGTTACCAGCAAATCTCTCTTCAGGTTCCATTGATGATCGCATAATAGTACTTTGATAATTTATAACAGGTCTCAATATCTTTAGTAAATCAATAACAGAAATAAATCAAATTAATTAAGTTTGGCCACTGAAAGCATACCGTGGAAAAATGCCGGAAATTTGAAATATGCCGGAGCTGCTAACACAGTCACTATTCGTTAATTTGTATGATTTTTTTTCCATGTATTGAAGTTCGAATAAATCCCACGGTCTATTTTCAGATGCGAAATTCTAACTGCTAAGCTAGCTTGCAATTGGCTGTGTTACTGGTTGAAGGATTTGTCATCGGTTAGTCTACTATCGCAAGGCCTATGGCCCCAATAGATCACGGTGCGCTGCAACCGGCCCCACCGGCCCCATGCGTTAAAATGATACTGCTAGTCTGGGTCACGAAAGATATTTATGAACGTTGACAAGCATAAATTTTACAAAATTATAAAAGTGACTTCTTCCTCCTTTTTACTCCTCCTCCCCCTGGAATATTTTAGTTGGGGGTCACCCCCCCCCCCACCCTACTGCAGCTCAGACACGCCCCTGCCTATGACGCAAGACAGGGCGAAATTACTTTTTTGGCTAAGTCCTTCATTATGTTTAAATAAGTGAATCAATGTTCCTAAATTACCAATAATTTTGAAAATTGAATACTAAAGGGTAAATTAACCAAAAGTATTTTTCTTTATCTACGATATTCTGGATTTTATTTAACATAAAACCCTAACTACCCAGTCTTGCCCCACCCTTTCCCCACCCCTACTTTCTATGTTTTTATGAGCCAGAGTTATTGTTAAGTTTTGCTTGAGCATTTAACTCGATGCTGTTTTCATGGACGGCCTCTGAGTTGACAGCAGGAATATTTCGTATAATATATATCGTATATAATAAAGTGTTTTGAAATGGATTTTAAAAAAAGGAATATTTTTTGTTTAGCTTATAAAAATGAAAGTTTTGAAATGAACTGCAACCGATACCTCAATATGTACCCGAAAAACTTTGAGCACGGAAATAAAAGTTGCGATAGCACTATATATATTAATTCTTGCTCAGAATATCGAGTGGTCGCAAATCAGTCTGGGGTTCACAAGACCTCTGGATATAGAAGCCCTTAACAATTTTTTGCAGCTGTTATTAAAATACTTTTACCGGATGATATTAAAATGCCAAATACAGAAGAAGCCAAATTAATTTGTACAGAGTTTGAAAGGAAGAGTAGAATGCTGCGAAGGTAAAATCGTAATTCAAATTCCTTAACTATTCACTCATATTGTATACAGATTTATAAATATCACTGCACAACATCCAGACATGACGCAGTAGTTTTAAAAGATTCGTCCCTATATAGAAATATTGAAAGCTATCCAAAGTTATTTTCTTATGAATTCTGCAACTGTCAAGTTTAATTTTTTTATAATAACCAGCAAAGCTCATCGAGAGTAAGGAAATAAAAGAATTCCTAATTCTTGACCTCGCATATCCCCTGCAGGAGTGTTTTAAGAAGAGCTGTGGAAGAGGAATGATTTAATATTTATTTAAGCAGAGCATGCATTGTTGTGAAAAATGCTTTTGGCAGCCTAAAAAGTTTTCCACAGCATAGCTGAAAAGTGCAACTCAATAAGTTCACTTAGCTTATTTTCTGCAGTTTAACTTTGCTTATTCTCAACAGGTTTTTTATTATTTAATAAATTTTTTTATTCACACAAAAAATGTTTGTTGGTTTGTTCAAACATTTTGGTATCTTGTTTAGTTTATAAAAAAATCAGTTAAGAGATTAAGTCGACATTGGAAGAACTTCGAAAGGAAGCATACCAGTAATTTATTCATCTACGGAGAGATATTATCATATTGTCCAAATTTCTTAGTTAATCGCCACATTTAACCTTCCTGAGTAGACTGAGTACAAGTCATTGAAAATTAATTAAATGGGCAGGAAGAATTGATCTATCCAAAAGATAGGCAAAGTAAGCCGATAAGAAATAAAATTGTGATTCCAGCTTAAAGAGCAGTTGGAATGATTATCTAAGTCAAATGCTTTTGAAAAGTCCAGTAGGTAGAGTTAAGATAGGACATAAATGTTTCAAGTCGGGAAATTTTCATATATGTGACGCAAAGTCACTAAGAGCAGTGTCACAGCTACATATAAGGCTTCTGGAAGCGGGGCTCGAAGGGTGTCAGTAGATTTTGTTTGGTTAAGTAATATAATATTTGTCGTAACTTTTATTTTTGTAATACTTTCCGTAAGAATAATATAACAAAATAATTGTCCGATATTCACCAGGATCTTTCTCCTTATTTTCTTTCTGTACAACCAAAAGAACTGCAATCTTTCATTGTGACGGATTATATGGAATAGAATGTTATTTAATAGACAATACTTTGAATCCCTTCTCGCATCTGAATCAAAAAGACTGAAACTAGCAAATCATTATTTTTTTTAAGTTAGGCTAGGAGCGAACTTTACAGCATTAAAACTATTTTTGCAGCGCGGATTTTGATATTGAAACTATTGTGAATAATCTTGTAATAAGTACGGCTTGCAGCTGTTTCAGCTGTTTTTAACTGCAAATACCTCTTATGTAAAAGTTCCCGTTCAAAATTAAGTTATTTGATAAAAAATTATTGAACTTTCCGACCCAGCGATCAGAGAGGTCTCATCGGTATGGTTATCTCTGATCGCCTACCATAGAAGTTCAATGTTGGAGGTCACACCAATTGCCCATATAAATACTTTTTATAAAAAGTATGTGTGAATTATATAGTGGCAAGATAACTCATTGCGCTTTGAAATTGAGTGATTGTTCTCCCTTTTTTGCCTGACGGCATATGGATAAACCAAGTAAAAATTACATGAAGGAGATTTCTCGTCTAACAGACTGAAATTTATTGAAAATAATTTCAATAAATTTACAAAATACGTTTTAAGTGCAAAAAAATTATTGAACTTTTCGACCGAGCGATCAGAGAGGTCTCATCGGTATGGTTATCTCTGATCGCCTACCATAGAAGTTCAATGTTGGAGCTCACACCAATTGCCCATATAAAAACTTTTTATAAAAAGTATGTGTGAATTATATAGTGGCAAGATAACTCATTGCGCTTTGAAATTGGGTGATTGTTCCCCCTTTTTTGCCAGGCGGCATATGGATAAACCAAGTAAAAATTACATGAAATCGCTTTGAAATTGGGTGATTGTTCCCCCTTTTTTGCCTGGCGGGATATGGATAAACCAAGTAAAAATTACATGAAATCTCCTTCATGTAATTTTTACTTGGTTTATCCATATGCCGCCAGGCAAAAAAGGGGGAACAATCACCCAATTTCAAATGAAATCTCCTTCATGTAATTTTTACTTGGTTTATCCATATGCCGCCAGGCAAAAAAGGGGGAACAATCACCCAATTTCAAAGCGCAATGAGTTATATTGCCACTATATAATTCACACATACTTTTTATAAAAAGTATTTATATGGGCAATTGGTGTGATCTCCAACATTGAACTTCTATGGTAGGCGATCAGAGATAACCATTTTTGCACTTAAAATGCATTTTGTAAATTTATTGAAATTATTTGCAATAAATTACAGTCTGTTAGACGAGAAATCTCCTTCATGTTATTTGATATCTTTAGTAAGTCAAGAGCAAGCGGTGCAAGTCTATCATGCAATTTTCTATAATTATTAAGAATTTGGGCTTGATCATCCACTGACTCGCAAGAATAGAGTCGTACCCAAAACAAAGATTCCCAATCAGTGACGCGTAAATATGAACCTCTATTACTGTAATTGCGATATGAAATTCAATTTCAAATTCAAAGTTTATTTATTACAATCCCCGGCATATGCGCCCCACAGACAAATTGTGTGTACAGCGACTAATGTATAAGATCACAAAAAAGCTTCTCGAATTCAAAAAAATTGTCTGCAGAAAAGCAATTGGATGAAAAATATCAGCGTTGTAAAAGAGCAAACTCATTTGTCAATATGAGTTCATCGCTACACTCAAGAAATGACACCGCTCAATAGTTGAGTTCGCTTATCATATCAGCAGTTGTTCACTTGAGTTGAGCGGACTAAAATAATATTTTAATTGACATAAATGGAATTTGATGATTAGCCTAATATTTGAATCATATAAGAAAAACTCACAAAAAATTCATTTATTATGTTAATCTAGCTTTAGTTAGTCTTAGCTCTATAGTTTTCCGTAGATGAGGAAATTATAGGGTATATTAAAGTTGTCATTCCATTTTGTGTCCAGTTCCCTGAAACTCTTAAGTGCAACCAGCAAGAATATTGTGAAAGAATACTGTCAAAGATATAATAAATCGCAAGGACTGTATGTATAGATACAAAAATCTTCTAGAAATGACATGCTTTTGTATCAAATTGGTTGGTATTGAGCTACCGAAGCTGCTCAGCTCATTCGATTCTGAGCACTAATCTGCGAGTGCATTAACAAATTCTGAAGGACCCATTTCTGCAGGGTGGTGCTGGACACTTTGTGCTTTGAACGATGATTGTTCATTATTAGCCGTGTCCCGATCGGTATTCCATTCCTCTCATCTTTTTAAATTCTGTTTTTCTTAAAAAAAAGAAAAAAAAACAAGTAAAAAAGCTAGAATAGGTCTAAGACCAATTCTTAGGATACCCTAGATGAATGGCCGTATTAAATTTCGTAAGTCACCGATCTATTCAAGTATTGATTTTGAAGTGGTTTTTCGCATATATTTCTAGAACGGTTTGTCGCACAGACAAAATGATTATAACCAATTTTATAGGATTTCGTATTCTGCAGAAGTTTTTAGTACCATAAAAATGTCTTGGACTGATCGTTTTCAAAGTATACGTAAAAAACCGAAATTTTTATATGGCAACACCAAGAAAGAGTTGCCCGATTTAGTCCATTATTGACATTTTATTTGCTAATGTAGTAAAAACATCATGTGCGAAATTTCAGCTCTCTACGTCGACGCGTTCTCAGGCAGGGTCCAAATATATAGCGGAAAACGAAATTTTTATATGGCAACCCCACGAAGGAGTTGCCCGATTTGGCTCATTTTCGAACTTAATTTTACTTTTTTTTTTTAAAGTCTGTGTACAAAATTTCAGCTCTCTAAGTGTGCGCGTTCTCAAGTTATCGTGCGCACAGACGGACGGACGGACGGACGGACATGCAAAAATCGAAATAACTTTTAATATTATGAATGGGTGTCCAATCCATTTTGCTCTACCATCATTATTTCGAGGTGTTACAAACGGAATGACAAACTTAGTATACCCCTATGATTTCATCTAGGGTATAACAATTAAGGACCCAGAGTTGGACTGTATAATTTCTCATATAGCAAATGTCAGTCCGTTTATACTTTGTCTTGGTTATAGTAATTTCTGGGGACATCTTGATGAATCCCATAAAAATCAAAGAGGAATCCACGAGTATGTAGAAATTTGTATTCACGAGGGGAAAGACATGATGTTGGCCTGATTAAGGCTGGCGATGGAATATAGCAGTATATATGTAGAAAAAGAAGCTCTTTTACAAAACGACAACGCAAAATAAATTACATATATGTAAGTGAAATACTATGATTATATGTACTTATGTATTATATAGATATGTAAAAAAAGTAAACAAAGTATCAAAAGTAATTCACTGTTTGCAAATCGGAAGAGCCCGACAGAGGATATCATTTTTATTTGTATTTCATTCAAGCAAGCATCCAAGAAGGCTTTGAAAAAAAACTCCGCGTAGATAAAAGAGGTTTCTTTTCCTTTATTTTTTGAGAATAATGAAAACTCAATTTAACAAAATTAAGAGAAGTCCAAGATAAAATTTATATTCTCCAAAAAAGGGGCTTTGGCTTGACATATTGCAGTCGGATAAATTGAAATCATAGAAATGGCTCTCTTTAAGTAACTTTAAGTAAATAACCCGAATACATTTGCTATCTGATTACAGAGGCTTCACTTAATTTCAATTCAATTTCGGAACACAAAATAAAGTTGTATAGATAATTTTAAGTATATTTTTTCTTATAGCATGACAGGATCGGGACATCAGCCATGATATTATACTCCACCGCGAAATGTTACAAAAATCTCTAAGAGCAAAACAAAGGGGGGCCTCTGTAGTCGGAAAAAAGGTTAAGAGAAATGAAATCATTCCAGTTTCTGGAATAAAATTTTCATTTTAATGAATTTAACCATCTTATTCGGTGGTGTCCTCGAAAGTAAAGGAATCTCTTGGAAAACACAGTATAATAGCACGAAGCTCAATTACATAATTTAGACATAATGAGGCCATTAAAGCTTCTATTTTGCATTTCTTTCGACATAACTGAGATAAGTTCTATGCTATTTAAAGAGTTTCTGGCCAGTTTCAAGATGAAAACATCTAGGTATCCACTGATGGAGATATCAATAATTATTATCCTTTCACTTGCTGAGAATCTTGTTCATATTTTCAAGAATAGTTATTTTCTAAAATTATACTTGGATCGAAGAGGATTGCTTTCTTAAATTGCAAAAGAAAAAGAGTATTACATCTCAATTCTTTTCACATTATATTACTAATAGTAGGAAATAGCCTTCACTGCTTCAATTTGACAATAATATCTTCTACAAGGTAATATTTCTCTGCAATCTGCGAGTTTATATACTTAATTAATATTTATTATTATTATTCCACATATAGCTCTCTCTATGCTCTTGAACATGACCAATGCTATATTTGTACTTCTCTGGTCGTTTTATGTAGAACTTCTCATCCCTAATAAGATTATTCATTTCATTCCCCCACCATTTTCATCTATGACAAATTTCTAAAATTAACTATCTAATTAATTGCTGGACTCGTTATCTGTTTTAGCTGGGTTTTTGTACGGTGTTGGACGATCGGTTGATCAAGAATAATCCAGCAGTGGTTCGAAAGGGATCTCTTCCTAGAAACTCTCCATTTTACTACCTTTACATCCTTTGATTCACTGATGAATGTCATATACAAAATTGGAGGAAAACTATGTTGAAGCATGAATCACTTGATCTATAATGTTTGAAGAGTGGTCAAAGCGGAAGTCCAACTCTTGCGTTAATTGAATTAAAATTATTGTCAGTACTGTTGGGTGGTTGAAACTTTCACCTGAAACAAGTTCATGCTATAGTAAAATTGGCTAAAAATATTAAACAGAAGTTAAAATTTTCCCGCTAGTCACTACCGACGGCTAACTTCTATAATTCAAACTGAATTGTTTTTTTTAAACTTGTTGAAAATATTTATACTTGTAGCGTAGATCTAATAAGGCCAACAATATGACTGCAAAATTGTTTTTAAGTGAAAAAAATTAGAAGCCATTTTGTTTTTTAAGTTTTATTAATTAGTTGTATTGGGTTTCCCAACTCGTCTCCATAAAAAATGAAATTTCCTTTTTTTTTATAATCCTTGACTTCCGAAATAATGTGCGCGGTACAAAAATCTAACATTATGCCAAATGTGAAACTCCCAGGTCACGTCATTTTCAAGAAAACTATATGTGACAGACAGACGCGCAACAATCTTATAAGGGTTCCGTTTGTTTTCCTTTCGAGGTACGGAACCCAAGAAAATAACATAAATCTCATTTCTATACATATGCCAAAATATGCTATCTATGCTAGACAGAGAGGATCTCTTGAATACTCTATCTCTATCAACTTGTAACTGTTACTTTTCAGAAGAAATATTATTGTATGGTACAAAATTCAATATGAATGATTACCAAATGCAAAACTATATGACAATTGTATCTGTTTTCAGAGAGTTAGTGTCTAAACTACGCCACTTAAAAGCTATCAGATTTTACCTACTAAAGACGAATGAAGAAAAGCTCTCAAATAGTCTTAAAATTCTGGAGAAAATACTAAATGGGAATCGGGGAGTTGGAAAGCTTAATTTAAAGATAATTAATTCCAGAATCTCCCAATCTTCCCAACTCTCTTTCTTATAAAAATTGGGCCCTAGTCTATAGATTGTAAGTATTACTTAGATGTTTGCTTCGCAAGTGAAGGAATTATACCGAGACTCAACTTACTCGTATGCACATATCTTTTTTGATAAGCTTGTTATAGGCAGTATCTACCTCCTGACGATTTTACTTACTCATATAGAAATAAAGGATAAAGTGAAATAATTCGGAATTCTCCTAAACGATAACAAAGGAATGCACATGCGTTTGTAGGGAAGATGTCGAAATTATAGTTGTCAGTGGATCTTCGATTATACACTAGTGTCATTCTACCATTACATTCCATGCGAGTACTTCTACCTAATATTATCATTAATACATATCTGAATTTAAAAGGACGAATTTAGCGCTGCTTCATCATGATTCCCAGGTACCACATAAGCTCATCATCTATCTCACGCATTCTTTTGCCCTGATATGAAGAAAGTGAGTGGTCACACACCCCGGAAAAAATGTTAACATCCGAAATCAAGATGGTAATACACGCAAGGACTAAATTTTTATAACTATGCAAATTAAAGTACATACAATACCTTGATTTGTTTTTAATCCAAACGTAATAACTTTTCTCATCAACCTGAAGAAGGCGTAAATTTATATGGAATTCTTTTTTCTTGCTTCGTGCAGTAATATGGACTCACATTTTTGTGAGAGTTGACATCTTTGTTTATGCCCGAATACAGTAACACTTATTGCAAAATACATTTCTTCAAAGTACTTAATATCTGTTACCTTCAAGGAAAACTCTACTTCCCCAAGTTCATCTATTCTACAGTATTATAGTGCTTGATAATGTATCGTTTATTTCACATGATGAGTTTCTTGGGCGGTTGCATTGAGAAGCTACTGAATACAGGGCCGAAATAATTTCCCATTCAAAACAAAAGACCCAGTTATTCAGAATATTGACACAAATATGTTTGTGGGCTACAAATTTTGGTAAAGGTAAATATTGAGAACTTCTTAAAGGTTTGTATTGGTTTACATTGATTCCAAGATGGCAGATTCTAATGGAAGTCCAACCACTGTTTATTTCCTGATACGCCTCTATTTGCTCTCTATTTTAACAACCATTACTGCGAGAATAGGTGATCTTTCTTATTTAACATTTATCACATTCATCTTTGCTTAGAATGATTTCATTTTTATCATAAGACCATAATCATCACAGCATCATCGTCATTTTTATGTATTCACAAAAGAGCGTTAAGTTAACCCTAATGTCAATACCTATATACCTAGGTATATTTGTAATTTTAGATATGGAAAACTTTATTTAATCTTTAAAATTTTTTATCAATCACGATAGTTATCCGTGCTCTATTTGTAGCTAATATAGCTTTAAAATTTTGAAAACAATCCTTTGGTTCCTCAGAATAGACCTAAATTATAAATATACGTTACCAAACTAAAAGCATATCGAGGTATGTTATGCACTTTTTAGTTATGGCGATTGAAACCAAAATAAAATAGAGTCAATCCTTAAAGATTGTTATAGATTTTATTATGGCAGGCATTTATTACATCTGGGGAACTCTGTAGAATACCTCCTCTTGGAAATCGTAATGAAGGCTCCCAGAGCAGCCACATCCAAAATATTATAAAAAACTGTTAGGGTCTAGCGCAATTTACCTCTCGTGGTAGTATAATGTCCTATAACTTTATTTATATTATCTGCCCCTTGTATTTGTTGATGTCAGGATTTTAGAGGACACCACTAACATTTTTATCATAACGGACTGCTGAAAGGAAATTTATAGATTTCTTCCATTCCGGTATGTAAGAACAAATTATGGTTTTGCCACAAAATCCGAACTTGGTAGAACGCAGTGTACGAGAAGGTATAGCGTACATTTCAACGTTCCGATCAGTCCGTGATTGTGGTCTATACCTTAAAATGTGATTTATGATAAAACCAGTTCTTTTGCAATCCATGCCAGACAGTGGAAAAAGTAAAAGCGGGTTCCAAGAATGAAAATTTATTCTTAATATAAATACATAGATAAGTTCTCCCTAAAATACCCGAAAAACTGACTTCCTGCCATCAGCAATAATTGTTGATAATTATTATCCTACCTACAAATTTTATAAGACATAATCAGCATACTGACCTTGCCTACCATGTAAGTAAATCTACAGGAATTGTGTTAACTACATTTTCTACAGAAAAATGAAACATTTCCACAGAAATATACTTAACTATGTCATGGGTTTGTCTAAGATTTTTTTGTTATCAATTGACACAAGAGCAAAACTTATTCACTTCATGTTTATTTAGCGAATCATCTAAATTTCTTACGAGTTAAATTTAATTTTTCGAAATCAAAAAAAATTCAATAGGATCTGAGTGCGATTGATCTTAATTCTGTATGTTAAACGTCTGCATTCTTTCATTTAACCTAGTTTTAACAACGTTTAAAGTATCATCTAGCGATTCTGCGCGCTTATTTTATGCGCATTGATTCGTAGGTGATATTTCAACTCTTTAGGATGCAGTTCTAAATTACTTACTTAGATGTATTGCCCAAAATTAACCCTCGCAGCAAAAGCACATTTCCCATAAACAGCTGCCTCCAAATATTATCACTCCAACATATAACTAACATTACATAATTTTTTTTTCATCGCCTCTTTCATTGACCTCAACATTCATACACCCAAAATCACATTACGTAATCTTGTACTAGCAATTCTTTATCACCAGCATAGCAAAAAAAATATCCATTCTTTTTTATCAGGCCAGCAGCCCTTTTCTCATTTCGTATGGACATTTTCACCATATTCTTACCATATGGCGAGTCTGGACCAAACGAAAATCGGTGGAGAAATACTTAGTCGAGTGGTGCAAAAGCTGCCCAGAATTCATATAAACAAAGTGCTCCGCTCTCTGTTTATATGAATTTAAATCTAACTAGATGCTTTTCTTGCTTTTCTCTATACAAATTTGCACCGTTTCTTGCTTGGTTCAGAGTCCCCATATTTATGTATTACTCATCACTAACATTCAATCTACCTATACTTGTACGATATTCATTCTAATATTGTAAAGAAGCTTATTTATGGGGACTCTATCACAATTCCTATGGAGGACAAGACATTTCGTATACTGAACTGCTGAACTTGTGGTACCGACAAACCATATGCAGGTAAGAATATTTTCACATCTTCCTCTATCGAAACAATCATTGGCGCACTGTATAAATCGAAGTAACCTTAGATTGTAAGATCAAATTGTACAATGTCCAATGTCTTTAGAGCCAATCTCTATGTTTATGGAAAATTAGGTTGATTTCGCTGAAAAATGCGAATTGGATTTTTGACATCATTCATTTATTTTGGCCCTGGGATGCCGCATTTTTGCGACAATACTCCCAGCACCACCCTACTCTAACCCTAAAATCGCAGCCGAAGCAATCCAAGTTAAATGCCCATTTTTACCTTTATTTGGTTTATTTGAGTGGAGCACAATAATAATTTACCGATCCTATATGGGTAGTTTCAGCATGAGTGAACTGATGCGGTCCATTGGCTTTCAAGGTTTTTGGAAATTTTCGAATAGGTTTTTGAAATGTCAAACGTAAAGCGATTAAAAAACCAACCTAGTATGTATATTCACAGAAATGATGATACCAAATTTTATAGGATACAAAGCCAATTTAATTTTTCTTTAGATGCTTACTGCACAGAGTGGATACAAACATACAAAATGATAATTCAAAATGGAAGTACCAACTATAGTAGTGAAGTTGAATCTAGTTACAAGCAATTCACAATATGGAATGATATTTAATTTAAAATGTGAACCTCAATTATTTTTGAAAGGCAAGAAATAAATCTAATGATTGAATTATAAAATTTGAAATAAATGCAAAAGTACTATTTAAAAAATGATTTGCTTTATTTAACAGGCTCCAATCTAAATCTCGAAAGTGTCTCAGGCTATAATGGAGGCAGAGATGAAGACAACCACAATTAAGCTCACTTTAAGTGTGCAGAATTTGTTAAGGAAACTTGATGTGCCATTTTCTGTGCTTCTTTCGTTTATATGTAACTGCCAAGTAAAATTTATAAAAGCTTTTTTCATATGACAATTATAAATTAGTACAGAATTTCTGAACGGCACAAAAAACAATTGCGAGATTAAAATTTACGACAAGTACGTCTTAATATTTTTCGCCATTGACTTCAATTATAGATGGCACAAGGACTACATGTCACGTGCAGTACCAAAAATATATACAAAATTTATCTGGCTGGGTGGTCCATCCCGGAATGGAGCACAACATTTGAAATGACGTATACGTCAAGTGATTCATATTCGTGCGTAGCTAAAGTATTGAGGAAATCGGTCAAATGTATACAAAACTGCTAATATAAAAACATTTGCTTTTGGAACAATCTAAAACATGTTATGGTTCATTCCAGAAAGCATTATCCATTTCACAATCTGTATACTCTGCTCTAGTATGGCATGTGACATCTAGTACTTGTGCCATCTATGCTTCAATGAATCTCTGAACTGAAGTCGATTCTAATTGTGGGACTGAAGATTTATTGGTCATGAAAATTGTTTGCAGCATTAGGCACCTCCTTCGGGTTGAATGCAGAGTGTAATACTTATTTGCTGTTCTCTGTGAGGATTGAACTCAAGGGCTAGACAATATTTAAGGGAATTCTTGAGACGTTATTACATTTTCTCTATAAGAATGCTATTCCTGAATACCTACGGCATTAGTTGGGCATTTACACATAGTATACTACATAAATGTACACAAGGGATTCCAAAGACTCTTACTGCTATTAGCAGAGTTGTTGTTTGCTATTGATCCATAAGTACACACCTCTGAGATAAGTTTCCCCAGATGTTCATTTAGGTTTATGAGCTTCTTACATTTTTGCTTTGTTTAGTTATTACTTTTCGTAGTTGTATACCTAAATCAAGCTTTTGAAAGGAGGAATTTATTGTTGTACTTCTTTTATTATTTGAACTTTGGTGGGGTTAGTTTTTATTAAGCAATCGCGAAATTTCTCTTGCTATGCGCTTCCATTTTATGACAGAATACTCGATACTATGTTACTTTTATTTTTAATTTTTCCAACTCTTGTGTGCTTACAAAATCTAAGATTATTTGTCTTGAGACTAGTATAAGAAGTATTTTTCAATCTATTTGATGATTTGTATAACTTCTGTACTGGATGATAAGTTTTAATAAAAGAGATAATTATAGCCAGGTGCGCGACCATACACTAGTAGTTTTATGTAGATGCAAAATTTGTAGCTATTTTTTATGATACACCCTGTATCTTCAAAATGTGAAACGAAGGCTTACCATTGATATAATTAGAAAATATAAATATAAGAAGATTGAGAACAGGACCAAGGCCTCAGTAGTAGTATCAAAAAGTATTAAATAAAAACATAATTATTAAAAGAGATGAGTTTTTCGGATTGCTTAAAAAAAGATATATATGAAAGGTAAAATACGAAGAAAATAAGAATTTAGAAAAAAAAAAACCTTTTCAGGAGTTACAAGAGGTAGAGAGCTATATAGAAATAGTGCAAACAAGTCTTTCGAAAAGGTTTTCTTATTTTTTTTCTATTGGGTTGGTTTGGAAACGGCTTTTATTTATTTTGAGCACTGAAATTCCTTATGAAATAGACTTATACAAAATCAGTGGCGCACCGAGTGGGACGATCGAGACCGGTCCCCCTAGAGGGTCAGTTTTTTTTAACTTGCACCACTTTCACAGACAATTAATAACTTTCATCAAGTTTTCAAGAAATTAAGGATTTACTATGACCAAATGGTGAGGTGCACTCCCAGATCCCGTTAACATCTCAAGTGGATATTTTGGTATGTTTTACTGGATAATATAAGGTATAAAATAAAAAAAAATAGAGATAAAATTAAAACTATGTTTTCTAGGATATTCAAATATTCAGTATAAAGTCCTTATCATTGATGTCCTTTTCCGCATATATTTTTAGTATACAATTTTTGTTTCGATAGCTTGAAATCCTAGCTTTCAAACGAATCATAATTCACTGCTCCAACGTGAACAACAAAATATGTAGAAATTTTTAAAGAAAACCAGAACGGAATTATTTCGAAGTTTATGAACGGCTATAATTTTCCAAATATGCAATTTATAGGAAAATTGTTTAATTTTTACTTTTGTTTTCACAAGCCCTTCAAATATGTAAATTTTCAAAAAAAAATTGTGATGGTAATGTCACACATGTCGCCCATTACATATAGAATGATCGTTACACCTATCTCCGGCGACGTTGTGGCACAGCACGTCCATATTGCGTCCACTTTCTGCCGCAGAACACTACGACACCACATCGGTCCCACAATTCAAGTGGATCGGTATACTGTACTTATATATAATAGAAATAACATAATTTCAAATTTATTTGGATGCATTTTGCGTCTTGATTTTTCACGTGCCGCTATATCACCGCAGCCGCATCTCACGTCAAAAACTCTGATGTGTGCGTCGGGTTTTAGGTTACTTTTCAAGATTTTGTAAAAACGGCACGGATTGCGTGGATTGTAAATAAAAACACAAAGAAAACAGTGGCTTTGTTGTCCGTGTTGAGATTTTAGCAAATAAAACTTGAAATTTAACATCTTCAGAAAAGCAGTTCCTAAGTGCTCAGTTGAGCTCAGAACACGACTTTAGAGTCCTATTTTTGCTACCCCTTTATTTAATTGAGTATGTATTTTTTTAGCAACTTTGTTATATATATATATGTATACCATATATGTGGAACATTTGTTAAAATTCATCCAGTTTTTTTTTAGAATATCCCTGTACTGGAAACAGTGAAACTTCATTCCAGTTCAATAGTTTATTTCACACACTTGTGTTTTCTAACTTCCGGAAAACATTAAAATAATTATAGCTTGTGGTGGGCTCAAATTTACTTATACTACATTTTGGTTTACTTTGGATTTTCCTTCTATTTAGCAAAATATCATTGTCAACATCTTATAGTCCAGTATTGTAAGGATTCCAAATAAACAATCAACACTGCAGTTCCGTCTTGGAACAAACCGTAAATAAAAACAAAATCTTATATAAAAAAAAACTCACATAAATAACCTTTGACAAATAAAATACAAAATCCTCCCACAATGTCGGAGACAGCCTTATCCAATATCAAAAAAGCTAAAAAGAAATAAACGAAAGACATTAGAAAAATATGACAAAATGGTAAAGTCTCACATCATTTTTCGATCTGAGACTTTAAACAAAACGGAATCTGACCCATTACGGGAAGCCGACCCTAGCGCATCAGCATGACTAGCAAATTCATTTGTTCCTAAAAATTATACAAAGTATTAATTAATCAAAATAGTAGGTAATAGTAAATAGAAAACTTACTATTATGCCAAATTCCGTACGAATTTGTAGACAGTGACAACAGCGGCAAGTTTGACAACCACTGTAATCTTAACCATCCATGCGTTCAGCCGCATGCAGAATGTCACATAATGTCACATTTTTACACACCATGTCGTTCAGGGAACGGAAGCGTTATCATTTCCCCAGCACATCGGTGTGCACGTTTTTACGCTACGATCTGTAAGCGTAGTGTCTTTAGCGTAGTTTTATTCCTCCATGCGTTCAGGTGTACACATCGATGCGCTTTTCAACACATCGATGTGCACATCAGATGCTGAAAAAGTAGCGACAACAACTAAACGGTTGGCGTGCACTTTGATTCGAAATGTCATTTTCGGAAGTTCTTTAAGAATAAATCTACGCTAATCGTCAAAACTGCTAAGCGCACCGAGCGTAGTGTCTAAGAAACCGTACCGTAAAAATGTGCTGGAGAAACGACAACGCTTCGGTCGCCTGAACGACATGGTGTGTAAAAATGAGACATTATGTGACATTCCACGTGCCGCTGAACGCACGGTTTTAAAGAACTTTCAGAAGTGACATTTCGAATCGAAGTGCATACCAACCATTCAGATGCTTACTTTTTCAATCATGTGATGTGCAAGGTATATAGAAGATATAGGTATTCTTGGTACGAACCACGATGCGTTATTTTGTCTATTCTATTGACAGAATGTTTATGACATCCCTCTGTTCTGTTTTTGTCATGTGCTCTATGTCTATGTAGCATTAGCGTGCCGTGCTCTATAAATATTTTAATATTCAATAAGGTAAAAATTTACTATGAAGTGCTCTGTTCTGAAATGTAAGAATCATTGGAGAAAGGACTCCGTAAAAATCTCGAAAGGATTGTAGAAGAGCGGTAGCAAAGGTATATATTTAGTTTTTAAAAGAAAACTGTTTTATGTAATTTACTAATATACTTTTTACTATAAGGTCGTTCAGATATCACCCAGTAAATGAGCGAATACAGGAACGTTGAAGACACCAGGAAAGTTTAAACTCTTTTCCAAAAATGCCCACCACAGAAATGCTTGACAGAGTTTCTCAGGAACCATTACTGGTAATGTGTGAGGATGACGGTAAATGTGGGCTTAATAATTAAGAAAGAGAACTAGTACCTGGTGTATCAGCGAACTATACGTGGGTGGATGAGTTATCCGAAGGTGGTTTGAAAAAATCAAGTACTAATTTCATCAGTAAATTAAGAAAATTAGAATTATTTTTTCTTAATTTAAATAAAGAAAAATTATTTTTAGAATAAGAATATTTAACAAATCATTTGCAAAACGCAGGAGATGTACTGTTAGATGGTACAACAAAAATACTGTTCTTCAAGTGCAGACTGTACTTTAGAATTAAACATCTAAATACTGCTTTGAATATAATTGATGAAAAAAAAAAAAGCTATTAAAAACTGTAAAATAAAAATACACGTTCTTTTATTTTAACAATTCCGTCTATTTTCAGATCATATTTAGTTTATGAAAGTTCTTAGACCACAACTTAGCATTCTGGTAAGTGAAATCATCTTCCATAGGTTAGGGACGTTGTAACTATTCGTACCTACTGAATTTTATTTTATATCAGGAAAGTCTAAAAAGTTTTAAACAAGAATCTGTTTTGAATTGTTTACCGGGAGCAGAACATAGTGACGTCACGACTCATCTGCTGTTATGTGTCAAAAATTTACTGAGAATATATATGTCTTCTATATGCCTTGATCGGCATGTACACCTGAACGCAAGGCATATGTTGCTGCATGACTTCAAATCTAAAGCCGTCGACAGACTCGTAACTCCCATTTAGCTAAGTCTTTTTGCTGCTATAAATAGTGAGCTGCTAGAGCCATGAAATCACTTCCGAATGAAACAGTCATCTAGACAGATCAGCAGTTCTGAACCGAATTTAATCCCCCGATTCTATATAAAAGACTATTAAGAGATCTCTTAACCTCTTAAACTTAGCTAGTAAGAGACTTTACCAGAATTAGTATTCTACATAAACTTTGGTGGAGAAATATTAGCTTTAAGAGGTTAAAAGGGTTTGGAGGATCTTTCAGTCAGCCCAGCTATTAAAGACGTTCACTTTTCAAGAAGGAAGAAGAAGAAGTAATGTTTTGGGCGAGGCGATGGTGGCAACATGATCAACCTAGTAGCTATAATTGTGTGCGTCTGTAATCAAGTTACAATTATCGATATAAATAATAAATATATGATAAACTCACAGCACGTACTGATAAAGGTAAGAGTTCCACAGGCATCGTTACGTCCAACAGGATTTTCATATAAACCAATAGCAAAAAAATTAATGTTACCAATTTAAGTGACGATAATATTGTCGAATAATGGAGATTACCATAAGGCTATGTCATTTGTATCACTTTAAATGAAAAAGATTTTAGCATTCTGAATTACTACACAGCTTCAGAAATAGCAAAGTGATTCAAGTCGTATCTCATATTGCTCAAAACTATCCTCTTTGTATGGGTCAAATTGTATAATTATTTTATATTTCACAAACTTGTACATATTTATATAATATAAACGAATTATACAATATGAATTTATTTCACAGAATTTTTATCCAACATTTCGGTATTTTAAAACAAAACAAATTCTGGACTATCTCGATAAGAGATTTAAGGGTACCGCAGTGAGGAGCTCTTATGTTAAAAGATATTTGACAGATATTTTCGTTTGCTAGAATACCAAATTTCTTTAAAAAAAATCTCTACAAAAGTTAAGAGATCAGCAGACGTCTGACATCATTTAACTCTTTACGTAGAGTACCAATGTGTGCTGATGGTCTTGACAGCCCAGTTAAGAGGATAAGAGCTCTTATCTCTTATGTAGAATCGGGGGGTATGTCTTGCTTAATAGTGTTACCTAAATAAATTATTTTATTAAAATTTGTATATTTTCAACGTCATACACTGGGATTTTTGAACCCAGGCAGTTCCTATATGAATAAGCATTTCATTGACGCTCAATATGTCACTATATTTATGGTTTCTTTTTATAAATCATTCTCTTTGGTTTCAATTTACATGTTAGATAAACCAGGCCTGCAGAGTAAATTACTGTGAATGCATTACAAGTGAATTTAAAGAGAATTTCCTTTTAAAAAGAATTTCTTTTTAAAGTAGAGTAAAATAGATTTATAAGCGAATTTGAATACCACTTTTTTTGTACTATCAATAATTTGAAATTTTAAACTCAAATTAACAACTGCAAATTACAAATATTTCAGTCTTATTTTGCACTTTTTATTTATAAAACTTTCATGGCACTTTGTGTTAAACCGAATAGATTTCTCTGAAGGGAACTTCAAACTAACATTTTCAATTCTATTTACTTCCATTTTTAAGAATCGATTCGCATTTTGTGACAATATTCGAGAGATTCATTTCGGGTATAGAAAATAGGTGATGTTTGTGTACCAGAGAAAGGCAAGACTATATTACCTGGACTAAATTAAAAAAAAAATTGCCGGCGCGGTGTTTGTCACAGTCATCAAACGAAAATCTTAACGTCAGGTAAATACATTGAAGGTCTGCACTGGGCAGTAGCGCCATATATAAAATTTCACGGTCATTTGAGTGTAAAACTCTGCTTATAATAAAACTTTTAAGTAATAATAAATAAAATTATTATATTGCTAACTTTTTGGTCTTTATTTCTCAAAATTGTCCAACAAAAATAGAGCCTCAGGAAAGTGAAAATAAAATTTCTTGAAAAATTTTTCATTACTGATGGTTGTATGTGACTGTACCTGACATCAAAACAGTCGAGTTTGAATTTCTGTATAGGTGTACCATGCGTACTGCATACTATGTGTAATAAGGATATACAAGTGTAGGCCAGTCAATGTGAGGCTGGCTGCTTTATATATACTCGACGAGTGGTCGTAGTGGATAATTTCATCGACGCGTAGTACAGTGGGGTATAAATTATGCAATGATTCGGGAAGCCTTGAGGTACCTGCGGTGTTTCGTGTTAGTGAAGTGCAGAGCTAGGCCTCCTGGAAATGGATACTGTGAATGGATCATTGAACGAGGGATAGATAAAGCAGGTCACAATTGGCCAGAAAATCAGGTAAAGCTAATCCTGATAACTGTGGTCAGCTTCGTTTTATTAACTTAAGTTTTGATTGTTATTGTGGTATAAATTAGGTTATGATTCCCGTGGATGAATTGAGCAGCCAATTTATTTCAATCCTCCTCTAAATTGCGTTATCCAAAAAAAAATGTTGCTCTAAGTAGTTGTTCTGGCTGAACTTCTGCACTACAAAAAGTCGACTTAATCTAACAAAACCATTATTAAAACAATTCGTTTCAAGCTATCACAAAAATTTTCTGAAATTTGCTTCAGTGTTTTGTTGGGAAAATTTTAAGTTTTAACAATTCCATTTTTACTTGTAAGAATCTAATTTTATTTATATATATTTTTTAGATCTAGTCCACTCGAAAGTCAGAATAGAAGAGGGGTCACCGGCTGTGTCATGATCTTTTTTGAAGGTCGTCAAAGCCATAGATAGGAAATTGAATTCGCTTTGCGTTGATGCGTTCGGCGTCTTAAAGATAAGTGTCCATGCTTTTTAAAGTTGTTTCCCACATTTTCCTTCACGTCTACATTTTTTTAACCATTTTTCCTTTTGTTGCCTATAAAATCTCATTGGATTTCATTTTGTAATGTTCATTCATAATAGATTTAGATGTAGTATATTGGCAGCTATGAAATGCGTCGACGACCACTAAGTACGTCTTTTATTCAATGAAAGCATGTCCGCCACGGGACAATCTTAAATTCAGTTTCGAGGTTTATTAGAACTTTTTCATTCGATACTGAAACTGAAGTTACGGAAAATTTAATATCAGCCTTAGAGTATTCTTCGTGAGTTAAATAAAAAAATCTACGCAACAAAAATAAAAAAAAACTATTCAATCCGTATTTTTAGCGAAATATTTTTATGAAAAATTATGATCTATTTATCGTAAAAGTTGTTGTTTAAGGTTACGAGTGACTTAGCTAGATTAGAACACACCAACAACAACTATTTAACTATAATTTCAATAATTATCAAAAATAAACTACTAAGTTTTATCTACCATAAAATTGCTAAATGTTATTTTATTTTTGCACACATAATATATACATTTAGTCTCGTCCAGACCGGCATATGCTAACAAGAGAAATCTGTTGAATAGCTGTTCAAAGAAAGAGATGAATGCAAATTTAAAAAAAGAATTGTATGTAGCATTTAAGGAAATTGAACAGGACAAAGAGAAATATACTTGTTTTTTTTTTCAGAAGGAGAAATGTATACGTTTTCCGTAACCAAGAGCTTTGTGTTTTACACACTGGTGAATAACGGTGTATTGATCAAAATATTGCTGTTGTTAATAGTATATGCTCGTCGGTTCAGACAATAGAAAAAATATCACAGCCAAACGAAAACATAGTTAAAATTTATACATAGAATAACGAGTATAGCGTCAAAGCAAGTCAAATCAATCACAGTCAGTTGGACAGATCAGATCAAGCACTTCAGCTCCAGCATTTTCTTTTCTTAAAAAGACTTATTATCTATATAAATATCAGTAGCCCCACTCGAGAACGGCTCGACCGATTTGGCTTTTTTTTGTTTTTGTTTGTTTTTTGTTTTTGTGCATATGTGTATTTGGTCACTGCCTCACGCTTCGACGTAGTGAGCTGAAATTTTTTACATGAGCATTGTTCACAAAAAATGTAAATTTAAGTACAGAAATGGGACTAATCGGGCAACGCCTTCGTAGGGTTGCCATACAAAATGTGTTTTTTTGCTACATATATGGGCATTGCCTGATAACGCGTCGACGTAAAGAACTAGTATTATGAAGCTAGCATTCGAGTAGACGTGGTTTTAGTTGGTTCCGTGTTTTCCGCTTTCTACGTGAATCTCTCGGCAAAAATCTGCAATAAAGTTCATCTATCGCCTTTTTGATTTTTATTCGTATTCTGATTTAGTGTATGGACCTTAACTCTGATGAATTTCCGTGCGATATTTTTTAATAATTCGAAATAAAAATGCCTGGAAAAGACGGTAAATTGCAAGCTCACAGCAGAGGTCAACTAACCGTCGAAAATTCCTATTTGGGTGCATCCGGACTTCCCCGCAGAACGAGAGCGCAACAGGATAAAGGTTCTCATAATAATAATAAGATTGGTGAAGAGTCTCAACTTGATGCTAGTGGAGATGAAGGCTCGCCTTTTCACAAATATCAACAACTCCATCGAATAGTTCAATGATCGTACTACTGCACTGAAGAATTCGGTAGGCGACATCAAAGTTAATTTCGCTCAAATTAAAATTCAAAGAGATGATCTTACTGAGGATATCAAGTGTTTGCGACAATCGTCTGATGTTTTGATTAGAGGATTGCCTGCTGTTCCTGGTGAAAATCCCCACAAAATATTGCTGAACAACTGCACCGTCATCAAGCAAACACTTTTCCAATGCATCGCATTCAGGGCGTCAGTCTAATTCCGCAATTATAGCTAAATTCTCTTGTCCAGCTGAAAGAATAGCTTTTTTCTGCCTTTGCTGAACACCGTGGCATCAGATTAAATGAAATGCAGGGCTTTTCCACACAGTCCAAAATTTTAATAAATGAAAGTGTTTCTCCAACTGTAGGAATGACAAACTTAGTACACCCTATAGATTTTATCTAGGGTATAAAAACGGTCCTTGCGTGCTTAAATAATTTGCTCTTCAAATCAATAGAAGTGAATTAAATTGTCATTAAATTTCTTTCTCAAACGTATGTTTTAAAAGTTTCTCTTTTCTAGAATATAAAATTAACAATGCCACGACGATGCCTCGACTTGGTACTTGATGGCGTGCCCAAAGGATAAGCCATCAATGCCTCGTTCCTTACAAAATCACCGTTGCTTCGACCCAATGAAGAAAAGGCCACATTTTTTTCTTAGAAATTTACTGGAATTTTCTTCCTTCGAATTTTTAAGTATTGGCCGAGGCCGGGACCGACAGCAGTGCCTCACTCCAATATAAAATAAGCGATGGCTCGACCTTTAGCAGGGAAGGCCACATTTTTTCTGCGATATTTACTAGAAATTTTTTCCTTACAGACAAGCAATAAACAAATTTTTGCTTCTTTGGTCGATAACTAATATTGATTTTTCCAAATAAATAAGTTCATTAAAGATACCTGTATAGCAGAGAAATTCAGTTTTGTTACAGCTAAATTGCCAACTGCGGATCCCTTGCAAAATATAACTTCCTACAGACTGGACTGTTTTTTATTTTTCAAAAATTGTAACAATTCACTCACGTTTTCATGAAGACAGACAGATGGATGAATGGACAAATGCAAATACTTAATTTCTAATATCATACGTGTGTGTCCAATCCATTTTGCGGTACCTACAATCATTATTTCTATGCATTATGCATATGGATTGACAAACTTGGTATACCTACCTACCCTATGTCTATTATTTCATCTACATTCTAGGGTATACTAAAGTCTACTGGACGTCCAAATCATACAGATAAGTTCACGCATTTTTCCAATATTTTTGAATTCATCTAAATAATTTACATAATTTTGTTTGTCTACCTTATAAATATTACGTGGGGTTAATTTTACTTGAAAGATTTTGCATTTTTTATTAGTATGTACATAAATATTGTATATATATTATAATTATACTACAGAATAAAGGTATTGTACATAAAAATAACAAGTCGGCCACCAAAATGAATAAAAATTCTACAGACACATTTTGTGCCTTCGAGTCTACAGTCATTAAAGTTGTTGTCGCCCTCCAAAAGTCCGTATAAATTATAAGGAAACAATTTCCGTAAATTTCTAAGAAAAAATTGCGGCCTTTCCTACATCAAGTGCCAAATCGAGGCATCGTCGAGGCATCGTTAATTTTATATTCTAGAAAAGCGTTGCATATTTTTGTTTCCCGTGTCCAGTCATTGTATGTTATTAGTTTGCCTATGTTTTAAGTGTGGTAACTTTAGTAGTAAAATTTTCCGGCCGAGCGGAACGAGGGAGCACTTACACCTATTACTTTTTTCGTATTCCAAACCACGCTAAGTTTATTCGATACCGAAGGAGAACTTGATTATAACTTAACCACAAGACCCAGTATTGGTGCTAAAAGCTTTTTTTATCTTTGCTGCATTCGGTTAAAATGAAATCATGAAACCGGAAGAGCTATCGATACCACTTTGTTTACTATGGTGTCGTAGAATTTTTAGCCTTATAACTTAAATTTTAATAATTATAAGCAAGAACTAAAAACTAAACAAAAGAACTGAGATACTTATCCGCTTTCAACCCTTTCCCTCCCTGTTTTTTTTTAAATAATAGAGGTCGTCTCTCCGTCAACACGGGGCCCGTGAAACTTATATAAAAATATAACTAAATGGCTTTATAACAAGCTCTAATGAAAGTAGACTTTTTTTAAGACACTTTCCTCCGATCTCCGTCAAAAGACCGTTTGGTGTCTTTCTTCTTTTTTTTCGGCCTAGTGGTGCTTTCTCGATCTTGGCGGAGCGTTCTCGGCCTGGGAGGATTGCGGGCTTCCAGATATACTCAATGTGAGTCCGAAAGAGAAATGTTTCCATCTATGGAGCCTTCTTTTATAGAAAATGCACCTCGCAATTGCGTTGGTCATTGACCACAGATACGAACAGCGTTTATATCAGTCACGTTCGTCACATCGTCATTGCGGAGTGTATTATGAAACCGCCAAGATTTCGCAACAATACAGATAGATAAAACTAACACATCTTACACTTTAATACTCACCTTATGATACTCAAGGAGATCTTTCAATCGCCCGGTGTTAGCACAATTTTAGAGCCCTATTCCCATGGATAATATTACTCACATAGTTCTATCCGCTTCATTTCACTCCATTTATTGCATCCAGCATGGAATCCTACTACCAGTTCAACCAAATTTTTTGGACTATGGAACACAATAAACTGAAACTTAAGGCCCGGTAGTTAGTGAAGGATTACAAATAAGGTATTGACACGCATAATTCGTAGATTAAAAGGGATCACTAGTGTTTCACTTTCAAAAGAATGATTTCTTTTTTTTTCATTTGTCGACAGTCTATACCTTCAAGAATGACATACTAAGATTTCAAGCGCATGTGTGAAAAAGTTTTTGTACTACAGCCTTCTAAAAGCAACTGTTCCTCAGTCAGAAAAGTAAGTACATAAGCTGAGGGCCGTATCTAAGTTATTGTTCACGCTCTTACGGCATCATAAATATTATGATAGTATTAAGGACGCTACTTTCGTTCTCTAGGTATACAGCTTTCAGCCAAACTTTTCATACATTGCCTGGAATAGCAGATTAGCTCTAGGTATGATATTTATCCATTTATAACAATGAAATCAATTTTTTTATCTTTCAACGAATTTTTCCCGAAACGACATTTTTCTTCATACCATGAATCTCCAGTTTTTCGATTGGACAAAAAATGTCAATTTGCCAGGAAAAAACCATCAGATTTTAAGCGAAATGTGGAATTATTTGTTTAAAACTCCGCCATTTTGTTGAATATTAATTTGTGTTCACAATCCTGCTTCATGATACAGGCAATAGTAAGCCAAATACGCAATGGATTACTCGCGCGAGTTACGATACACACATACACCTAATTACTTACCTAAATATATTCTTTCACCTTTCATCCAAGGTTACTAACTTCATGTAAAAAAATAGCCCAGGCGCAATTCAGCATATTGCAACTTAACAAACAGGTAAAAAGTGTCAATTTGGCAACTCATGGAAAGCTTAGTAGAAATGATCGAAATAGGTTTAAGTTAGTCTTGTACGGATTTTTATATTGAATAAACGTCTTAAAATATATAAAATATAATTCGCTTGTATTTAATTCGTATTTTATTACTTTTTTCTTGAAAGGAAATTTATTATCCTTAACTCGCGCAATCCACCAAATTATTAGGCGAAACATTGCTTCCAGGCTTGCTGACGGCTCCGATAAAACTCCTCGCCCGTACACCAAACATCCATTCCCTAACAACTCTGCATACATTCCTAGAGCTTAAGATTACGCGGGTATAAATTGTTGTTGTTTTCATTTCAGAAGGATGGCATCTGCAGCATGCTCCTGAGTCGAGATAGCCGTTCCTATTATGTATTTAATAAATATCGTCACGTGGTGAAAAGGGCTCAAATAAGAGAACTCGTGCAATAGTTAGTGCTGGTTTACAGCTGATTGGAGTTTTTCAGCTGGTTATGTTCTTGATCGGGTCTATGATGTTAGTGCGTTAATGTTTTTTAATATTGGTAAATTAAAAAAATTACTGTTATATCCTCAAAAATCATTCAATTTTATGTATTTTTCAAATATCCTCTAACTCAATGCGTTGAATAAAGCCAACAGGCAATTCCGTTCGTGTATGGGCAAAAATCATACAGGAAAACCGTACGGTTTTCTAAACGACGTGATACAGAGTTAGTTCTAGCAAGTATCATTGCCCATACCCGTACGGGCTTTCCCTTATAATCTAAGAGCGTACGCGTTTGTGGTTTACCAATACCTTAACGTACTTTTTTGGTTTTTTGATTATTGTAGGCCGCAATCGCTGCAGCAGTAGAAGAGGTCTTTTTTAGACCCGGGAGACGGCGTATAACTCGCTAAAAATTGAATATTTTCGTACGAAAAAATTACTGTGTATACACATCTTATACACAAGTATATCTTGGAAATTTCAAAATATTCGTCGCAATATTGTTCTTTCAATAAATTCCCAAAATCACCTATTTTTGAGCCGTCACACTAGTGGTGCATGGTGCAATACATGAATTAA
Organism: Dioctria rufipes; assembly: GCA_963924295.1. NCBI lineage: Eukaryota > Metazoa > Arthropoda > Insecta > Diptera > Asilidae > Dioctria > Dioctria rufipes. Next base: position 71,273,861 of record OZ002740.1, on the reverse strand, counting down.
TTAGTTAGTAGATTAAAATCAGGCGTAAGCAAATGAATCAATTAGATAATAGAGTAAGATTTGGTTTATATATAAGAATTAATTAAGTCTCACCGTTAGAGTCAATTTTAAATGGGTTCGGAGCTATGTGTGGTATAGCATATTCCCTAATCGAAGCAGAAAGAAGATATAACCCAGTAGATATTTAAAAAAAAAATCTTATTAATTTATTCACCTATTTCAGTTCGCTTACGTTCAACAGATTGTGGACCCACTTATACCATGGGAAGTATAATCAACAATTAAAACAACACTTCTCAAGCACGAGGAGCTTTCGTAGATTACTTTGCATTACAATCAAAAGAAAGATATTTTGTAATTAGCAGCGAAATTTAGCTTTTTGAAGTTCCTGGTGACACAATTTTTGTCCAAAGTCCAAACATAATAATTTTAAAATTTTATGGATTGGAAAAATTATTAGGAAGCGATTACAACCACAACAATAGTGGGCAAAATTCTACATATAAAGCTTTATTATGTGAATTGGGCAGTCTCTTCTTGATCAGCTCCGCGGCTCGAGCAGTACAACACGCATAATTATGTAGATTTATAAGGAAAAGTCTAAAGTTGAAATGGGAACAAATTAGAGCCTAAGAAGTGCTAGTGGATGTACAGAAAAAAGTTTTCGCAAGGAGAAAAGCAAATTAAGACCGTGAAAACGAAAGCATTCAGGGTGAAGTAGCGAGCAAAGGAAAAGTGAAGGCGTGAGTGCATTGGACAGGTGGCGAGTCAGTCCAGGAAATTTTCTCTTTTATCTTCTTGGTTCATCTTCTCATATTTTATTTTCTTAAAATATTTAGTTGAGTTTACAGCTGCTAAGTTTCCAGCTGGCCTTATGTTTTTTGATCGGGTTATTTGAATGACGGATTTTTTTGGAAAGGTTATTTTCAGGAATACACCGATCGTTTTGTTGAAAAATATTTAATTTTCTAGCACATTGCTCGACGTTTCGGGTCCAAGTGCGGCCCTTCTTCAGGAGCTCTATACATATAAATCACATATGAGTTCAAGCTTTTTTATAAAAAAATCTAAATATAAATATTTTAATACCTTATTTCTGTCTATGGCGCGTATAAATAGTTCTTAAAAATAATAATAAATAACACATAAACAACATAGAAAATAAATTACAGTAGAAGAAAAATACATTATTAATAAATTAAAATAAACTTAGAACAGAAAAGACAATTAACTGGCTACGAAGACGATATATAACTAAGCGGTCGTTGAGAAAATGTTTAAAATTTTATGACTAATACTACGGTTTTAGTTTATTCAGTATGTGTTTATAGTCTTTATTTATTAGTTCTGTATCCTGCCTTAAGTTTATAACTTTGTTTTTTAAGGTATATGTGGTATGCTTCTTTAAGTTCACGTTTTTTTCTATTATTTTCCATGTCGATTATTTTTGTATTGTCGAAGGAAAATACATGTCCTGTGTCTATTGCGTGGGATGCTAGTGCGGATCGTGGAGCTTGTTTATTGACATATGCTTTATGTTGTGATAATCTGGTTGTAAGCTTTTTTGATGTTTGTCCAATGTATGCCGTGTTGCAGCTCTCACATTTGGCCTTGTATATAACACTGTTTTTTTCTTGTGTGGGTATCGGATCCTTGGCTTTTGTGTAATTGTTGTTTAGTTTGGTTATTGGCTTGAATGCTATTTTTATGTGATTATTCTCATTTTTAATAATTTTCGCGATTTTTAGGGATAACGGATATAGGAACGGGATTGATGTGTAAATGGGATTAGTGTTATCCAGTCTTATTGTGTTGTTCGGGGTATGTGTTAAAATATTTGTTCCTTACCGCTCTTTTTATTATTTTGTGGATTACATGTAGTGGATAGTTTTTTTTTATTAATATATCTGTAACGATTGTGGTGTTTTTTTGTGAAAATTTGTTGTGACTGATTTTAAAAATTTTGTTTGCGAGGGTTTGGGCTGTATTAATTTTAGTATTATGTGGGTGATTTGAGTAATAGTTTAAAATCCTATTAGAGCTATAAGGTTTGCAATACCAGTCTGTTATAATGCTCTGATTTCTTGTTGTATGTAGTCGCATGTCAAGGAACGGGATGCTATTATTAATTTCTTTTTCCACTGTAAATTTGAATCGATGGTGTATATTATTGAAGCTATTGGCAAAGATATATTCTAAGTCTTTGGGAATAGCACAGATGATGTCGTCCACATATCTTCTTAGAAATGTTGGTACTATGTCGGATTTCTTTAAGGCTTCCTCAATTATATGATCTAACACCATTTCTGCTAAGATGCCTGAGAGCGGGTTACCCATCGCTAGGCCGTATTTTTGTTTGTAGAATTTGTTATTGTATGAGAAATAATTACATTCCATTACACAGAAGATGACCGATTCTTTGAACAGATCTTTGTCTATTGGTGTCAAGGTTTCTATAATTGACCATTTCATTTCTATGATTTTTAGCGCTACTTCTATGTCGACATTTGTGTATAGTGATTCTACATCTAGTGAGATAAGAATGTCGTTTGGCTTAAGTGATATATTGTCTATGAATACCTTTAAATCATCTGTATTTTTTATATTGCGTGTACTGTCAGAGATCGTTATTTGCAAGATATTGCAAATGTACTTGGAGAGATTGTAACTTGGGCTATTGATTGTTGATATTACAGGTCTCACGGGTATGTGTGGCTTATGAATTTTTGGGAGTCCATACAAACGGGGGCATGTACTTGTATCAGTAGAGAGCTGTTTTCGTTTTAATTTGTTGATATAGTGTTTGTTTTCCATATTCAGAACAAGTCTATTGTTTTTTCTTTGAAGTTTTAAGGTCGGGTCATTTTCTATGGACATATATGTGGTATCGTCAGTTAACAGCTGTTCTATTTTGATTATGTAGTCTTCTTTGGTCATTATTATTGTCATGTTACCTTTGTCAGATCTAGTTTTATATTGGTTTTGGTTCTCTTTGAAAAATGTGTTTGTAACTGTTTCACAGTGTTTTAGGAATGTATTTATTTTATTATTTTTGTGGTTTTTTATGTGTCTGTGGATCTCATTAGTTACTAGCTTTCGAGTTTCATCTCTGTCTTCAATGTTTGGGATTTCGTTAATTGCATTCTCGGTCGCTGCGATTAAATCAAGAGCATTTTTCTTGTTATTGATGTCGGTGGGCATGTTGAATTTTGGGCCTAGACTTAGTAGTATAGTTGCTTCTATCGGTAAGGTTGTATTAGACTTTTCAGGCTTAGTTTGTAAGTTATTGAATTTGTGTTTGAGTGGTGAATTGTCTGTATTAGTTCTAATGTGTTTACAAGTGTTTTTAATGTGAGTTGGTATGACGTTAAGTGTTTTGTACCGAAGTAGAAAAATTCTTCTCGAAATTAATTTAGCAAGTTTTTTAATTTGAGACATATACCTGGTCAAAGTGTACTTAGCATATGATCCATACTGCAGTGATATACGTTCTGTGAAGTTATTAGGTGAGTTTTGTTGCCGTGTATTAGTCATGTTCATCTTGTTGTAGATTGATGGTGGTTGTGAAGAGTATCCAATATTTTGTAGTGTGTGTCTCCTATTTCTCCCTGGAGCAGATAGATGAGTTTACAGCAGTTAAGTTTCCAGCTGGCCTTATGTTTTTTGATCGGGTTATTTGAATGACGGATTTTTTTGGAAAGGTTATTTTCAGGAATACACCGATCGTTTTGTTGAAAAATATTTAATTTTCTAGAACATTGCTCGACGTTTCGGGTCCAAGTGCGGCCCTTTTCTAAGGTATTAAAATATTTATATTTAGATTTTTTTATAAAAAAGCTTGAACTCATATGAGATTTATATGTATAGAGCTCCTGAAGAAGGGCCGCACTTGGACCCGAAACGTCGAGCAATGTTCTAGAAAATTAAATATTTTTCAACAAAACGATCGGTGTATTCCCGAAAATAACCTTTCCAAAAAAATCCGTCATTAAAATATTTAGTGTTGTGGATATGATAATAAATACCGTCATATTTACACACTTCTTTTGCTCCAGAAATTTTGAGTAATTGTCCTTATTCTTTCCTTAACTGTACCATTTTGTGATTTAAAGTAAGAGTTTATTATTATATTGGGCAAAAGTTATTTATTGTCTTTGATGAATTTCTTCTTGAAAATATTTTCTTAGAAATTCTTGTCTTTCAAGTTCGTGGACCCCCCTGACTTATAACAATGGATTGAGCGTATTGCCATTTCCCTATAGGAAAGAATGGCACAAGTTTTACAGTTTTCTCCTTCGCACTATGGCAGAGTTGGAGCTACCAACACAAAATATTTCTTACTAAACGTTTCCTTATGCCATTTGATGTTTTTATGTTGGCTGCAGATGCAATCACGGCAGAAAGAATAAGGTAAAGATAGTATTTACCATACACAGGATTCAGTTAAGAACAACTTTTGAAAATTAAAGTCGGAATGAGTTTAATTCTTTATAAGCGATTAACATATCACTTGGGCACAAGAAAATATATTTTTTTAATTTAATTCGATTTTCCGGTGTAAAATTTCATCTGATTGGTTGAGTTTTACATCCTTTTTATGTAGTAAAAATTTAAAGGGTGCTCTAACGGTGATATACAGAAACACAATATTTGTGCCACATGAAATAGCAAATCGCTCAGTCCATTGTTATAAGTCAGTGGTGGACCCTAATAACCACGTGCTCTAAGTCCCACCCCTTCTACATCACAAGCCGGTGTAGCGATTGGGTTCAGCATGGGTGCGTAAAAACATAGATATTTTCACAATTACTTCCTTTCCACTATCGAAAAGGAATGAACCAGGATTAGTGAAGTTGGCCTTCCTCAGTGCATTCCGTCATGTACATATGTACATGTACATATGTACATGTACATAGATACATACATATTAAAACTACTAACCCACAAAGGATGCTCTGAAATTTTACACGTGTGAACTTCAATTTTAGCACAGGATATACCATTTCAAAAATTGTAGGAAGAAAAACGGTGACAAAATAGCGTGAGATTTCCAGACAATTCAACCAAATAACTCGAAAGTAATATGAGTCCTTTCCATAAAAAGAATGCGTAGGTGTGCACACGTAGGTGATATTGGAGCTTATTTGGTTCATGCCAGGAAGGAATCATCTTGCTGAGTGGTACATGTTGTTGACTAGAAGAGACTTTAGAAATTTCATCTGAAATCCTGTGAAGTGATCAATATTTGAACAGATTATGAATTGGGTTCTTCAAGTTTTATTGGAAATATTCTATGGTCGGCAGCTTTAAATTTAAAGTTATCTTTAAAAAAATGAGAATTCGAAATAGCTTTTCATGAAATAAATTTTTCTGTAATTTCTTCGGCGTTATATAAGAAAACCAGTGCATACTGCACAATTTTTATTATGGAATGTACTTAAACCTCAATCTGATATTAATAAGCAACTAGAAAATATTTTTTTGTAAAATTGTATATGAGTTATTTATTCAATTTTTCAAGGCTTATTCTTACCTAAATTGTAGGAAAATGTTGTATTTATCGATAATACTTTTCTAAAAAATTTCTAGAAAAAATTATCTCAATTTACAAATATCTGAAGACATAAAGTTACCGATAGTTTTTTTCAATCTCATGCATATAACTGTGTGCATCGTACTTTTGTATAGCGAATTGGTGCATGTTTCTCCTACATCGATATTTTTACACTTCATGAAGAGTAGCCTTATTAGTATCCTCGATCGAATTAGCAATCATAGTTCCAACACGCATTCAAAGTTGTTTTGTGTCCCAATTTATTAATTGATAGAAACAGTGCAGCAAATATCGTAATTGGTTTGAGGACGTGTTTTGAATTTAATTAGAGGGAATGTGCCATTTTAGCCTACAATCTATGCTGGGGGGTCTTCTAAATACATTTTAGGAGTATTTACAAAAAACCTACAGTTCGGGCTAGAACAAGGGATAGAAACCACTTCTTCTTCTAAAAGTTACATCATCATCTATTTTTGATGCTGATAAGTCTCCCTTCTTCACGCAGGTCGAATGAACGAACCGCCAAAACAAGCTTTTGAAGTAAAGCTTCCAAAAATTACGACCATAGCATTATTCCTCTGTACTACGAGGCGTTAGTGTTAAAAAAAAACAGATGCTGTATTGAAATAAGATTACTATTTCTTATCCTCACTCGATGTGTTTAGACTGCCACCCCTTAGACGAATATGCCAACTTAGAATAATCCATGATGAGTGTTGCAGTGACATCTTGGAATGTATCGAGTGAAGTTGATTTATACTTTACACTGAGAATTTTAAGTGTCGAGTTAAACTTGAATAAATTTAAATTACATACAAGTGCGATTTATAATGTATAATAGAATGAAGCTTGAAAAATGATTTACAACAGGTGCCATAGCAACAATGTAAAGGAAATGTGACAAATGTAGTTTGCATAACTTTTACTGGTCCATACTAAGTTGTAATCGTTGTTATTTAAAGTTGAACGTTTTGGGTCAGCTTTGGAGTTACGCCAGGGTCAATGCGTTCAACGATGGGGAAGAAGAAGAAATAAATACCAGGTTTTGACGTTTCAAAAAGGTGAACACTGATTTAATGTTATACTGAACAAAAATGTTTTATTTGAAGAAAATATTATTTTTACACAAATGTCTGGTTTGTTTATAAACTCCTAATACTAACACACAAGTTTTATATTTTTATACACTGTCGGACCTATTAAATCTTAATACTATTAACCTTTTTCCCATAAGGTTATACACATATTTTATTGTCTGTGACAATACACAAATCTTAATACTATTAACCTTTTTTCCATAAGGTTATACACAAATTTTATTGTCTGTGACAATACACAAATCTTAATACTATTAACCCTTTTTCCATAAGGTTATACACAAATTTTATTGTCTGTGACAATACACAATCTTAAAACTATCAACCTTTTTCCCATAAGGTTTTACACTCACTGTCAGATTTATTGTCCGTGATAAAAAATCTTAATATTAACACAAAATCTTAATACTATACACTCTGGGTTGTTTTCCACTTTTTCACTTTATATGTATCTAGTATGCTTTTCTAATATACGGGGATATGCTATTTTTACGGGATGACGGGTAAATCTCGAATGTGGTAACCTCACACTCGGCAGGAAAGAGATTTTGTTCTCGAATACGGAAACCTCGTACTCGGTAGGAAATTCTAACAATACTTACGGGATGACGGGTAATTCTCGAATGTGGTAACCTCACACTCGGCAGGAAAGAGATTTTGTTCTCGAATACGGAAACCTCGTACTCGGTAGGAAATTCTAACAATACTACGGGATGACGGGTAATTCTCGAATGTGGTAACCTCACACTCGGTAGGAAATTGAGTCGATTACTTCTTCGCAGCCAATTCCAATGAAGGTCTTGAGCCAGTCGAAGCTTGATGATCGACTGATTTATTCACGGTGCCAGCTCGCCTTTTATAGACCTAAAAGTGTTACCGTTCTGATGATTCCATGTGACGATTGACATCTCAGATACATGAGTTACCATCATCAATGGAAACGTCAAGAAGGCTTGTTTATATTGGAGCATTTAAGTGCTTTACACAAATCAGTCAGTCAATCGGGTTAAGCACTATTTACTATTATACGGCATGCATTAACGGAATTTTATAGATTTAAATACTTATTTGTAACTTCGTTACATCCCCCTCTTTCTTCGCCAAAACAAAAAAAACTGTTACATTGGTTCAGTTTTGTTTCTTATCATTCTACTGTGGAAAACATAATTTATAGTGGAAAACACATTTTTAATAATGAAAAAAAGAAATGTTTTATTTAAAAATAATCAGTCTTCTTGACTTATATACATAATACACAAAATTATTTTTTATTTTTTTAATTTAACCTCTTGGGTAGTGGTGGCAATACCTTCCTTTGTCCCTTGCAGCGGATCACTCGGCTTCCATCTTTGAGTGTATGGACCCGAAATGGTCCATTTGGTCCCGGAACTACGAAATACTTCGCTCGGCCGTATGGAGCCAATAATGTTCTGATTCCCGCGAAGATGTCTTCGGGTGGTGGCGATAAATTTGTCATCGTATTTGATGACAGCGGATTCCGGTTTGTTTGTTTGGGTGGAGCGGGTGTTGATTTCTCTTGCTGCGCCATCTGTTCCAGTGTATTTTTTTCAATCTTCTTTATAATATCTGCAACCTGATTCTTTGGCAGCAATAGACTGCTGGGTTTGAGGGGCTGCGTTGGTCGTCGTTTACACGGGTCCTGTGTGGCAGGCGGAATTAGTTTGGTGTTGCGCGGTAATTTTTTGACTTCTGGCGTGCTGGATGGTGTCACTGTTACACGCCATGGTGTTTTTTATCTGCCTTCTGTGCAGTAGATGGTGCAAAAGTTACTCGTCGTGGCGTCTTCATTTCAAATTTTGATGATGCAGAAATCTCGTGCCGTGGTGTCGCCATGCTGTCTACTATGCAACTGAAGGCTTTCGGTTTGACTGTACTGTTTAAATAAACACTGTGGGTGTTACCGTGTTCTGGTTCATAGTACCTTTTTAAATCTTTCACGTGAATTACGCCGGCAGTGTTTCCTTCTGGTGTTGAGAGTTTGACGATGACAGGAGAAATTATTTTAGCTACAGTATATGGTCCAATATATCGTGGCCCTAATTTTGAAGTGTAATTTTTTGCGGTGGATGAAAGTATTCGTTCTTTTCGTAGAACTTGTTCTCCTACTTGTGGACACCAATCGCGTCGGCGGTTATTATAGTAGCGACGTTGGTTAGTAAATGCCTTATCCAGATTGATTCGGACGATTTCATATATTTCCTGTAGGTTTCTCGCTCTTTCGGTGATCTCTGTGGTCGGAACCTTTTTCCCTATTTCTCCATATAAACTATTTGGTGATATAATTTCTCGGCCAAAATTTAAATAGTGTGGAGAATAGCCGGTAGATTCATGTTTGCTAGTATTTATAGCCAACATTCTGGTAAGTGTTCGTCCCACTTCCGATGGTCCTGGTCCACATATTGAGCAATCATTGTCTTTATCACACGGTTTGCTCTTTCAGTCGGATTAGCTTGCGGTGTATATGGCGGTGTAAATCGATGTTTTATTTTTGACTCTTTTAGCAGAGTTTTAAATTTTTTACTTGTATACTGAGTGCCATTATCGGATATTAATACTTCGGGATAACCAAAACGAGAGATTACTCTTTCTCTGAAACCACGTATTAGTCCGGCGGTGGTGGCTTGTCGGAGAGGCATAAATTCTACCCATTTTGTGAATTTATCCTGGAACACTAGTATTGTATCGTGACCTTTTGTTGAACGAGGGAGAGGTCCAATGAAGTCTGTGCTAACAATTTCCCATGGTCGATTAGCGGGGAATCCATGCATTAAACCAGCAGTTTTCTGTTGTTCGGCTTTGTAACGTAGACATATGTCACAACTTCGTACATATTTCGCAATATCTCGGAACATTCCAGGCCAGTAATAATATTTAGCAATGCGGGCTATAGTTTTGTTGATTCCAAGATGGCCTGCGGTAGAAATATCATGATTTTCTCGTAATACCCTGTTTCGAAGTGGTTTTGGCACACAAAGCTTCCATGGTACAGTATCTTCGGTGTAAGTTGTAGAATCAAAGAAGCGACGATACATCTGTCCCTTTTCAATTTTATAGTCTGGACACAACTCTGGTTGTTTCTGAATTTCATGAAGTTTGTTTTGATACCATGAACATTCAGATGTTATCTCAATAGATGACAGTAAAGTGAATAGAGAGGTTTGTGACTCTGTATTCCTTAACGGTTGACGTGACAGTGCATCAGCTACTACATTTAGTTTTCCTCGTCGGTATTTGACATCAAAGTCGTAAGACTGAACTTCGATAGCCCATCTTGCTAGTCGGCCAGACGGATTTTCAAGCGAATGTAGCCATTTTAATGCTTGATGGTCGGTGATGACTGTAAATTTATAGCCTTCTAAATACGGTCTCATTTTTCGGATGCCCCATACAACGGCTAGACACTCTTTCTCTGTCACGGAATACTTTTGTTCGGCGTTATTTAACATACGGCTAGCATAAGCAATAACATGTTCTGCGCCATCTAGTTCTTGACAGAGTACGGCTCCTAGTCCTTCTTGGCTAGCATCAGTTTGAAGTATAAATGGTTGTGTAAAGTCTGGGCAGGCTAGAATTGGCGACTCGGTTAATTTTTGTTTTAATACTTCAAAAGCATGTTGTTGCTCTGGTCCCCAGTTCCATTTATGTTTTTTCTGCAGTAGTTTAGTTATTGGTGCTACTGTGGTAGAAAAGGACGGCACAAACCTTCGGTACCATGACGCAATACCCAAAAATTGTCTCACTTCTTTGACAGTTGTCGGCGCGGAAAGTGTACTTATGGCTTCAACTTTTGACGGATCGGTATGTATACCTTGTGAGCTGACGACGTGTCCTAGATATCGGATCTTTTCTTTCAGAAAATCACATTTGTCGGGATTAATTTTTAGATTTGCGGCTATGAGTCGGTCAAACACTTCTCGTAATTTTCCCAAATGTTCCTCCAAAGTACGGCCAATAACAATAATGTCATCTAGATATGCAAAAGCATATGGTTCCATTTCCGGACCGATTACTTGGTCTAGAGCTCGCTGAAATGTAGCGGGTGCGGAGTGTAGTCCAAATGGCATAACTTTCCATTGGAACAAACCTCGACCGGGAATGGTAAATGCCAATAACCTTGTTTTAAGTCCAACGTAGAAATGTATTTTGCGCCTCTCAATTTATCCAGTATATGGTTGATTTGAGGTAACGGATAGGCGTCTTTAACGGAATGTTCATTAATTTGTCGGTAGTCAATACATAACCTCCATCCGCCCTGTTTTTTACGTATTAGTACAATGGGTGAACTGTATGGACTTTTTGATGGTTCTATCTGGTCTTCGGCAAGTAGTTCATCTATTTGCAAGTTGATAATATCTTGCATAGGGGGATTACGAGGAAAGTAGCGTTGTTTTATCGGCCGGTCATGTTTCATTTGGATATCGTGCTGTGTTATCGGAGTGGGTCCGGAGATTTTGGCAAATCTTTGAATTTGAGTGGACAGGAATTCGGTTATTTGGTTTTCCTGTATGTTGTCTATCTCGTCGGGTATTACCACTGTACATGTTGCTGGTTCGGATATTTCCTCTTCAATATTCATGATTCCTGGTGAAATTTCCTGGTTCCACATTTTTACTGATATGTCAGCTTTCCGAAGAAAGTCTACTCCCAGTATGACGGTTTCGGCTAGATTTGGCATGTAGTAGAATAAATGTGAAATTTTATGATTATTCCACTGTGTGTCCACCATATATGACTGATGGATTTTAAATTCACTACTGTTCGCCATTCCAGTTCTCAAAGAACATGATATCGGAGGAATATTATGTAATTCCAGCAGTTTTTTGACTTCGTCACCAATAAATGATTTAGCAGCTCCAGTATCTATGAGTGCTATACACGGTGTTCCAAATATTGACATGGTGATGAAATATCGGTCGTCCTCATAGTGTACGTCTATCATGGTTGTATCGGGTAGACTGATTTTTAAGGCATCTGGTTCTGGTTCTGGGATACTCGGCTGCCTTGTCTCTCCGGTATCCCTTGGTCTTTTAACGGTCTGTTCATGTTTTGGCCATGACAGTCTCTAGTTAACACACCTAATTTTCCACATTGTGAACAAAATATTTTCGGTGGATTTCGACATTCGTGTCTACGATGTCCCAGTTGTCCACATCTCCAACAGCTCTCTCGCCTTATATGTGAAACGTTTATTGGCAAGGCTGGGGTGTTTTGTGGTGGTCTACTTATCTGACGGATAGGTGGTGTTTCGGTATTGCGGGATTTTTGTTGCACTTGAATATATTCATACTCTTCTGCGAGTTGAATAAGTTCAGACAGTTTACGGAAATCTTTTCTTCGGATGTATAGACGGTACTCTGGTAACATGTTTTCATAAATTCGTTCAACTTTATCTTCGGTTGACACGTTTGTTTGCCAGCGCATGAGTGACTGGATGGCCGTGATATAATCTTTGGCCCTTTCTCTAGGTTTCTGTAACCTAGTTCGGATCTCATCGGCTAGTTTGATACTGAAACGTGGCGGCAGGAAAAATAGTTTGAAGTCACTTATGAATTCATCCCATGTTGTCCATTGTTCTCGGTTGTTACGATACCATGCTAGTGCTGTCTTTGTCAGCAGCTCGGGTAATGTATTTAACATTCGGTCGGTTGGTATACTGTAACATTGTGCCATTTCCTCAATTCTCTCGAGGAAATTTAACGGATCTTGACCTTGGTCAAATCTCACATTCCATTTTCTGACTTTATCCATAATGTCAGCGTCTGAAAGTGGTCGGTCTCGAATTTCTATCGGGTACGGAATATTTTGAATATTTGGTATATTGTTACAAGATGTCTCCTTGTCGGTAACACTCAGACGTGTTGGCGGTATATTCGGTATATTTTTACAAGGTATTTCCTTATCGGTAACACTTAGGCGTGTTGGCGGTATATTCGGTATATCGGTCTGTGTTTCGGTTGTATTTGTAATCGGAGGTGTCATTTTATCGGCCTTAGTTTCGGTTGACACAATTTTTAACTGGTTTTGTTCCTCCTCTTGAAGAGCCTGTTCACGTTTTACACTGTCTGCAAGACGTTTTCGCAATTCATCCATGGTTCCCTTTGTATTTAAATTCCTACGGTTCAGTTCAGTGATTAAATCTTCCTTTTTCAGCTGGTAGATGTCATTGACGGTTATTTCACTTTTGTCGGTCATTTTTAATTTATATGGATATAGTTTTAACACACAGATATTATTTTTACGGGAATTGTTTATTTTATACACTGGTATTTATTGTACGCACTGGTATTGTCTTTACACTGGATGTCACTTTATTTACTGGTTTTTTTATCGTATACACTGGTATTTATCTTCTTCTCGGTCTGGTTTCTGGATATTTATATACGGTGACTATTCTACTTCATTCACTGACGTTTCTCCAGTGGCAGAAAAGAGAGTCCCTGCTCGGGCACCATTTCGTAATCGTTGTTATTTAAAGTTGAACGTTTTGGGTCAGCTTTGGAGTTACGCCAGGGTCAATGCGTTCAACGATGGGGAAGAAGAAGAAATAAATACCAGGTTTTGACGTTTCAAAAAGGTGAACACTGATTTAATGTTATACTGAACAAAAATGTTTTATTTGAAGAAAATATTATTTTTACACAAATGTCTGGTTTGTTTATAAACTCCTAATACTAACACACAAGTTTTATATTTTTATACACTGTCGGACCTATTAAATCTTAATACTATTAACCTTTTTCCCATAAGGTTATACACATATTTTATTGTCTGTGACAATACACAAATCTTAATACTATTAACCTTTTTTCCATAAGGTTATACACAAATTTTATTGTCTGCGACAATACACAAATCTTAATACTATTAACCCTTTTTCCATAAGGTTATACACAAATTTTATTGTCTGTGACAATACACAATCTTAAAACTATCAACCTTTTTCCCATAAGGTTTTACACTCACTGTCAGATTTATTGTCCGTGATAAAAAATCTTAATATTAACACAAAATCTTAATACTATACACTCTGGGTTGTTTTCCACTTTTTCACTTTATATGTATCTAGTATGCTTTTCTAATATACGGGGATATGCTATTTTTACGGGATGACGGGTAAATCTCGAATGTGGTAACCTCACACTCGGCAGGAAAGAGATTTTGTTCTCGAATACGGAAACCTCGTACTCGGTAGGAAATTCTAACAATACTTACGGGATGACGGGTAATTCTCGAATGTGGTAACCTCACACTCGGCAGGAAAGAGATTTTGTTCTCGAATACGGAAACCTCGTACTCGGTAGGAAATTCTAACAATACTACGGGATGACGGGTAATTCTCGAATGTGGTAACCTCACACTCGGTAGGAAATTGAGTCGATTACTTCTTCGCAGCCAATTCCAATGAAGGTCTTGAGCCAGTCGAAGCTTGATGATCGACTGATTTATTCACGGTGCCAGCTCGCCTTTTATAGACCTAAAAGTGTTACCGTTCTGATGATTCCATGTGACGATTGACATCTCAGATACATGAGTTACCATCATCAATGGAAACGTCAAGAAGGCTTGTTTATATTGGAGCATTTAAGTGCTTTACACAAATCAGTCAGTCAATCGGGTTAAGCACTATTTACTATTATACGGCATGCATTAACGGAATTTTATAGATTTAAATACTTATTTGTAACTTCGTTACAAAGTACGAACACATTATTAGATAGCAAGATTGAATATGAAATCAATCAACTCGGGGATGAATCTTTGACTCTATTTACTGAATGAGGTGGCGATGATGTAACTGGACAGAGTGAATGTAATATTTCACCCCTAGACACAGACATGGGGCATTTTTCGGATACAAATGTGCTCAAGATTTATATCGATCCTCTGAAAAAGACTCTCCAATAAAATAAGGATAGCAATATTTGGAGGACTGTATTTGATCCAATTTTACAGATGTTTAAAATTAGAGTTTCCCAAAAAGCTCTGATTTCAGCGGAACAACGTAAGGTAGGTAAATAGATGAAGAATTTCTTGAAGACCACAATAATGGTGAGAAACCGCACATTCAAAGTGAAACTTGATCTCATGCTTAAAATGCTGGATAGAAAAACTATCCATGAAGCTTCCTCGTGTTTGAGCATATGCGTCGCAGATAAAGTTTGGAATCCTATGAGGCTTTTACTTATTCCTAGGTGATCCTCAAAAATATGATAACATTTCCCAAAGAATCATGAAGTAAAGTGGATTTGAAAATATGATATTTTCGGTATATCTTCAATTGACTGGACGCTCCTATATGTGCATAGTATAAAAACATCATAATCATTCACAGCTGTCAATGGCAATTACCTGTAGCGAAGTAAGTTATTAGAAAAAACATGTACAATTTTTCAAGTCCATCATGAAGATAAATAAAACAATTGCAAGGAAATACCCATGCAAACATAACTTACTACCACACTTATTGAATGCCGGTGGTGATATAATTTGTGTGTCAATAGTAATTTGTGACCACAGTTGAATGTACTCAAGAATTTCCCATGCTTGACCCACTAGAGTTTAGTCACAATAATGTGATTTTATTTTTTTTTGCATTAGTTTTCATTTCTTTTGATTAATGGGTCAAGAGTGGGATAGGAGTACATTAATGTATTATAGATATATAAAGAAATATTTTTTAAAACTACATTGATTTTTAGAATTATATCAAGAATTGAACTAGATCTCATTGCAAAGGCGGATCCAGACATTTGTTCTAGGGGGACGATCACCCCCATCGGCCATTTCCGTCAGTTGTGGACCGCCCTGTATAGCTTTCTCTTTTTGTTTCATCATAAAAATTTGATTAATATCCAGATATCGCCGGAGTTCTTTTATTTATATAATATAAGTTTGGATCCCGTAAGCATAATAAAATTTGGTCCCACATAAAATAGACATTATACACTTCGTGCTTGTCTTACTGCTGGTGTTTATCATATAAAGGTCGCTTGCATTTCGTCAAACACCATAATTTCCTGGGCTAGGCTGCAAATTCTTGCAAATTAAAGACAATGTTTTTAAATTTTTTTTCCAATAATTTCATATCTAATGCTAATTAGGTAGGGTTAATATATGTTAAACCTTAATTGCTTTAAATTAAATAAATATTTGCAGGAAAAATGAATTCGATGTTAATAACCCCGGCTATGATAATTTTCCCAGCATATTGCTTTTCATCAAAATACCCCGTTTTTGTGAATTTCCGATCACAAAAAGTCGAAAAATTTTTCTTGTACTGAAAATTAATTAGTGATATAATTTTAACTTTTTTGAGAATAATAATACTAATATAATAAAATAACTTTTTAAAAAACTATTTTGAGTTTTACATTTAATTAACTATTAAAATGATATTATATTTATGTATAAATTTTAAAATTTTCAAGGTTCACAAAGAAAGCAAATTCGAAGCAAAGTAATTTAGTTAAGAATTTTGATAAACATTAGGAGTTCCAAATTTCAATTTCGGGAAATTGTTATTCAATGTAGTGATAAAATCTGAACTGTTGTCTCAAAGTGTTGTATATGCATCAGAGTAACAAATATAATAATTTCAGAAGCAAATAAGAGTAGAAATCATATGCAAAGTCGACGTCTAATTCTAAGTCACCATGCAAAAATTGTGCGAGACAACACGATTATGGAAAGTGTCCAGCATTCAAAAAATAGTGTGGAAGGTGTGGAAAAGTTAATCATTATGCGATTTGTTAGCATTCTAAAATGATAAGATCTATTTCATTAAATCAAGTAAATTATGACATATACATTTGTTCGATAAACACAGCAGACTCAAGTAGTGCTTAGTATAAATGTATCACTGTGCAGAATAAGCCCTTTAATGTTGGCTCGATATTAGGGCAGAGGTCAATCTTTTACCCAAATTCCTTTTTCAAATTCTGAAAGATGTAAATTTAAATCAATCGACTGTTAAATTGCAGACATATGCGAATGGTAAGTACAGTCAATTAGGAGAAACAGTGGTAGAATAATGCATTGTTAGTGGGAAACATGCATGTCAGAAAATTATTGTAGTCGAAGATAATGTATCGAAATTAGGGCTTAAAACATGTAATAATGTAGACTCGTAGAACAAAAAGATGCTAAAGTTATGACAGAACAGTAGTTTTTTGAAAAACATCTAATGCAGTTGTACTCTCATGCGGTACCAGTCATGAAACCTGCAAAACGTATTCCATATGTTAGCGACACCTCTTAAAAATCAGAAGTTCAGTGTAGGTTTCAAGCAGAGTGTTGGTCGAAAGACTAAACAAGAGTATACGGATCTGGTTAGATACGAAAGCACTGAATAGTCAGTTAGAAGAGGAGCAGTACCTAATTTCAATGCTAGAGGAAACTTGAAACTAGAAAACAATTTTACTTAAAAGCCTGGAAGGCTCTTGTAGAGCTGAACTACAATCGTCGGACTTTAGTTTCTTCTGAAAAAAAAAAAAAATAAATAGGTATAAGCAAATAATTCTCATGTCAACAAAACTACACGAAGAAAACAACTTACCTACACAAATCACGGCCATATCTGACGTTTGTCATCACGAACAGATGATCGCCTTAGAATTTAGAAACAACAGGAAGTGTTGATACTTGTAAAATTCGTATGCTTTAGTGTGCATTTTTTCAAGGTATTGTGAAGTAGGTCAGAATTATATCGAAGAAAGAGATAAATGTATTTTCAGTTGTCAAATGAAGTTTCCTAATTTGCAACAATTTGAATCTGGTGAAAACATACGTAGAAAATCATTTTTTAGGCAAGTATTGTATAGTTATAAAATATTATTTTGTGCATTTTACATACATTTTTATATTAAATTAAATTGAAATTAATAACAAAAACGATGAAATATTTGTTTATTGCAGATATGTTTACGTTTGTGACAGCTGAGAAACTCCCTGGATACCTTGGCGCAGTGGCATCAACTAAGAGGAAGACAAAGAATATTTTCGGTGGGAACAACCGCAGTATTTTCAACACTATATCTTGGTGCCCCCTCTTTATGTTAGTTCCACTATAGCAGCAATAGAACAGCAACAACACAATTTAGCTTATCACACTTCCTGTTGTCTCAATAATCTAATCTGATCACCCTTCTCGCTTAAATCCACAGACTTCAATAATATAGACTGCTAGCTGCAGACCTTTCTCATAAAAAATTTTTTAAGCCATCATAACTATGGGGGCAGAGGGTCAAAACATCCAAATTACTCTCATATTTCTGGATAATACGTAATTGGGACTACCATCATCAGCTAAAATGAAGGGAAATTTTCAATTTTATTTTAAAAATTAATTCTGTAGGCAGTTCTTATTTAAGTTGTTACTAAATATTCAGAAAATATTTAAGTATATACGTTTTTTTTTCGGTTGAAATTTAAACTACGCTTCATATGTAATAACAACTACAATGCGTAACAAATTTTGTATTTTATAAGAATAGTAAAAATCTTAAGAATATGGACCTGTATACAAATCTGAAAAGTTTTTATGTTTTTTCACGAATTTTTAGTTCATGTAATTCTTTTAAATTTGAGAAATAAATATTGCGAAAATTCTCTGTACTCTGTCTACTTTTTTCAATCAAATTAAGAGCTCCGACATGGTGGACATACAGTTTTAAAGTTAATAATACCACTTTTTAAACTTTTTGAATAAGCGATAAAAAACATTATTCTGAGTAACGATATTGTCAATCTTTATTATATCACTAGGTAGTCAAAAAACGAAGGTAAGCAGAGGTACTGTAAGATTGTTATCTTTTCTTGAAGAATCCTGGCAGTTTTGGCATCATAAAAATTAACAAATGAGTACAAAAATGAGTTTCTAAAATTTTCGACAGTAGATAAGCTATGCCGGTTCTGGCGCACTTTTTCCATACAAAAAGTGTCCGGAAATTTCAAACTATTTTGCTGGCTCTAGACCGGGTTCTGGGCCACTGAGGGGGATTCCGTCTAGTGGTATACGTCACAGGGCATGCCTGGAGAATTCCTTTCCTACCGTCTGGCTGAAGCTCTAAACATTTGTGAAGGGGTGCGTAGCTTTATTGGTGGAGGTTTCTAGTTAAGTTGATCTGGTCTTGGAGGCTACAATTTGACCTTGAGATGCCCCTCCTGGGAATATTTGATACTATGACTAGGACTGTCTGGGGCGTGTTGGATTGGGCTACGTTACCTGTACCAAGGCTTGGGTGGAATGTGTGTGGCTTAAGTAATGATGTGAAATGCCCTAAGCGAGTTTATATCGGAGCTGTATACTTGTCAGCTTGATTTTGTTGTTAGTTGTTTACTTTAGTATGAGAGCCTGTGGTGTGTTGGGCTGGGCTACTTGGTGGCTGAGCAAACGTTACCTAAGGCGTGGATGCATGTGTGCAACTGTGTATTTATGTGGATAAGAAATGTTATGAAATTCCCTAGTAATTAGTATAAGTAATAATTCAAGTTAATCCTAGAATATTTTTGTTCATACCAATAGATTCTAGAAGGTGTCAGTGGAGATCTTAGTCCTGGAGGTGGACAAATTTTTTATCAGAAATCCTCTACGGGCTATGGGTTTCGAGATATTAGCAATCTTATCTTTGCAGGTATAATTAATAGTAGTAATAATTCAAGTTAAACCTAGGATATTTTTTGTTTATGCCAATAGTATTAGTACTAGGATGGTAAAATTTTCATCAGAAATCCTCTACGGGCTATGGTTCAAGATATCACCGATCTTACCTTCTCAAGTGTAATTAATATTAGTAGCTGAAAAAAACAACATCAACTATAACCTAAGTTCTGGATTAAAGATTTGATGATATTTATCTGTAGGTGCCTTTTATAAACATGATTGCACCATGTAGCCATATATCTAAAAATAGATCAAGCGAAGCTGGTTGGTGTGAATGTAGGTAGATATGTTGACTTAGATATGTAATGGAAATTAGTAAATGCTTAATTTTACTCTTCAGGTGTAATGCTTCTAATTTGATTCCTTGCATAAACAAATTCGTACAGTACAGTAAAATAAACAAATTCGCAGTTGAGTAATGTAAACAAATTCGCACAGCAGCTGAGTAAAGTAAACAAATTCGGACAGCGGCCGAGTAAAGTAAACAAATTGAGCGATTTATGACAGATTCCTAATTTCTTTAGTTGAAAACAACAACTGATATTAATCTGTAGGATATGATGTCTTAGATGAGTAGTGGAAGTTATAATTGAATATTTCTTTTGCTAAAAAAAAAAACAACAACAACTATAACGTAAGTTGTGAATTAAAAATCTTTTATAAACAAGAGGGAACATGCTATGATATTCGATATCTAAAAATAGATCACGGCTGCTTCGGATGTTAAGAAACAGTAATAGAAATTAAAGCCTTATCAGAAAATTTTCGCTGTAGGTGTTTGTATGTGTATGTATTGAAAATTCTTAGCTTATATGAAAAATTGTTTTTTAATTTCAATAAAATTTCTTTTTTGGGCAGGTTAAATTTAAAGTTTTGATTACCTATGATATCAATGTTAGGTGATACTAATATAGTATGATAGGTTGACTTAGATGAGTAGTGAAAATTGTATGGGTATAGTAAAAGACTTTTCATCAAATTTTTGGTGATAAGGTGTAATGGCATGACCAGTGTTGCAACACGAAATCTTTCTAGAGTACCTTGTTAGCCTAGCCTGAAAGTGATTGAGCAGCCACATCTGAAAAATTGCATATTATCATTAGAGTGGGTTAATTAAAAGCATTAACGAGCTATCATATTAATGTAGAATGATATGCCGACTTAGATGAGTAATATAAATTTTCGGTGACCAGGTGTAATGAGCTTGAAATATAATATAACTTCTTGCGTAGTTAAACAAATACATTCGAATAAAATAAACAAATTGATTTATGTTTTTTTGTGTCTAGGGCTGGTGAGCATAGGGAGCTGGCAGAGTTATTAACCATGATATCATAGTTCACATGAAGCTGATAAGAATATGATAATTTTATCTTCATACTATCAGATTGAGCACATATTTTCTAACCATTACGTTGAGCGTGGGTTTAACTAAAAGTTTTGATGAAAGAAGGTGGTATTATGATATTGATGTAGTATGATATGTTGTCTTAGATGAGTAGTGGAAGTTATCAGCAATATCGCTTCATATTTATCTCTCTAAAGCATCATCCGAATGGTGTTGTATGAACGAACAAAAAACTGATAATTCTTCAAGCCTATAGTGAAGACCGTGGTGGAGGTTGAGCGTGGGTACTGTAAGTTGTGTATATATTAATTGTGGTGTATATTAATCTAGTAGGATATGAAAGCTTTAGTGAAGAGCGTGGAAGAGGATAGTATTATGTGTTTACCTTTAAATCTTAAGTTAGGTTGAGAGTGGGTTAAATTAAAAGCATTGATAATAGAAGATAGTGCTATGATATTAAGTAATGGAAATTGTATGGGGGCAGTAAAAGAATAATTTTTGGCTGTCAGGTGTAATGGCATGACTTAGCAGGTAATTTGATATTACCTTTTGCCAAGATCGTGGCGGTTGAGATTGGGTTAAGCTTAGTGGTGCTCGATGTATATTTTATGGGTGGTGGGTGTGCATAATATAGTACAAAGCTTTAGTGAATACCATACTTTTCAACCAGCTGACTCTGTCAAAACATCTGTGTCGCTCTAACATAAATCTGTGTTCATATTTTAGGTGGGTATAATAGCTTGAAATAATCTTATGGAACGCTAGATAAGAACTTGTTAATTTCATCTTGTGGTGAGCATATGAAGGTAGCAGGGTTTTTTTATAAATCAAGCAGTTACGCTGTTATGAGATTTGATTGATATCTATATCTAAAAATAGTTCACATGAAGATGATAAGAATATGATATTTTTATCTTCATACTATTGGGGCAGGTGCATTGTTTACTTAACATTAAGTTGAGAGTGGGTCAAATTAAAAGCTTTGATAGAAGAACGCTGTGTTATAACATTAATGTGGTATGATATGGTGTCTGAGGTGAGTAGTGGAAGTTGTATGGGAGCTATGAATAAGCAGTAAAATCCTAATCAGCAATCTCGCTGGATATTAGATAATTCTCAAAATTCATAGTGATGCTCGTGGTGGGGGGTTGAGAGTAGGTACTGTAAGCTATGTATTATGTTAAAAGTTTTGATGGATGGTATTTTGTATTTATCTCCTCGAAATAGTGTTGTATGAGTATCAGAAAGGTTGAAAAAAAGTTGATAATGCTTCAAGTTCAATAGTGTAGACCCCGATGTTGAAAGTGGGTATTTGGAATGATATAATTCTAGTAGGATATGGAAGTATTATTTATTCATCTTTAAATCTTACCAAGTCTGAAAAAATTACATAATATGATTAAGAAAGCTTCGTGATATATATCAAAAGTGATACCAATGGATTACATAAGGAAAGTAGGTTCACTTCATCTGCAAACAACAAATATGGCTGAAAGCGACACACGGTGTGAGTAATAATCATTCTTGCTTCAATTATCAATATTAAGGGATGTGTGCCGCAGAAAATATATTAAGTCTAGCCTAGTCTAAAATATGTATTGTAAATAAAAATTGTATCATGGTTATAATGCCATTTATTGAAATAATTTGTTTTAATTGTATTATAGCTTAAGTCTAAGGTCTTTTTTCTTTAGCTCAGGAAAGCCAGGATTTCATAGATATAGACTGATCCTTATAATGAATATTCCTTATGCCTTTAGACCAACATGACTTTAGAAGGTTCCTTGTGCACCATTTTCACAAATAACATCTCTCCATCTTTACTTTTTGCAATCTTTGTTGGAATATCCTGATTTTTCAACCTGTTGGTAGGGGACAGTCGACTCGTTTTTGGATGAAAAACTTTCTTCTTTATTTCTGGAAAGCATCGATTTCATAGATGTAGACTGAGCCTTATATGAATATTCTTCACTCCTTTCATGTTGTGAAGCTATGTAAATTCTACCAAACATTGACAAAAAGTAATTACGGGCATGCCTTAAAAAGTGCGATTTAACTTAGCACTAGAAATTCCCATTTTGTATACTTGGAGAGCTCATAAAGAATCATGTAAACTTACACTGTATGCAGATGTTGATTTCAACAACAGATTCATCAAACACAGGAAATTTTGATTACATACAGCTCTGTACCATAAGATTATAAGAATTAATACTTTTTAATTTTTAATAAATGATATTTTATATATGGCCTTCTTTTTATTCAATTTCCCATACTAAGTCCGGAACTCCCGAATAATGTTTGACCACTACAACGGGTGGTGGTAGCGGTGGGTGGTGGGTGGTGGTGGGTGGTGGTGGGTGGTGGTGGTGGTGGTGGCGGTGGTGGGTGGTGGTGGTATTGGTTGCGGTGGTGGGTGCCTGGTCTTGGATGGCGCTTGAAACGGATATTTGACGCGTGGCTGACCTCTGACGTCACCTTTACCTATGAGACCAACCGGAAGTGAGGTCAGATAACAGCTTAACAGCTTTTAAACAGCTCTGATAACAGCTTAACAGCTTTTAAAACAGGTCTGATAACAGCTTAACAGCTTATAAAATTAAAAAGTATTAATTCTTATAATCTTATGGTACAGAGCTGTATGTAATCAAAATTTCCTGTGTTTGATGAATCTGTTGTTGAAATCAACATCTGCATACAGTGTAAGTTTACATGATTCTTTATGAGCTCTCCAAGTATACAAAATGGGAATTTCTAGTGCTAAGTTAAATCGCACTTTTTAAGGCATGCCCCGTAATTACTTTTTGTCAATGTTTGGTAGAATTTACATAGCTTCACAACATGAAAGGAGTAAAGAATATTCATATAAGGCTCAGTCTACATCTATGAAATCGATGCTTTCCAGAAATAAAGAAGAAAGTTTTTCATCCAAAAACGAGTCGACTGTCCCCTACCAACAGGTTGAAAATCCAGGATATTCCAACAAAGATTGCAAAAAGTAAAGATGGAGAAATGTTATTTGTGAAAATGGTGCACAAGGAACCTTCTAAAGTCATGTTGGTCTAAAGGCATAAGGAATATTCATTATAAGGATCAGTCTATATCTATGAAATCCTGGCTTTCCTGAGCTAAAGAAAAAAGACCTTAGACTTAAGCTATAATACAATTAAAACTATTTCAATAAATGGCATTATAACCATGATACAATTTTTATTTACAATACATATTTTAGACTAGGCTAGACTTAATATAATTTTCTGCGGCACACATCCCTTAATATTGATAATTGAAGCAAGAATGATTATTACTCACACCGTGTGTCGCTTTCAGCCATAATTGTTGTTTGCAGATGAAGTGAACCTACTTTCCTTATGTAATCCATTGGTATCAATTTTGATATATATCACGAAGCTTTCCTTAATCATATTATGTAATTTTTTCAGACTTGGTAAGATTTAAAGATGAATAAATAATACTTCCATATCCTACTAGAATTATATCATCCAAATACCCACTTTCAACATCGGGGTCTACACTATTGAACTTGAAGCATTATCAACTTTTTTTCAACCTTTCTGATACTCATACAACACTAATTTCGAGGAGAATAAATACAAAATACCATCCATCAAAACTTTTAACGTAATACATAGGCTTACAGTACCTACTCTCAACCCCCACCACGAGCATCACTATGAATTTTGAGAATTATCTAATATCCCAGCGAGATTGCTGATTAGGATTTTACTGCTTATTCATAGCTCCCATACAACTTCCACTACTCCACCTCAGACAACATATCATACCACAATAATGTTATAACACAGCGTTCTTCTATCAAAGCTTTTAATTTGACCCACTCTCAACTTAATGTTAAGTAAACAATGCACCTGCCCCAATAGTATGAAGATAAAAATATCATATTCTTATCATCTTCATGTGAACTACTTTTTAGATATAGATATCAATCAAATCTCATAACAGCGTAACTGCTTGATTTATAAAAAAAAAACCCTGCTACCTTCATATCCTCACCACAAGATGAAATTAACAAGTTCTTATCTAGCCTTCCATAAGATTATTTCAAGCTATTATACCCACCTAAAATATGAACACAGATTTATGTTAGAGCGACACAGATGTTTTGACAGAGTCAGCTGGTTGAAAAGTATGGTATTCACTAAAGCTTTCTACTATATTATGCACACCCACCACCAATAAAATATACATCGAGCACCACTAAGCTTAACCCAATCTCAACCGCCACGATCTTGGCAAAAGGTAATATCAAATTACCTGCCATTACACCTGACAGCCAAAAATTATTCTTTTACTGCCCCCATACAATTTCCATTACTTAATATCATAGCACTATCTTCTATTATCAATGCTTTTAATTTAACCCACTCTCAACCTAACTTAAGATTTAAAGGTAAACACATAATACTATCCTCTTCCACGCTCTTCACTAAAGCTTTCATATCCTACTAGATTAATATACACCACAATTAATATATACACAACTTACAGTACCCACGCTCAACCTCCACCACGGTCTTCACTATAGGCTTGAAGAATTATCAGTTTTTTGTTCGTTCATACAACACCATTCGGATGATGCTTTAGAGAGATAAATATGAAGCGATATTGCTGATAACTTCCACTACTCATCTAAGACAACATATCATACTACATTAATATCATAATACCACCTTCTTTCATCAAAACTTTTAGTTAAACCCACGCTCAACGTAATGGTTAGAAAATATGTGCTCAATCTGATAGTATGAAGATAAAATTATCATATTCTTATCAGCTTCATGTGAACTATGATATCATGGTTAATAACTCTGCCAGCTCCCTATGCTCACCAGCCCTAGACACAAAAAAACATAAATCAATTTGTTTATTTTATTCGAATGTATTTGTTTAACTACGCAAGAAGTTATATTATATTTCAAGCTCATTACACCTGGTCACCGAAAATTTATATTACTCATCTAAGTCGGCATATCATTCTACATTAATATGATAGCTCGTTAATGCTTTTAATTAACCCACTCTAATGATAATATGCAATTTTTCAGATGTGGCTGCTCAATCACTTTCAGGCTAGGCTAACAAGGTACTCTAGAAAGATTTCGTGTTGCAACACTGGTCATGCCATTACACCTTATCACCAAAAATTTGATGAAAAGTCTTTTACTATACCCATACAATTTTCACTACTCATCTAAGTCAACCTATCATACTATATTAGTATCACCTAACATTGATATCATAGGTAATCAAAACTTTAAATTTAACCTGCCCAAAAAAGAAATTTTATTGAAATTAAAAAACAATTTTTCATATAAGCTAAGAATTTTCAATACATACACATACAAACACCTACAGCGAAAATTTTCTGATAAGGCTTTAATTTCTATTACTGTTTCTTAACATCCGAAGCAGCCGTGATCTATTTTTAGATATCGAATATCATAGCATGTTCCCTCTTGTTTATAAAAGATTTTTAATTCACAACTTACGTTATAGTTGTAGTTGTTTTTTTTTTTTTTAGCAAAAGAAATATTCAATTATAACTTCCACTACTCATCTAAGACATCATATCCTACAGATTAATATCAGTTGTTGTTTTTAACTAAAGAAATTAGGAATCTGTCATAAATCGCTCAATTTGTTTACTTTACTCGGCCGCTGTCCGAATTTGTTTACTTTACTCAGCTGCTGTGCGAATTTGTTTACATTACTCAACTGCGAATTTGTTTATTTTACTGTACTGTACGAATTTGTTTATTCAAGGAATCAAATTAGAAGCATTACACCTGAAGAGTAAAATTAAGCATTTACTAATTTCCATTACATATCTAAGTCAACATATCTACCTACATTCACACCAACCAGCTCCGCTTGATCTATCTTTAGATATATGGCTACATGGTGCAATCATGTTTATAAAAGGCACCTACAGATAAATATCATCAAATCTTTAATCCAGAACTTAGGTTATAGTTGATGTTGTATTTTTCAGCTACTAATATTAATTACACTTGAGAAGGTAAGATCGGTGATATCTTGAACCATAGCCCGTAGAGGATTTCTGATGAAAATTTTACCATCCTAGTACTAACACTATTGGCATAAACAAAAAATATCCTAGGTTTAACTTGAATTATTACTACTATTAATTATACCTGCAAAGATAAGATTGCTAATATCTCGAAACCCATAGCCCGTATAGGATTTCTGATAAAAAATTTGTCCACCTCCAGGACTAAGATCTCCACTGACACCTTCTAGAATCTATTGGTATGAACAAAAATATTCTAGGATTAACTTGAATTATTACTTATACTAATTACTAGGGAATTTCATAACATTTCTTATCCACATAAATACACAGTTGCACACATGCATCCACGCCTTAGGTAACGTTTGCTCAGCCACCAAGTAGCCCAGCCCAACACACCACAGGCACTCATACTAAAGTAAACAACTAACAACAAAATCAAGCTGACAAGTATACAGCTCCGATATAAACTCGCTTAGGGCATTTCACATCATTACTTAAGCCACACACATTCCACCCAAGCCTTGGTACAGGTAACGTAGCCCAATCCAACACGCCCCAGACAGTCCTAGTCATAGTATCAAATATTCCCAGGAGGGGCATCTCAAGGTCAAATTGTAGCCTCCAAGACCAGATCAACTTAACTAGAAACCTCCACCAATAAAGCTACGCACCCCTTCACAAATGTTTAGAGCTTCAGCCAGACGGTAGGAAAGGAATTCTCCAGGCATGCCCTGTGACGTATACCACTAGACGGAATCCCCCTCAGTGGCCCAGAACCCGGTCTAGAGCCAGCAAAATAGTTTGAAATTTCCGGACACTTTTTGTATGGAAAAAGTGCGCCAGAACCGGCATAGCTTATCTACTTTCGACGACGAATGCATTATAATTTCTTAAGTACCGGAGCAAAATAGTTAATACCCTGAATTCAATTCGGATTTTAAATACGACATTACACGAGGCACTGCGATGCTCGTTGCTCCTGAAAACCAGTAGGAATAGGAACGACAGCCATGTAATATATATAATACTAGGGGGAGCCCGTCGGCGTTGCCCGGAAATAATATAGATACTTAGATGGGTGGGGTGGTTAGAGATAAGTAATATCTAAGTTATTATCTGACTCGATCGCATGATTCCGTACTCCAGGGTTTCACTCTGTACCCGAATCAGGGGCGGATCCAGCTAGGGGGCGCGGCCGCCTCCCTCTGAAGACCACTGAAAAATAAATTTGCAGTATATCTTCTGAATTTTTCCTAACAAAATGATTCACCTTTTGTAAAAAACGTAACAATTTTTGGAAGCTAGCATCTTGGCCTTAGGTCATGGTTGTTGAAGCCTATAGAGAAAACAGTAACCGCGGATACCTGTACATGAGCATCGGTTTGCGCGGTTGTTTGAAGCAAGACAGAGCCTATTCATGTTAACGCGATGGAAGGTTTATTTTAATTGAAAAGAGCTGCCAAAGGGACTTTGAAAAGCCTTTCATGTAAAGATGGCTTCTTAGAACATTATCGGCGCGGGATGGCAAGACAAACATATGAAAAAATACAATGATAACTCATAATTGGAAAAATTCAGCGAAACTATACACAACGGCGAAGAAATCATTGTGCATTGGTGTAGTGAGTGTTATTACATTTAAAGCAACAGATTAATTTTTAAATAATTGTTTTCTATTATTTCGTAAAATGCCATAGTTTTTATATAATACTTATCGAAAACATTCAATAAAAACAAAATAAATCTGCAGATTGGGAAAGTCTCACTGAGTATCCTAGAGAATTTGATTGGTCGGTCTGTTTTGCTTTAAGAGATGTTGATGAAAGCACATTTGAATTTACTACAATTCTAAGTTTTGGGCATGCGTGAATATATACAGTATTTACATAGCAGATTTCAACTACAGCAAAATCGCTTTGGGTTTAACGATAAGTACAACCAAGCAATTAAAGCGAAATAGTCTGCTTTTCGCACATATCAATTGCATGCATGTCCAGAACTAAAACACTATCCAAAGAGAAAAATTTCCTTTTGACAAAACGTTGACAAGATGCAAAGGCAGCAAAGGTTACTCGTCCCAGATCTAAACTATCAGGATGTATTTCAGCAGTTTTTATATACCTTCACTACTTTACAATGAAGAGATTGTTGACTTCCTGAATAAAACTAATATTTAGACTATTAGATTCACTTCAAATTCTTCTTTTCCACCCACTTTATATCTTTCTTGTAGATGTCTACAAGAGCCAATACACATGCATACGAGAGATATGTTCAAGTTATTGAAGCAGATCAACGTCTCCATAGCTGCAGGTCCTGTGCTTCGTTCTTGACTAAAGCTCTACGAAAACTAACTATGTATTCTACTTGTCTTATGCGACAGGAAAATTTCCAATTGCTTGGAAACTACCTCACGTTCAGCCTATTCCCAAGAAAGGAGAGGATAGCGATCACTCAAATTATCGACCAATTGCAATCAGTTCGACTCTTAAAAAGGTTTTTGAATCTATCTTTAACTCCAAATTAATGAAGTATCGAGAAACTAATCACACCCACAACGATCGCCAATACGGCTTTTCTTTTTTTGACTTTTCTTATGGAACGTTGAAGCCTTAGTCTTCTCAGTTTTGGTGAGTCAAAATCGTTGCCCTAGATATTTAATAGTGTCTGGAGTTCAGCCCTTTTAACCAAACTTAATGTACTTGGCCTCTTTCGTCCTCTTCTATTATGAGTGTAAGGTATTTTTTCTTGTCGCTTAATACGGATTCTATTAGATGGCGTTACATTTCATCTCGGGCAATAAATGCCCGGGTGCCTTAGGGCTCTGCTATCTCTCCATCTCTCTTCTCAATTTTCATTAATGATCTGCTTTCGCTTACTTTCAATCCCATTTATTGCTTTACCGGTGACAGTACCCTTGGTTTCTCTTACTTCCTTGACACCCTTGGGGACAACAGAGAAAATGTCACATCTGCAGGATTGCAGGATTAGATCCGTGAATAACCACCTTGATAATATCATTTCTTGGAGCAAACCGAATCGCAACAAATTCAATACATCTAAGTTCCAAAGCTTAAATAAGATCATAATTTTTCTACTCCCGTTTCTTTTGATGGAGCACTTCTTGACGATACACCGTCTTTATGACACGAATATTTGCAGTATGTTAACCTGAACAGATCACAGCTTCTCTGTTGCCAAATAAGCAACGAAATATCTGAAATATTTCAGCCCATCGATTCTAGCGCTCCTCTGCAAGTCCTACATCAGACCTAAAATGAAACACAGTTTCCACATGTAGGCCGGGGCTGGTCGTAGAGCCGTATCTTCGTTGGATATTGTCAAAAATAGAGCCTTCAGCTCATTGGTGATGTGGCAAAAACTTGTCATATGCACTTACGAGAGCACCGCCGCATTGATACATGCATGATCAATGTTTTGATGAAATGTCTAGTCTGATCACGGATTCCTCCATGTAATACTCGAACTGCAAGCCGCGCACATCCTTTTACCCATCAAAATACCTTCGGTCGTGTGCGAACGTGGAACAGTCTCCAATCTTCTGTCTTTTCTCCGGCATGCAATTTGCGAAAGTTTAAGGGTGGCATACATCAGCACCTTCGCCATCCTCCTCACGTTCCATAATTGCTTTCTTTATTTATCACCTTCTTGCCATGCTGTGCTTTGCATCCCAGTTCATAGGATTTCTCCTGAGCTTAACTTAATAATATAAAAAACAAAAGTCAGACTTTCTTACCTTGCCGACGTTATATACGTACCAGGTATGTATTGCATCTGTTTTGTGACAGCTATTTTAAATAATTGTAAATTTTTAATTCCTGTGTTTTACAAAAACAAAATTGATGGTGATTTGAGTAAAATACATTTCCCCGGTTTTACTAAATAAAATGAATGATTGTGAAGTTTTACACTTCCGATATTTACAATCCAAAACAAAACGAATAATCTAACATCTAACATCTCCTTTGACTTTGGGGAGTGGCAAAGAACGTTGAGCAACTTTGTTCGTTACGACTGGTAACTACTTGCTAATCTGTTCGACTTGTATCTTTTAAATGATAAATTTTGTGCATTTGACATTTGCGAGTGGTGGCGAGTGTCTTCAAAATTTTGTTCAGTTTTCAGCATATAACATTTTTAAACCATAGTTGCGCCCCCCCCCCCTTCACCAAAATCCTTGATCCGCCACTGGCCCGAATATATAGTAAGACTCGAAATGTTGGTATTGCAACGCTACGAAGGAGTTGTCCCATTGGTCCCATTTTCGAACTGTATTTGCAATTATTGTGAAAACGCCGTGTACACATCGAAGCCTTCTCAGGCAGCTACCAAGTATATAGTGAAAAACAAAAGTTTTGTATGGCATCACTAAGAAGGGATAACCCAATTTAGTCCATTTTTGAAATTATATTTACCATTGCTATGAAAATAGCAAGTAGAAATTGTTTTTGTATGGCAACCCTACGAAAAAGTTGCCAGATTAGCCCATTTTTGAAGTTAATTTGAATTTTTTTAAGAAAGTCCCGTGTACAAAATTTCAGATCTCTACGTCGACGTATGAGGCAGTGTCCAAATATATAGTGAAAACCTAAAGTTTTGTATGGCAACACCAAAAAGTGTTCGCCTGATTTGGTCCATTTTTGAACTAGTATGTGCAATTTTCATGAAAACGCCGTGTACAAAATTTGAGCTCCCGACGTCGACGCGTTCTTGGACAGTTTACAAATATATAGTGAAAACCAAAGTTTTGTATGGCAATATCAAGGAGGTTGCCCGATTAAGACCAGTTTTATAATTCTATTTACTATTGCTATGAAAACACCAAGTACCAAATTTTAGTTTTCTACGTTGCAGTAGCAAAATATATAGTTAAAACAAAGTTTTTGTATGGCAACCCTACGAATGAGTTACCTGATTTAAACCATTTCTGAACGTAAATATAATTTTTTTTAAAAACGCAGTGTACAAAATTTGAGCTCTCCACATAGATGAGTTCCAAATTTTATATGGCAACACCAAGAAGAGGTTACCTGATTTAGCCATTTTTTTTTTATATTTTATTTACTATTGCTATGAAAACACCATTTACTAAATTTCAACTCTATACGTGTACGTGCTGTCAGGCCGTGTCCAAATATATACTATACAAGTAAATAAGCTAATATTGGTCTAACTGTAAGACCAATTCTTGTGATACCCTGGATGAATGGCCGTATGAAATTTCGTATGGGCACCCATTTGAGCAATTTTGATTTTTGCAGTGGTTTTTCGGACATATTTCTAGAACGGTTCGTCGGACAGAAAAAATGATTATAACCAATGGCAAAAGTCAAAATTTTTCTATGGCAACACTAAGAAGAAGTTGCCCGATTTAGTCCATTTTTGAAATTTTATTTGCTAGTACAATGAAAACACCATGTCCAAATTTCAGCTCTCTTCGTCAACGCGTTCTGCAGTGTCCAAATATATAGTGTAAAACGAAATTTTTGTATAGCAACCCGACGAACGAGTTGCCCGATTTGTCTCATTTTTATACGCTAGATGAAATCATAGGGGTATACTAAGTTTGTCATTCCGTTTGTAACACCTCGAAATAATGATGGTAGAGCAAAATGGATTGGACACCCATTCATAATATTAAAAGTTATTTCGATTTTTGCATGTCCGTCCGTCCGTCTGTGCGCACGATAACTCGAGAACGCGTATACTTAAAGAGCTGAAATTTTGTACACGGACTTTTTAAAAAAAAAGTAAAATTATGTTCGAAAATGAGACAAATCGGGCATCTCCTTCGTGGGGTTGCCATATAAAAATTTCGTTTTCCGCTAAATATTTGGACACTGCCTGAGAACGCATCGACGTAGAGAGCTGAAATTTCGTACATGATGTTTTTACTACATTAACAAATAAAATGTCAAAAATGGACTAAATCGGGCAACTCCTTCTTGGTGTTGCCATATAAAAATTTCGGTTTTTTACGTATACTTTGAAAACGATCAGTCCAATACATTTTTATTGTACTAAGAACTTCTGCAGAATACGAAATCCTATAAAATTGGTTATTACCATTTTTTCTGTGCGACAAACTGTTCTAGAAATATATGCGAAAAACAACTTCAAAATCAATACTTGAATAGATCGGTGACCATACGAAATTTAATACGGGCATTCATCTATGGTATCATAAGAATTGGTCTTAGACCAATTCTAGCTTTTTTACTTGTTGAACATAATTTTACTTTTTTTTTTGTATAGTCCGTGTACAAAATTTCAGCTCTCTAAGTATACGCGCTCTCGAGTTATCGTGAGCACTGACGGACGGACGGACGGACATGCAAAATAAAATAACTTTTAATATTATGCGTGGATGTCCAATCCATTTTGCTATACCATCATTATTTCGAGGTGTAACAAACTAGGGTATAAAAACGAAATATTTGCATGGGAACCTTGCGAAGCAGTTGCCCGAATTAAACCATTTTTGAAATTGTATTTGCAAGTTTTATGAAAACGTCGTGTACAAAATTTCAGCTTTTCAGGTCGAAGCGTTCTTAGGCAGTTTTCTAGGTCGGGACAATAGCGTCGTCTGTAAAACCATTCTATCTTTCAAGCTGGAACCAAGCAAACCCATTCACAAAATTTCATTGAAATCGGTTAGGCGGTTTGGGAGATTAGCGAGTACAAACACAGTGTCACGGGATTTTTATATACATTTAAGATTTAACCACATCTACCATGATGGAAAGCAACCGAGATGGCTCTCGTTTCTCGGGCAGTCGACGCAATTGAGGTGGCTTCAAAAAATCTTCGAAGGTTGGATTGATTTAAATCCCTCTACGTCGTTATTTTTATACCTTATGTATTCTAATCTCCGTTAAATTCTACACATCTGTAATTAGTATTACAGTTATATTAAGTTAAGCCTCAAGGAATTAAATTATCAAATTCAAATGTACTTACCACTGTCAAGATGAGGTAAGGCAGGCAGGGTATTGTGCGAGTTCCAGGCCAAGCGCGAAAAAAAGAGTGTGGTATTTATCTTCTTTATATGTAGACTCAGTAGTAAAATAGCTTGACCTACCCCGTTCAGTCTTCCTTGCTAAAGCGCCCAAAGAAACTTAACATCACTATCAACATATGGGAATACAACCTTATGACCAATAATTAGGAAAGGAACCATTTTTACTTCCTGAACTTCAATTC
Organism: Dioctria rufipes; assembly: GCA_963924295.1. Taxonomy (NCBI): domain Eukaryota; kingdom Metazoa; phylum Arthropoda; class Insecta; order Diptera; family Asilidae; genus Dioctria; species Dioctria rufipes. The sequence continues at coordinate 71,239,880 of OZ002740.1, read as the reverse complement.
TTCGGCAGTAATGTTAAACATATTGGTTCGACCGTAGTCCAAGTATAATACGAAGCACATTTGACCCGAACATATTGAAAAAATTTGAAATTTAAATATACTCAAAGTTACCTGTCAAAAGTGGAAAGCCCCAACAAAATTAAATCAATATACGCAAGACAAAATTTTACGGACTGAGCTAACTTGCCAGAATCATGTTTAATTCACTAAAATGCAAAATATTATTAATGAATTTGGAACGATGGGAAACAATTTCATTAATCAAAAAGTAATAGGGGCCGGAAGTAGCAAATTGGAGGGCTTGTATTATAAAAGCTTTGGTAGGCGAAGGTGTTGAATGTAAGAAATAAAAGAATTGTAGAAAAAACGGAGAGACGAAAGAAAAAGGATTAGAACAGTAAAAGGAAACCAGAGGAAAAGCGTGTAAAGCAAAAGATAAGATGGAAAATCAGTTGAGGATAAAGGTAGAAACGTGCGCAGGGAGGAGTTAACGAGGATCAATCCGCCTATATCTATATATTTATATTTAAAGCAAAGGGAGAAAAAAGGGTTTCGAAGATAAGTTCTTTCAGAGACAACTTCCAACTAACTTAAAGCTAGTTGCTAACATTTGAATAGAGGTAGCTTTAAGTTAAGTTTAAATGCTTATTCTTAGTTAAAATAGAGTGAGTTTTTAGCTTAGTGGTGAGATTAATTGAAAAGGTCAGTATACCCAAATTTAAACCCATTTTAGCCTCAAAATATTCATATTCTCATACCACTAATATCCAAGAGAAGCATAGTCCCAGCGTAAACTTTAAATATGGAAATTGATGATTATGTCCAGTTCATAATTAACTACGAATAATAGAAGGCTTCCAATCAGCCACGACTTGCAATTATTAATTTCTTTAAGATTTTTCACCAGAAATGCTCATTAACAAGTTCCTATATTAGTCACGAGATATTTTTAATAAAATTCTTACTTTAAATATTTAGGTGAGTTACATAATGTGTTACAATGTACTGTAAGTAGGATAATACAATTGCCTAATTTCGTAACCTTTCCAAATTCATCTGAAGATATTGCGGGAGTTAAACGACATCTTTATATAGTAAGGCCTCATTTCTCAATGTGATTGATGTAATCGATTATATAGTATGTGTATTAAGGCACTACTTGGAAGACTTGCAGTTTAAGCAGCAGAAACTTATGCCAAAGGAAAAGGACAGTATTCTTTAAATGTGTAGGAAAGTATTATAACTGGAATTTAAATAAAAACAATATTTAAAAATATTGCCTTAGATTTTATGCAATTCAGACAATAAAATTCTGGATATAGTAACATTACGGAGGGGATCAGTCCATACTTCACGAATTTGGAATAATTGCAAATTAAATAAGACATTACAGAAAAATAACATTGGCCTTTTACTGGGTGATGGTGGATATCCGTGCTACAAAGTTCCTCTGATTTCGCTGCTCAACGCGAAATCCCATTATGGAGAAGCGCTATAACAAAAGCCATATCTCAACTCGTTGTAATATTGAACAACTTAATGGAAAATTTAAAAGCAAAAGTTTAGATGCATATTTCAACGCTTGAGGGTGGATTTACTAACAGCGAAAAATATTGAGACAGCAGTTGCTGTTTTGGATAATATTTCTGTTTTAGTAAATTTTTCTCTCTATATTTCAAAATATGCGAGTACAAGTATTTATCTTGCAGTTCCTTATGTTTCTCTTCGCAGACCGTATGATGATTTCCAACGTGAAGCAAACAACAAAAAAGGAACAACATTTTGGCGTTATTCCATTGAAAAACATTTTTAAGCAAAATGGTTTATGTAAATTATTCATTTCAGTAAAGGAATTTATTTGAAAAAAATATTTGTGGTTGGCGATATTTTCATTATTTGAACTGAATCAGATTTTACAATATTTCAGTTCTTTTAGAAATTTATATCTATGTTATTTGATGACACAAAAAAAAAAGAATTCAGAGAATACATTTACCTGTATGGAATTATTTGGGTATGGATAGGAGACTTCGTATCAATCCAAAAATTACATTGAAGAGAGGGATGAGAGCTCGTCCTCCAAAAAAAAAGACAATTCCAACTTATCTAATGACACATAATAATACTTACATATAATAACTTTCTTACTCGCTTTGAGGTTCGCAATCGATAACAAAAGTACTCAGCCTAGATCATGGAACACCCAAGACTAAAAAACTTAACTTGAAAACTCATTAATAAATAGGCTTTCTCCATCATTTGAATTCTAGGTTTATGTCTTTCCTCTTCAAGAGCTACTTTTTCTTGATAAAATTATGCCAAATTTTCGTTACTGTATCTGCTCTACGATCGTTGTCAAAACTATTGGATGGATGGCTTATGTTGTTAATCTCAATTTACTGCGTTTCAAATTTAGAAGTTGTGGCCTAAAGCAATTAAATTATAATCTTTGGTATATTATTTTTCATTTAAAGTATGCTGCTTTACACCAAGAATCTATTTCTGAAACGTCTTCAATAAAGTCTTGTGGTATCATATCTTTTATTGCAAAATCTATTTCCTGTGGTATATCGATGGGATCCTTGATTCAATTTCCTGTCTTTCTAGCTTGTACCGAGTTACATTTGATTTGGTTGAAAAAATATGGAAAATAGAGATAAATGAATGCGGATGAAATCGCATTCATGTATCTCTATTTTCCATATTTTTTCTGACAAAACCAGATTCTTTCATTTTATTTTGATTATCAGATCGTGACTCTTTTTACTTCAGAATATTTCGTGTATCACTGGCCTTGCTTTGTATTACTATTATGTCGTCGTTGACAAAAGTTCTCAGAAATTCCTTCTCCTCGTGAGACCAATTTTCATGTCGATGACATTTCTATAGAAATTGTAATATTAATATATATAAAGTTTTCCTGATGAATAATTAACTTACATTTTTAAGGCTAAATTTTCCATTATATTATTAGTCTTAGACTTATCATTGTCAAATTTTACAAGTATGTGAAAATATCAGGAAAGAAGTCAGCCGCAAATAACACGTCCAACAACAAACAACACAATTATTTGACAGTCAACTATTAATTAATAATAGCTGTTTTAGATAAAGTTCCTGATTAGTTGGTAGTTTAGTGCTTTAAAACGAAAATATAAAAGATTTTGTAATAAACTCAGTTTTACTTAACACAGGGTAATGCTTGAACTGTGAATATAAAAATATTTGAAGTTAAATATTGCTTTAGTTAAAGTTGAGTTTAACCTTAGTCTCTGAATAGCTTCCAAAATGAGAATTCTTTGTAATCTGTGGTTCAGTGATTCGCGCTACCTTGCTTTGCCATCAAAAGCTCTCAATCATTTCACATGTTTTATTTTATATTTAAAAGTAGATGAAAGTAGATAATGCGATAAGAATTAAGAAAAATCAAACTTTTCGACCCAGCGATCAGAGAGGTCTCATCAGTATGGTTATCTCTGATCGCCTATCATAGAAGTTCGGTATAGGGTCACCCAATCGCCCATATAAATACTTTTTACCAAAAGCAAGTCTGGATTATATGGTACCAACAATTTCTCATTGCAATTTTCAAATTGAATGATTATTCCCCATTAGTCGCCCTACGGCACTTGGATAAACGAAGAACAACTTATAGGTGGATTACTTCTCGTCTACAGCAGACTAAAATTCTGATCTCTGGGGTCGAAAAGTTCCAATTTTCTGCATTCTCAATGCATTTTAGAAATGCATTGAAATTATTTTCAATAATAATTTCGAAGTGCTTGTGTATTGTACATTTCACAAAGCTTGTTGATATTTAGTTCAGACGGTAAGTATATGTATATTGTTAAATAAATATTATAATATTTAGGAAAAGTGTTATATAAAAATTACTTGCGTGTGGAAGTAGCACGGCGGGAGTAATGAGAGTCAACACATGCCAGTAAAACGTTTAATCCCTTTTCTTTTGTCTAAAAAAAACCGCTGCCTTTCGATCACCACAACGACCTTCAGAGGATTACTTCCCGTTTCCGCAAATTTTGTTGAAACATTTTCTACTCGGTATCTCTTAATATTTAAAATGTAGAGGAAAGCATTTTCGCAAACCGGTACTAACTGCCCTCCAGCTGTTCTAACACAGTACTTTGTGTATATGGGAATAGTAAATTTCAAAGTGGAATAGTAAACTTCAACTTGAGAATAGTAGATTTAAATATGAGAATAGCAAATTTGAGTTTGAGAATTTAATTTTTTAATTAAAAAAAAAATAATTTAATACAAAATATTTTAGAAGCAAATTATTAGTATTGCATATTTTCTAAGTTAAGAGCAGCAGAAACTTTTCTTTGAATGCTTGCGATGCAATTGGCACATATTCTTGGTGTGACTGTCTGCAAACATTCTTTCATGAGGCTTTCTAAGGCTCATACTCAATATTCTTTGATGGTTAAATCGTTTCTGGTGTAAATAATACTTGATAACTTTTTTGATAATTCTCTTTTAACATAAGGTTTCACAAAAGATCAAACATTTTCAATGGGGTTAAACATAGGACTATAGGGTCCAAGTCTCAGTATCTTGTTTTCATGGAATTCCTGATTCAGTAAAACTTCTTGAACTTTACTGTTACCAGGTGCATTGTCAATTACCACAACAACTGGTTCACCATGCCTAATCATTGCTTGGCGATGGCAGGTTTCCATCCACGCCTTCGCATTTTCTTTTTTGAACGAACCTCTTCTTATTTCATGATATATAAATCCAATTGTGGTTATGCATCCTATTACATGAACATTAGCACCTTTTAAACCTGCTGCTATAGTGGTGCATCTTGTTCCTCTTAATGATCTACCCGGCGTTCCTGAAATATGAATGTATAAACATCCATAAACATAAAAGGTTTATTTTGGGACTGAAATTCCAAAAGACATTCAACAAACTCTTTTCGTTTTTGTTTGTTCTCAGCGCAGTTTCCCTTTTCGGGTTCATGCCTTAGGTATTTCAGCGTGTAGCAGAGAGAATCTAGGTGTTCAGAAAGGGTTGTTTTTGAAATAGAAACGTTAAATTTTTCTCGAAATGCAGCAATGAGTTCCGTCAATGTAATGCGACAATTTCTTTCAATCATTTCTACGAAATAATCTGAAGTTCCACCCTCTGACATCCAACGATATGCTGTTGACTGAGGAATATTAAGTTGGTGTGCAAGTTGTTGCCAGTCCCCATTCATATTTGACACAGCAAGTAATTGGGTTTTTTTTTATTCTTTTTCTAATTTTTTAAATTCTTGTAGCCATTTTTGACGGCTATCAATTTTAATATAAAAACAAAATTGTAATTATTCTCTAAAATGTAAAGAATTTTTTGAAAACCATCGCAAGGATTACTACTTTTATTTAGATTTCAACATTTCCCGTATTTACTATTCTCGTATTGAAATTTACTATTCTCAAGTTGAAGTTTACTATTCCACTTTGAAGTTTATATTGAGGTTTATTATTGTCATTTTGAAACTGAAAAGGTATAGGTGAGCAAAATCTTGGCAAATTTTGATGGGAGTGTTATAAATCACCGTATGAAAAACTTCGACGTCGTGTTCCGTAAGGGAAGAGCACAGAAATGCTTGTGAAGCATGACCACAGCTGGGTAATTTAGGCTTTTCCTTACTGGAGTATCTATATTATATTCAACTCGTTTTAGAAAATAATTTATGGCGACAGTAAATAATGTTATGTTTGCCTTCACGCTGGTTGCCAATGGATTGGCGTATTCGTCGATATCCAATATTCTATTCATGATTTAAATTAATTATATACTCGTATTATGCCGAATATATGGCGTATCGCCTCAATATTCATGAAAGGCAAAGAAATAACAATTACCTGTGGATCTGGCTGAATGCCTCAATCCTTGATTGATATTTGGCTGGAGTGCCTCAATATCTTAATGTAGAGGGAGCACCTGGCTAATTGCCTTTGCGCTCTGAAGAATAACCCCTTGTCTTTACCTTTCTATGGTCAAAACTTTATTCTTGATTTCTTACTTAATGCTACCTTATTTATAATCGCTAATTATTGCTAAATAAGCTATTTACATTAATTTCTTATAGCTACCTATATTCGATAATTTTGTCACCGTACACTACACCCATATTAGGTTTAACAAGTTGTGTAGAGCTAAAGTTAGTAAAACGAGTAGAAGGCATTAAAAATTTAAAGCAAAATGACATTGTGTCTGAACACAAAGAAGTGTTCGAAGGATTAGGGTGCTTCTGTAAAAGTTTTTATATAGATATTAAAGACAATAGTATGCCAGTCGCCAAACCACCAAGGAGCTTTTAATGCGGATAATTCCGTGCTATTAAGTAAACTTTGTTTACAAATCTGCTGTGTGTCTGAGTGTAGTTTCTGTACAGTCAAATTATTGATCAGTGGGTCCTAATTCTTGGTTTCTAGTCCTAAATTTAATAGTGCTAATAACGCTTCTGTAATGTTGTCTAGTAGTATTATAATATTATCGGCGGTGTCATGGTGTATATGTGAGAGACAGTAATTTCTCTAATTGTACGTTGACTAATATTCGCTTATTTAAATAGCGTTCTTTTAGGAGCTGCTAAGCTGGCATACTTCGGAATGCCTGAGCAATTTTTCAGCTCCTCCTATTAGATTTGTTTTTAGAAAAAATAATTTGTCAACGTCTCTTAAATTGTGGTGAAATCCACGTCCAATATTCTCCATTAAATTTGGGTAGCTTGATTCTAGGAAGTCATGACATTGTGCTAGCAGGTATTGTCTGGGAAGGATTGCTGATAGACGTCGTTGTTAATCTATCTATATCCTCTTCTATACCTGCTGCTTTTCGATATAATGAATATGAACTTCGTAAATATCTCTTTCGTAAAGTATTCTAATTGGAGATCTTCTTTTGTCATTCTCCTTTTTAATGATATATGTCAAGTTTGAAATTCCTCCCAATACTCGGCAAACGTTCGTAAACATCTTTCTGACGATCTGACAGTTTTATTTTTGCCTTCCCTCGAATGCTTCCATTTGCTCTTTGACTTCGAACTAGGCCAGGCGTGAAATGATCTGTGAAAAGTCACGGATGATGTATAGAATGCTGCAGATAAGGAGTTTGTTGTCTTTTAGATAAGTATTTTTGTAATTTTAGATTTAAACTAGATACTTTCTGTTCCCTGTGTTTTACTTTTTAGGAATATGTATTGGTAAGGAAAAGCATCGAGAGATTATCAGAAAAACTCGGTGTGGCCTGAGCATATATAATGTACATAAGTTTTATAAGTGAAGTTTTATCATAAATGAAAAAGTTTTCAATTAGAACTCGAAAATTTTCAATTTTTTAACCGATTATATTGTTGGAATGAGCACAATGTTGATTGTTGTGAATATTTACAGCCGATTCAATTTTGAACCTGTATGAAATTCAATTTGAATGAGAAAAAGGTTTCATTTCATGAACATTTTATATGGTTGAAATGAACGCAAGGTTGTTGGATGCGAATATTTTTACAATCAGGATACAATCATTCAAGATGAACATCTCCTAATCATTAAAACAAACGTTAAGCGCCATTGGCGCCCTTTAAAACTCGAGGTGAATGATTTCGTTCAATTTGACATATTCATCTTTCTCCGTATATATAAAATATCAGTATTGTAAAGGGTTTTCCAATAAGAGGTGTTATTTTAATTAGCCCGCTATTTCGGTAGATGTCACTTTTGGGGCTGTCATTTTTTGACATTTGGCAAGTAGAAACTACGCCATTAATAAAAGTGGAACGATACACGATTCAACAACGCATTGAAATTATTAAAATTCACTATAAAAATGGTGAAAATGTGGCAGAGATGGTTCGTAAAACTCAAACATTTGTGGGTCGTCGTGAAGCACCTTGTCGGACCGCAATACAGAAATTGGTAGAAAAATTCGAGCTGTCGGGACAAGTTAGTGATGTGAAGAATAAAACCCGTGCACGTCGCTCAAGAACAGCCGAAAGTGTTGAAGAAAACCCAGGTTTGTTCATTCCTCGTCGTTCTTTGGAATTAGGCATTCCACAAACGTCATTACACCGTATTTTGCATAAAGATTTGGGTCTTAAGGCTTATAAAGTTCAGTTAACACAAGAATTCAAGCTGGCCGATCATCAAGAACGTCGAGTCTTTGCTGATTGGGTCCTTGAAATGCATGAAAATGATCCGGAATTCCATCGAAAACTCATCTTGAGTGATGAGGCCCATTTCCACCTCAATGGCTTCATCAACAAGCTAAATTGTCGCCGCATCTGGGGCTCGGAAAACCCAAGAGTCATTGTTGAAAAGCCCCTATATCCTCAACGTGTGACTGTTTGGTGCGGTTTATGGTCCCGCGGGGTCATTGGACCTTACTTTTTCGAAAATGAGGCTGGAGCAACAGTTATGGTGAATGGATTGCGCTATCGACAGATGATTAATGATTTTTAATGGCCGGAATTGGATGGTATTGATCTGGACAACGTTTACTTTCAACAAGACGGCCCTACGTACCATACAAGCAACGAAACCATTGATCTTTTACGGGAAAAGTTTCCGGACCGTGTTATCTCTCGAAGAGGTGATCACTATTGGCGACCGAGATCTTGTGACTTAACACCTTGCGACTTCTTCCTTTGGAGCCACATGAAAGAGAAGGTCTATGCCAACAGCCCAGCGTCGATTCAAGACCTCAAAGATGGAATTCGTGAGGCTATCGAGGACATAGGGCAGCCACTTTGCGATTTCATGAAAAGGATATGGTCCTTAGGCGTGGTCGTGGTGGTCATTTGGCTGATGTTATTTTCCATTATTAACGGCATACCTTCATCTTTATAATGAAATAAAGATCCTATCATTTATCTCAAAAAATGGCACTTTTCTTTGAATATCAAAATAACACCTCTTATTGGAAAGCCCTGTACATAAAATCTGATGCTATATATGAACATTTAACCTATATTGAACTATCTAATCAGGAAGTTTTGATGTCACACGAAATACTCCTTTATATGACATTACAATTGTCTTTCAATCACAATCCTTTGATATATCCTTCTGCTTTGATTGCTGGTTAACATCAGATTTTCAAAGACTTGACTGGATGACACAACATGCTACTTACGTAAATAGTTGTATGTATAATCTTTTGTGAAAGCATTTTCTAAGTCCTGGAATGCCTTCAGGAATGAAACTATATGTGTTTTCACATAAGTTTAAATGTACCTCATTAGTTTCTATTTGATTAAAATAAACTTACTTCGGGGAGAATTTGTAGTCTTGGTTCTTTGTCACATAGCCTTAAGGAATATTTGATTTAGGAAGCTCTTGTATTGAATTAGTACTAAACTGATTTCAACTCAACTGCAGTAAATAGCACCAAATTTATTTGAACATTTAGTTTCTAAACGTTATGAGTTACTAGGAAATTATTCATGACAATCTACAGATATAATAAAACTACCCTTTGTGATATTTCTTTCGCAACTTGCATCATATAACAATTTAAAGATGTCTCTATTTTCAAAACGTCCCTTGATATTTACGAATAAAATTTCAAATACAAAATTTTTTGCGAGTTTTCTTTCTTTGAATCCACTAGGAATTTTTAATTACCTGAAATGAAATACTAATGAAATTTATGAACTCCATGTAACGAATTTTGTGTAAGAAGTACCTTCCAAAATTCACAAGGGAATAACTTAAATTTCAAAGACACGAACGATGACTGCCGCTGGACTAGAATTGAGTATTTCGTTTTTGTACATAAACCATCTATCGAAAAGAGAAACATTCAATTTTGCGAGTCAAATATTTAAATGTACTAAGGTTGTTTTTTGTTTATTTCTGAGATATTTCAGGAGTCAGAAATTTAAATCTTATTCATTTCAAGAATGACCAAAAATGGCTGACTAAATTTTATTAAAAGCTACTTTATATGTAAGTGCCACAAAAAATCGCAGAAATGATTTCCAAAAACCATTACCATATTACTATTCCCATGTATTCTCATAATTTGTTTCATTTATGTAAAGTTATTAATTACAATATGTCGCGACCACCAGAACTAATTATTGTTGCTAGATTCGGATTATCACGGAATTCGGCTTATGAAATTCACTGTTTGATATGGAATAGAAATTACCTCAACGCCATATTATCCTTTATTAATTTTATTAATTTTTATAAAAATTCCAAGAGAAATTCAAAATGAAACTGATTACAACTCCCACATCTCTTTTACGAATTTTTGTTTTGCTGTTTAGATATTTAAAATAGCTTTCTCCCTTAGATTTGTCAAAGTATTTAAGCATAACTCCCAATGAACAATTGAAGTTTTACTACCTCTTTGCGTTTTTGTTGTTAAATGTGACACTTTAATGATTTCAATATCTTTTTCCGCATTTTCCAGTTCCTCAATATCTAAATCCTCAATTTCATCATTTATGAATTTCAGTTATGGATAAATTGCAACAATAAATTTCCTCCAACATACACGAAAAATCTGCTTTGTTTACAGGTATAGGTACATAGTTTCATATATTCCGTAAGTTGCATTTGGTAATATGTTCACAATTCCTAGAGAAAAATGGAGTAATACCTTGTGAGGAGGATTACTTTCACCGAGGCTGTGGTTATTGGTGGTAAATGGTATTCTTGACTTTTTACCACGGGCGGGTATAAAAGGGGTAGCATATGCTGATGACTTAATCATCCGGGTCTCAGAAAAATTCCTATCATCCTAACTCAAAGGCTTTTTAAATTGGCTATAAGTTGTGGTGTAGGGTTTAACTCCGCAAATACAGAACTAGTCCTCTTAATATGGGTAGAGTAATTCCAGCTTTCCCACCCCCAAACTGGGTAACATTACTTTTGATTTCAAAACTGGAGCTAAAGAACTAGGAGTGATATTAGACTCCAAATTAAATAGGAGGATAAATGCGAAAGAGCGCGTCAGGAAGGCGGAAATTGCACTGTATGTCTATAAGAAAACCTTTGGCAAAATATGGGGATTACACCCTCCTATTGCGAACTGGATGTATACCGCTATCGTAAGGCCTATCCTCCCATATGGAATCTTTGTTTGTTGTAGTACTCTTAAGAAAGCGACCCACTTGAAAATTTTTACTAAAATACAGAAAGCTGCCTGCATTACGGCCGATCTTCGAAAAATAATCATCTTTCAGTCCAAATCTGTTTTCGTCCACCCACTAGTATCCGATCACGTGTTAACTTTTAATTTTAACAGACAGACGACTTTAGATAAACTGATGATTAGCACACACCTGAAGTGGCGTCTTCAGTCCATATCGTAAAGTTTGTTAACGCTTATATGCAATGCGGTCGAGTTTTTAAAATGCAACTCTAGCAAAAATTATTATTTTGTCAGAAGTACCAGTCAAGTGTAAAAAATATTTCTGGGTGAAAGATGGGTTGCTTTACAGACATAGCATCTTACATATGAGGCTATTAACTTTTTCCCTAACAGAATCAAGCTTTATAGCTAATAAGTGGAAAGTGGTAATGAGGTTTTTACTCTTTCGAGACCCATACGAAATACCATTCTAAAGCTCATCCTACTGTATTATGAGCAGAGAAAATTTAAAAACAAGCACCTAGGTACTATCAGTTTCTGGCCTAAGGCCGAAGACCAAAAATTCCATAAAGAAATTTTTGGGAGTATAGGTACTGTGTGTAAAGTGTTTCGATCAGCAGTAACAGGGCAATCTCATCAGGACAGCAATGAACCCTGAAACTGCCTGCTGTCTACACTACAGTGAACTCAGATGCCAATAAGTTGCTGGTGGATATATGTATATAAATTTATTTAAAAATCTATATGTGAATCATTTTAAGGAAAATTGTTTGTCTTCACAATTAAAATGATTTTTGGGCCTCCCATTTCTAAGAGTTCACTGTAGTGTAGACAGCAGGCAGTTTCATGTCTCATTGCTGTCCTGATGAGATCGCCCTATTACTGCTGATCGAAGCACTTCAGACACAGTACCTATACTCCCAAAAACATTTTTTTTAATTTTTGGTCTTTGGCTTTAGGCCAGAAACTGATAGTACCTCGGTAGCTTTGTAACGTTCTAAATATTCCTTGTAACCTTCTTCTTTAACCTTTCTTTCGTAATTTGAATTATATTTTACTTTCCATATTTCCTTTATACTTCAGAATTCATTGAATATTGTACTTTTATCCATGTTGGGGATGATGGGAAACCACAATTATCTGACGAACATATTAAAGTGCTCTGAAAGTAATGATTGACGATGAAATTGTAAACTTTGTATACAGTTTTCAAATCTGCAGTCCTGCAATCTGACGATGAACTGCATGTATGGGGAGGTATTTATCTACAGATCTATAGTTCGTAGACTGCCGATCTGGTTAACAATCACGTCGTACATTTCACTAGGAGATCACCTAACCTGTAGATCAAAACGTACGATTTGAACTGTTAATGTGTTGCAGAGGTCAAATATATTTACAATCAGATTTAGGGATAATCTATAAGTGAATGGGGGTCATGAGTGTCTGCGGAACCGGAAAGATGAGCATAATCTTACTGCAGTTACCATGGGACACTCCCACTTTGACTAGCATGCAGAGCGCATGCAAGCTCCATACAAAGACTTTTGCAGAAGCTGTATGGACGAGGAAGAAAGTGAGAGCATTCAGCACTTGATTTGCGAATGCCCTAACTTTGGTAAGCGTAGGAGGTATACGCTTGGTGGCTACTTTATCCGCTAACTAGGAGAGTTAGTAGACAAAGAGTGGGGGGAGCTTGGAAAGGTTCATTAACTCTTGTGGCTGCTTTCATCGTATAAATATCTTTTGTAGGCAGGGTTCCAATAAAGTGGCATCATAGTGAACCATAGATGGTCTAAGTGTGGCTGATCATATATGCTTTTCATGATGCCCGCGGCTATAACCTAACCTAACTTAATGGCAGCAGCATGTTAATGGATATCATTCACCTCCTCCTCTTCTTTGGGTTTTCTTTTTTAACAAAAAATAGTTACTTCCCATAGTGACATATACTAAACTAGCTAGAAGAGCTCTCTCCATTTGCACATAGCACACTGTATATAACATTAGAAAAGTAAAAATATGAAAAACAAATTGAAACAAATTTTGCTGCTTGACATATTTCAGATTTTACATGCAAACACTTCGTCTGTATGAAATGGCAAATGCTTCAACTCAATTTGCACAAATTTTGTTACTGGCTGTTTGGATTCTGTGTACAAAACTATGTCTGTATTTTTGTAGATAATGTCATTTAATCATTATAAATAATTTTCAGAGAAATCACACTCATTCTTACAGGAGCTGAATAATTATACAGCCTTGATAAGGATGCTTCTTTTTCGATACATATCTTTTATTTCTATGAAATATATTATATATCTAAATAAGAAGATTATAAAGTCTTCAAAAATGGTCTATTCAGTGGCTGCATTAACCCTGAATTGCTATTTCGGTAGCTATTAATGTACTGGTTTTCGCACCACCTTTGTACCAGGTGCTATTTACACGAAAATAATCGGTTGTACGAAAACAATACATAGAACTTTCTCTGTAGATAATTTATTGATTTATTATTTTTGTTTTGGTTTTTTGATTTTGTTTTTAAATCATTTTGTTATTGCGACAAAATCGATACTTTTATGGGACGGCACATATTATTTGTAATTTGGAAAAATGCTTCACCTTCGAAAATCCCATTTTGAAAATAGTTTATATACTATATGAAACCGCTTAAGTTATAGCCGCTAGAAGGATAATCGATAGTAGAATACGTTTCTTTACAAAAAACAAATTACTGAGAAGTCGAACAATTTTAGTTCCGGGTCTCTGTGGAAAGTTTATACTAAGTTTCCTTAAATTTAAGAAAAGAATCAAGAAAAAAGTATTGTGAAATTAAGAAGTTGTGTTGAAACAGTTTTCAGCCCAAAACAGCCAAAACATCGTCATTTTCGATTTGAGCGACTTCTAATCATTAATGAATTTCACTGAAATTTCACATAGAAATTTAAAATTACGTTAGCTAAAAAATTCCAAATGAGCATTTAGACATTTCCACACTTTTGTTTTTCAGGCCACCCTAATATAAAATTTTTCGCTGAGTCGCAATGCCGAAAAGCATTCGCGAACCAGAAGCTGACAAATATCACATATACAAATTCAAGAAAAATTAACAAGATTCCCTCTACTCACATAAATATTCTATCAAACTATTTGCCTTGCCTACTAGAGCTTTCGAATGTCGTATCTAATGAATTAACCAATTGACATGAATTATACCAACTTTCATGTGTCGTTTTCTTCTTGGAACAGGAAACATTATTGCGGCTTCTTTCACCGGATGTTATAATCTTCATGTCTTAGGTAATTTTCTATAATTGACTGGGAACATTTTACGATCCAGGACCAAACTTTCCTTAAGTTATCATATCTAGGAAACTGTGTATATACATCGGAAAAAATACGACCTCGTTGTTCATTAAATATTATCACGTGGCGGTGTACGTACGCATGCAAGGCTTCTAATCTCCACGAGTGGAAGATTGCACTCAATCTTAAGTTGTACTGTTTTTCGGTATGATAATATAAGGAACACATGAACAAATTTTAGTATTTTTAGTACTTTTCATTTCAATGTAGGTACACTGCTCTTATGAACATTTTTCATGAAATATATCAAAATAATATATTGACGTTGAAATTATGCTAACGCTGCAGGTACAACTAGAATACGATTGCCTTTGATCTTTTGCTGTCACCATTAATTCTTTGGTCACAACTCACGATTTCACCGTAAATTATGTAATAATTTAATTATGCCTAAGTTTCGCAATTAAACAATGAAAATTTCATATCATACTCGTTCTATATCTTTTCGTAAGAGGTTGTGGGTATGCCCAAATTTAAGTATGTTATAATAACTTTTGTACAAAGAAGACGAGTTTGGTTACCTTATGAAAATTTTCTCGCTTACAAATACTCCCATGTTTTCTCCACGATTTCGCCTGTGTGATATTGATTTTTTTTCTCGACAGGCAGATCCAACGGTATTTTGAAGGAAAACTAACTTTCCGACAGTGCACCTGTGAAATGGAATTATTCAAGAACCTTTCAATTCTTTGAAAACTGTCAACAGTCTTGTTCGAATTTTTATTTTGTTAGTTTTTTTTCTATTTTGTATGAAAAGCTTTCCGCCAACTCCTCACACGTTCGTTATCATGAATATTGGAAAAAGGCTCTTATTCAGCATCTGAAGTTTATTAAATATGCAGACTGATGTCGTATTATAACAGCATAACAGCAGTAGTGCATTGCGTATTGAATTGTGTGTCATAGAGGCAAATTTATGTACGTTTTCAATTCCTATTGGTTCTTTCTTGTATTACTTTTACAATGTGACTGAAAATATTGCACATATATTCCAAAGATGAACTTCTGTAAACAACAAACAACTTTATTTTTCTCTTCATGTAAATTTTTATCAAATAAAGTCTCAAAAGTCTTAAAATGTAGCGGGTGAATTTATTATTTTTGTTCGTAAGGTGCTGCAGTGTTTGTACTAAATTTCAGTAAAATTTTGTCATCCGAATTAAATATTTCACATCTGGACGCTGTTACAAGATTTCGTGTATATGAAAGATTTCAAACTTGAGTCAAGCCAACGGTGGTGCTTTAGAAACCCATCTTTAATATAAGTTCCTCTATTAACTGCAAGTCAATTTTACTTCGACCTAAATCTAAGAAATATAATATACGAATTTTTTGCCTGATGTCCTCCCTTGACTAACTCCGATGCAGTTTATATAAACCAAGTCGAAGATTGGAATTATTCACAGCCAAAGACTGGATTGTTAGTTAGTTGATTTTATTTCTAGCAGTTGTCTTTACTGCAAAATTGGGATATTTATGCTACTACTCCACCGATTGTATACAAAGAGTTGAACACCAATTTCACACCCAACTTAAAGATTCTATTCATCAAAAGCAGTAGTATATAAACAACATATAAAAACTGCACATAACCCGAGAAACAATCAGCATAATTATCGAATCTGATTGTATGCCTTTTTTGAACTATCCCGGAAATAGAGTTCTAGTGAGGTCTCACTTAAAACAACGCGGCGTGCTTTCACTACTAGGTTGTCACAGGTTGATTGCAAGTCTCTATTATATTAAGCGTCTATGGCAAATTGATAAAAAGTGAGTTTCAAAGAAAAGTTCGGTCATAATTAAATCAAGACAGAATAAATGAAATGACAAGGAAAAAAGACGAGAAGGGTTGACCAGAGCTAGCAACTCCAACCACTAATCATCTCCTTGTTTGCATTGATATTAATATTACATAATTGTAACTAAAGTATAATGAGAAATATAAGCAGGATGTTATGCAAGCATCTGTGTAGGACTTACAAACTTATGTTGACGTTCTTTTAAGAATTCAAAACTTTGCCGTATTACAGATAAAGAATATATCAAGCACATTTCATTTCATAAGAAATTTTTTTATTAAAACATAACAATTTGACTGTATAAAACAAAGTCCTTAAGCATAGGGAATCCTTACAAAACTATGTAAATGAATTCAATTTCTCTTTACAAATGAAAGCCATAACTCCACCCTGTAACCAAATAATCTGTGCAGAATGTCTGAATTTAAACATCAGATAAGTATACTTAACAAAGTTTTCATATTTCAATTCGTTTTGGCTTAAGACCTTAAGTCTCTTTAAGAACTCCCATTGGTCCCATTACTGACCTGCTTATTTAATCTCTAACCACCAGGCCTTTGCTTTTGATTCTGCTTTACATAAATCAAATTCGTGTTCCCCAAACTGGCTCGTGTTTATTCTTTCTTGGCTTAAAATCTTTGCCATACGAAAATCCAGTCAAAGTTTGTGTACAAGAACAAAAAGAGAAGACCTTTAAATTAATGGCCGGCATGACAAATTAATAATAATTGCTAGAAGGTCCTTTTACAGTGCATTGTCTTTCGTAAACTTCGCTTTTCAGAAAATGGCACAAAAAATATATTTGTGTCAGCGCGAGATATAGAGAAGTTGTAAAAAACCATGCAGATTTAAAGAGAATGGCATCAATGGCGGATAAATTGTTAGGATGAATCAAACTTTAATTTTTCTGCATGGGTAAATTTTTTAACAGTGATAATTGGATTTCCGTATATGTTCGAACCAAATCGCTTCGAATATATTTTTCTTAACAGATACCTTCTGAAAAGAAAAAAATTCCTGAAAACAAAGCATAAAGTTTTATATAAAATTAAATCTAATTTAATCACTCAATCAGAACACAGATACACAACCATACAAAGCCAGGTATTTATCATCTATATAAAATATTGCACAGATGCAATATAAAAGTATAGCCTCATTGAGCAGATTAAATAAAAATCATGATCATATGTTTAAATGCGTATTAAAAAATAATTCCTGAAATGGGAACATATTACAACAATACCATGCTGAAATTGAATTCTGAAAATCAAATAAATTCAATCTAATTACAATTTTCCTAAAAATAGGTAAAACATCCAACCAAATCATGTGTTGTCAGGTAGCATACAATGCATGGCACAAATATAATCAGATCAAGCCGATCAATTTGTAACTCTATCATTATCATCATTACAAGTAATATCCAACGGGAATTTCTTCTCTACGTGATAGAACAAACATTTTTTGCAAATATAATTTAATTTAACACAGCAGCATGTGAAGCTCTAAATTTCTTGTTGCTATACATTTTTGTTCGTTGCTAGGCAAATTTTATCCCCAGTACCGTAAGATCACAGCTGCACTGCCAATTCTTGTAATCATGCGCCGCTGCTACTCTATCAGTGGTGTCGTGTGCAAGCAAGGGCTATATAAACGACAAGCTGACTGATCTCGGCTTCTTTTTGCAGTTAATTACTAATAATCATTAATTTCTGGTCTCGACGGAAATTAAATTATCTTATTTCGGGTCTCGACTGAACTTAAGATAACTCTTTAAGCCGGGTCTCGACTGACTTAATGAACATTATCTCGGGTCTCGACTGAGATAATAATTTACTAACAAACATTTTATTTCTGGTCTCGACGGAAGTAAAGACTCTTACTTCGGGTGGTGTTATATCGCGAGGAACAACTGAAGGGAATTAATCAATCAAACACCACTTTACTTCAATATAAGAGAAAACTGATTTTAATTATTTTATTATATTAAAAACTCTTTCACAAAAATGCTGTATATTTTCTTTATACTAACAGTATACTATCATACTAAGACGAAATCCCTTTTGGGATTTTTGAGGTGCGCGCGCCGCGAATATTTTTACTAGACTCCGCGTATATTTTCTTCACTCCAAAAGCGATAGCGACAAACAAAAAAAATGCTTGATTAGCAGATATGTACTTACACTGATCGTGTGCAAAAAAAAGGCGACTCGAGAAGCGATAGCCAGAAACAGAAAATGCTTAATTCGCATATATTTACTTATTCGGGCAACTCAAGAGTTTATGTTGCGATCTAGCTTGCAATACAAAGTATTCTTGTAATCAAAAATTGAAATTGGAGCCTCAGTCACGTTGACTGGAATGTGATTGAGGATGTAAGTACATGTGAAAAGATTTATTTGTTTTATTTTCAGTTTTAATTACGATTGAAAAATTGAAATTGTTGGGGATCGAATTGTTGGTGATCGATTCACAACATCCCTCCCCCCTTTTAAAAAGAAAACTGAAATTCTGAAGTTTTCGAGAAAAAAAAAATGTTTTCGAAGCGAACGCACCTCAAATTTGGCTAAAGATAACATTTAAGTATATTTGGTTATTTGTAATTACTTTTATGAAATATATTTTTTGTATTATTATTTAATATATAAGTATCTTTGTTTTATATAAAATAATATTTTTTTTGTATAAATGGTTATAATAGTATAATGAACTTTTACTTCATGTTACTTATGGTAAATCAACAAAAAAATTTTTTTCGCTTTTCTTTTCCGTTGCGTAATTGTATAATTATGGATAGAAAAATATTTTTGGTTGTTTAGTGTTACAGTAATAATTTTTATCCTACATCCTAATGAGATAAAAAGTCATTTAGGCATGATCCAAAACAAATATATTATCAAAAATTTTTTTTTTTTTAAATATAAGAGAAATATAAAATTTATTCATTTTTTCTTTCTTTATCATATAGTATCGTATATAACTACAAGTTTTGTTTGTATTCACTTTTCCTTTTTTTCATATTCTTATTTTTATTTACTCTTCTTTATATTCTACAATATTTTTAAAATGAAATAACTAAATTTATATATACATATACCATGAGTGAAGTAACTTTTTCTGATTTAAACCTTTAGTGTGAGTTTAGTCGACTTGGTCTGACTTTTGTCCTCGTTTATTTCAACATTTTCTTCGTGGTCTTGTGTCTTTTGGTTGTCTTTAAAACGAATGTTTTCGCGTATTTTCCCAAGGGACAATTTACGCCAAGTAAAAAGTTTGTACAATGCAAAAGCAAGTATTATCAATAGTAAAATATAGCCTAGGGAGTAGTGGTGGACATGATGAGTATTTATACTGTCTTGGGGAATGTCTAATTTTTCTTGGCCTCTAATGGCTTGCAATAATGTGTCCAGATCATTTCTGGCCGAATACTTAAGCACGGCAGTTTGTGGTTGATCAGGATAATCTGACCTTACAGAGAAATTCAAAAAATTTTGTGTAATATTAAATGCCGGAATAAATAAGTTCGGTTCCATGGTTTCCTTTATATTATTAGCTTGTATCGTAAGTTCTTTACTACGTAAATAACATTCACGAGGGATATGAACAATGCCAGTATTTTTTAAAACCAAAGGATTTATTTTGTCCTTACAAATAATGTCTACAACTATATCTTTATCGATGGAGAATAACCAGTTATTGGCAGTAGCCAATTGAATCCAGAATGAATTGAGTTTAGTTAATTTGATAGTGCAAATGTCTGATGCGGGGTTTTCTCTTCTGAGTAGGGTAATTTCGCACAGGTGGTTCCTAGAGAGCGAGTTTAAAAGCGGATGATGCAATTGACATAAATATTCTAAACTATTTTCTATATGACAACTTACGAGATCATTTTTGTTAAGACTATAATAATGCTCTCTGTTATAATCTACTGCTAGAAATTCAGTAGAAGGCTGAATATAAACGAATGTCTTGTTAAAATGTGTGGGCAAAGGAATTACTTTATATAATTGGTACTTTGCATTGAAGGGTAAGGGAATAGTAAGCTCAAAAATTATTCTATTTTTATGTATTGCAGTGCTCATTCTGGCAATTTTGTATACTTTTAGTAGATTGTTATCTCCTGGATTTACTGGTAATGATAAAGAGCTTGGTATTTCCTTTTGAATTGTTTGTAGTATAGTTTCTAGCTGATAGGGTGTTAAGATGGAGGGATGAGATTTTTCGTGTCGGGCATCTGTAACTAAATCTATAAGGATGGATTGTGTTGACAACATCCGGAACAGGATCAAAGTAATTAAGGTGGAAATTGATTCAATTTCCATAATAGCTTCGTTAGTTAAATTAGAATCCGACAGACTTTGAAGTTTGGAGGCAATGGTAACGTATTGCGCATTAATAGTAGCGAGTGTCTTATTGAACACGTTTACAGTAGAATCTAATAGGTAGGTATTGTTTCTCACTAGATTTTCCAAATGTTTGTCGTTTTTACGTAATAGATCTATTTGGTCGTCATAATACTTTGCGTCCTCGTCATTTAAAATTCCGAAAAGTGATTTACTTACGACGCCTATTATATTGAACAAACCACGTTTTTGTCGGATACGGTTTTCCAGAAGGTTATTTTTTTGAGCTATGTCTGAAGTAATATGGTTAATTTCTGCAACTATGTTTATACATATCTGTGTTAAATTCTCATGCTTTTTTAGCGTTCCACAAATTTTGTTTAATTGAGTAACATACCATTGTATATATTTTAATTCTGTTCTCAAAGTATCAAGATCAAAATATGAGACAACTTTCCATTCATTAGAATACAGCTTCACTTCCCCCACTTGTTCGAAGTACATTCCCGGATTGTCGTTGATCGGTGTTACCTTGGCATTCTGAGCCGTAGCAACTGCAACCCAGATTAGAAAAAGTTTTGTATCCATTTTCTGAAACGAGTGTTTTTACACTTATAAGTTTTATTCAATAAACAGCTTTAAATTATTGTTGTGAATAGTTTTGTTCTTTTTTCCTAGTTTAATTGTTGTAGTTTCGACCGAATTGGTCTTAACAACGTTATAGGGTCCCTCCCATAATGGTGAGAGTTTACTTCTTTTCTGATTTCTTAGTAACACTTTATCTCCTATTTTAAATTGACAGGGTTTAGTACCTTTATCATAATAAATCTTACACTTTTCCTTTACGGTGTTTAGTGAATCTTTGGCTATTTGATACCCGTGCTGTAATCTGGACCGTAACTCATTAACATAGTCTTCGTAGTTATAGCAAACTTGGGGCTCTACTGTAAGCGTAGAGGGAATTCTTGCAGGGAAACCGTAGAGGAGTTCGAAGGGAGTTAAGTTTGTACTGCTGTGTGGCGTAGTATTATACGTAAACATTGAGTATGGGATCCATGAATCCCAGTTCATAGCATCTCTATCGACATAATGTCGAAGATATTCCGCTAGTGTACGGTGGCTTCGCTCTAAAGCTCCGTTTGATTGCGGGTGGTACGGTGTAGTTTGAAGTTTCTTAATTTTCAATAATTTGCATGTTTCCTGAAATAATTTGCTCAAAAAGTTCGACCCTTGATCTGTGAGAATAAAAGCCGGTAGACCAAATTGACATATTATTCCTTTTACAAACGTCTCCGGCTATTGTATGAGCTTCCGCGTTCTTAATTGGGAACGCAGAGGAAAACTTGGTTAAATCGTCTTGGAAAGTTAAGATATAACGATTTCCTTCATAACTAGTATTCAGTGGGCCAACGATATCGAGGGCCACTCGCTCAAATGGTCTCGAGCTCGTAGTAGTTATTTTCATCGGCAAAGGCGATTTCTTACAAAGCTTGTTCCTTTGACAAGATGGACATTTTCTTATATAATCCTTTATATCTTGAAACATGGTGGGCCAACTAAAACATTGTTTTAATCGCTTAAACGTACGCGATATGCCCTGGTGACCTCCGAGAGGATTATCATGAAACTCGCGGAGTACTTTATCTATTTCGTCTCTGCTAACTAACTTTGTTTTATTGTCCACGTATAAGGTACAGATTATCTTATTAGGTTCGAATATATATGAGCACATTTTTCTTATATTTTCCAATGAGCTTTGGTCTACTGTAGTTATTAATATATTTACTCTACTTAAATTGTGTAGCAGACTATATGATAGAAACTCGGTTAATATTCCGAAAAGTATTTTACTGTCGTTTTGTGAGCGAATGGGTAGGAAAGCTTTTGAAACAATATAACTTGATCCATTCGACTTCTTAATTTTAATTTCACTAACCTGAGGGTTGGTACTATCGCCGATACACTCTTTTACTTTATCTTTTAAATTCCCAGTAGGGGTTAAGATAACAAATTTGTGCGTTATTTTATTTAAGTCTATCAATGAATCTTGGTTTATTTTTACATCTGAACTAAGTACTTCAGTTTTCAAGAAATTTTCATAGGTTACATTTTCTCCCATTTCATTTGCTTTTATTTTCGTTGCTGAAACTGGAAGCACGTTATCTTCTTCCCTTTTTTTCATTTGGTGACGGGTAACTACCATTATATCGTTTTTGCTGTTAATCTGAGTCACGTCTTCAGTAGGATTGTCTATTTTTATACGACTTAAAGCATCCGCATTGATGTTATATTTTCCTGGTTTATACAATATCTCATATGAATATTCCTCCAGTCGAATTCGCCATCGTATTAATCGAGAAGTAGGATTTTTAAGGCCAAGGAGCCATATAAGCGGTTTGTGATCCGTTATTATCTTGAAGTTTTTACCATATAGGTAAGGTCTAAATTGTTCCACTGCAAACACAATTGCCAACAGCTCTTTTTCCGTAGTAGTGTATCTAGTCTCCGCAGGATTAAGGGTTCGACTGGCAAAACACACTGGTTTGTCTGTCCCAATATTTCCCTGCGAAAGTACTGCGCCAACAGCTTGATCACTGGCGTCAGTGGTCACTAAAAACTCACGGTCGAACTGAGGATACGCAAGAACAGGTGCAGTTGTCAACTTTTCCTTCAGACAACGAAAGGCTTCATCGCAGAAAGTATCCCACTTGAATGGAGTGTTTTTCTTTAATAAACTTGTCAGTGGCTTCGATATTTTCGCGAAGTTATCGATAAAGCGCCTATAATATCCCGCAAGTCCGAGAAAAGACCTAACATCCTTTTCGCGTTTTGGTATGGGATATAACGTTATCGATTCTAACTTCTTTGGATCAGGTTTCAATCCTTTTTCGCTTACGATATGTCCTAGGTACATTAGTTCTTTCCTCAAAAAGTTACATTTGTCGGGCTGTAGTTTAAGTTTATGTCGGTTAAGACGTTCTAGAACACGTATCAATTTCTCGTTATGATCATTTAAATTATAGCCATGTATTACTATGTCGTCCATATATATAAAGCAATGAATACCTTGGAGGCCAGTCATGACATTATTCATGAGCCTCTGAAAAGTGGCAGGAGAGTTCTTTAAACCGAATGGCATTCGGTTATAGTGAAAATGCTCAAAAGGAGTGCTAAAGGCAGTCTTTTCTTTATGTTCGTTACTCATAGGTATTTGATGGAATCCCTTCGCTAGATCTAGCGAGCTGAAGTATTTAGACCGACCCAACTGATCTAATATATCTGATATATTAATCAGTGGGTACGCGTCTCCTACGGTGATTTCATTCAACCTGCGGAAATCGACCACAACTCTCCACTGCTTATTTCCGGCGCTATCGGCCTTCTTGGGGACCAAGAGTAGTGGCGAATTCCATGGGCTGTAACTTGGGCTGATAATTCCATCGTTTAGCATTTCTTGAACCTGTTTATCAACTTCAGCCTTTTGGCGTTCTGGCAGACGATAGGGTTTAACATAAATTGGGGGTCTGTTTAGAGGAGTATGAATTTCGTGCTTTATAGCATCAGTGCAGGTAAGAACGTCTCCTTTCAAGTAAAATAGGTGGTTATATTTTCTACAAATGCTTAATATAGAATTTTTTTCTTCATTATTGCAGTGATCAAGCTTAAGCAATTCTTCTAATTTCTTGAGTCTATTGACTACCGGATCTTCCTCGCAATTCATGGCTAAAATACTGTAGTTATCTAAATTATCGTACTGGGCTTTTATATCGTTTACGTTTAACTCAATATCATTTTCATTACAGTTTAGAATTGAAACTTTCGCTATCAAATTCTCTGACCGGACCATTGTATTACCTAAATATACACCAGGTTTTACTTCCTTTTTAAAGTAAACAAAGTCGCCATCACGGGTCGTGGGCAAATTTATAATTGCTTCACTTCTGGCCGGGAGGGTAATCTTATTCATTTTATGAACACGTGCTGAAATTTCCTTGGGACCACTTACATTCGGTTTAATTTTATTAAATTGTTCAGCAGGTATTCTGCTGGGGTCCCTATATTTAATACATAATTCCAATTTTTTGGTTAAATAATCTATCCTAGCATTATATTTACTCAAGAAATCATTTCCAAGCAGGCCGTCATATTTCAAATTAGAATTTTCAGGTATAAAATGATACAAATGTTCAAAGTTATATTTGTTAGTTCCGTCAGTTAACTGAAAAGTACCTAGAGCCTGGCCAATAG
This sequence comes from Dioctria rufipes, assembly GCA_963924295.1. Taxonomy (NCBI): domain Eukaryota; kingdom Metazoa; phylum Arthropoda; class Insecta; order Diptera; family Asilidae; genus Dioctria; species Dioctria rufipes. The sequence goes on along the minus strand of OZ002740.1, from coordinate 71,214,997 downwards.
TTGCAACAGATTCTCCTGATAAACTCGATATGACGCACCTTTGCAAATGTGCACTGTCATTTAAAGGCACATTATTTGATTTAACTAAGCTAATTTCGGCGCCCGTATCTATAAGGAATGTAGAGTAAGGCTTTTGGGAAGGAATAAATGGTACACACACACTCAATGAATTTTCAAACTTTTTTAACATTATAGGTACATTAAAAGTATTTTCTTTGTCGTAAGTTTTTACAACTCGTTGTGTATTTCGGCTGTTACTTGCTGCGTTCGGTTACGGGAGGGTCTGCCGGCTGTTCCCACCCGCGCTCTTTCGTTTCCCTTGTATTGAGATTCACGTTGATCTTGAACTTGATTGGTTTGATTTTCAATAATGTGAGCGCTATGAGCATTTGGAGCGTAGTCAACATTTCGACGAACGGGCTGAGACATGACACTGTTGCGACGGCCTCGAGTGTAAACTTCACTAGCTCTATACAAATTTGGTTGAGGATTTTGATTAGAACTTGACTTAGAATTGGGTACATTATTTCGCCCCATTCTTGCATAGCAATTATTAATAGTATGGTTGGGCTTCCTACAGTAACTACAAACGATATGCTGAACCTCTCTTTTTATCTGTGCCGGTTTGAAATTTGGTAGGTTCCTATTGTAATAGCAATTATCTTTAAAATGTCCCATACGACCACAGATTTGACAGCTCGGAAGGGGAGGCCTTGAGATACTTCGATTAAATTGTGTTGTTTGGGGAGTACGTTCCAACCTATTAGAATGGTCTATAGCAAATTCTATAGCCTTTCGCAAACTATTTTCTGCTCGAGCTTTTACCAGTAACCTAACCCGCTCATTTCTCAGGCCGTCTTCGAAAGTTTGTATAGCCAACTTTTCATTTTCATTAAGTAGGAATTTCTGAGCTTCTGTCTCAGTCACGCTTTCGTACGTACTGGTATTCAAACTAGACAATAACTTGGAAACCTTTTCTCCGAAATCTCTAACATTTTCCCGAAAACTTTGCCTTGCGGCTAACAATTCGTTTTGGGCAACTAAACGTGATTTTACTTGCGAAAACTCTCCCTTGAGAGCATTTTTAAGATCTTCCCATTTTTCAAATGTTTTATATTTGATAAATTCATACGCGGCGCCACTTAATCGAGTTCTTACTATGTTAAGATACAACTGTTTATCCTGTTCGGAAACGCTTGAAGTGAACAATAAATTACAACAAACCAAAAACTTGTGTAATTCTGTGGAGTCACCATTGTACTCTGGTATCATACACCTGACATCAGAAAGACTAATTGATTTGATTTCGTCTTCGTTTGCCATGGTGAATGATTCCGAGTGGAAAGGTAACTCCTCAAACTCTCGAACGAGTTTGGCGCGACGTCGGGAAAGAATTGTTTTACGAGTTAAGATACAGATTTTAGACAAACTCAGAACTTTGAAGAAATTGTTGAATTTCACAGATAAAACTTCACTTGGGGATCAAGCACTTCACTTTGGAATCAACATGTATAAAAATTTGATATATATATAATCTCCACCGTGTTAATATATAATATAGTATAATAATATATAATAATAGTATAATATAGTAATATATATAATAATAGTATGATAACTAGAAATATTTTCAATTTACAATTATTAAGACTTACTGAGACTTATGAAGGCAAAGAAAAATTTTCCGTCTTAAGTAAAAAAAAAAAGAAATTTCTTCGTGATATACGTAGTTGAAGTCGTCACTGGTTTAACGTCGTTGTGTTGTTATTGTTACTACGATTTGGTGATTTCCTGTAGGGCTATAGGGAAAATCTCGTATGTCAATTACTTATTACAGATGTGCTCTTTAGTAAATCATAAAATTTCAAATGCTTGCTGTTGTATATTTTGCATCATTTATTGGCTGTTGTGGCGCGCCGTTCCTCGTCTTTATGATGTTATTCCTCTTAATATTTTAACCTTTTTTTTTTTTTATCACTTGATCATTTATTACTTGATCATTTATTTCTTTCACTTTGATAGCCGTTTGGTGTGTAATTATTATATTTTTTTTTTCTTTGGGCATGGCAGGTCTTACTAACCTTTACCAATATCGCACCGCTGCCACCATTTGTTATATCGCGAGGAACAACTGAAGGGAATTAATCAATCAAACACCACTTTACTTCAATATAAGAGAAAACTGGTTTTAATTATTTTATTATATTAAAAACTCTTTCACAAAAATGCTGTATATTTTCTTTATACTAACAGTATACTATCATACTAAGACGAAATCCCTTTTGGGATTTTTGAGGTGCGCGCGCCGCGAATATTTTTACTAGACTCCGCGTATATTTTCTTCACTCCAAAAGCGATAGCGACAAACAAAAAAAATGCTTGATTAGCAGATATGTACTTACACTGATCGTGTGCAAAAAAAAGGCGACTCGAGACTCGAGCGATAGCCAGAAACAGAAAATGCTTAATTCGCATATATTTACTTATTCGGGCAACTCAAGAGTTTATGTTGCGATCTAGCTTGCAATACAAAGTATTCTTGTAATCAAAAATTGAAATTGGAGCCTCAGTCACGTTGACTGGAATGTGATTGAGGATGTAAGTACATGTGAAAAGATTTATTTGTTTTATTTTCAGTTTTAATTACGATTGAAAAATTGAAATTGTTGGGGATCGAATTGTTGGTGATCGATTCGCAACAGTGGCGACTGAAGTTAAGATAACTCTTTAAGTCGGGTCTCGACTGACTTAATGAACATTATCTCGGGTCTCGACTGAGATAATAATTTACTAACAAACACTTTATTTCTGGTCTCGACGGAAATAAAGAATCTTACTTCGGGTCTCGACTGAAGTTAAGATAACTCTTTAAGTCGGGTCTCGACTGACTTAATGAACATTATCTCGGGTCTCGACTGAGATAATAATTTACTAACAAACACTTTATTTCTGGTCTCGACGGAAATAAAGAATCTTACTTCGGGTCTCGACTGAAGTTAAGATTACTCTTTAAGTCGGGTCTCGACTGACTTAATGAACATTATCTCGGGTCTCGACTGAGATAATAATTTACTAACAAACACTTTATTTCTGGTCTCGACGGAAATAAAGAATCTTACTTCGGGTCTCGACTGAAGTTAAGATACTCTTTAAGCCGGGTCTCGACTGACTTAATGAACATTATCTCGGGTCTCGACTGAGGTAATATTACTAACATTAACACTTTATTTCTGGTCTCGACGGAAATAAAGAATTGTTCTAACCAAGAACAAAGGGCTTAACATTAGCTTACAGCCAATTCCTCAAGTGCCAAGTTTGAGATCGGTGAGTACCAGCCACTTGTAACATTATAATATTATTCATATATCTATCTGACTATATTTTGACATATATATATATTATACATTTCGTGTGCATATCTATTTTTTACATATATATTTATATTACATTTGTGACGATCTTATATTACAACTTGTTGCCAATTAGTGTTTTCAGTGTGATACAAAAATCTCTGACCTAAACTTATTTATTGAGTTTTGTCTCAAAAATATCTGTTTCTAAAAATCATACATCATAAATCGGTGTCAATAAGTGTATTTTCTAGTGTGTGTTTTTTCTCTGACCCAACAGTATATATAATTCTGTCTTAATACGATTACTCAAGATATTTTAGCTAAGTAAGTGTGCCAGTGTTTTGAAGTTAAGTTATTCTAACTTTTGCTCTATATTAACCCCATATATTGAATAGTTTCTTGAAAGTAAAAGAAAGTGAACAGTGTTGATTGGTTGTTAGGAAATAGACCATTGATCTTGATTCAAATTTACCAGTGCATTCATTTCAGGCACTTAATAAAATTTGCGTGTACGTTCTACTAACGAACAGTACATTTTATGGTCCTTCGAGCCGGATCTAAGGTTTAGTGTTTTATCTTATCAATCGTTTCATTATGTCTGCTCTTCAAAAACTTTTGGGCAACCAAGCCACTTCCGCAATAATCTTTGAAAAATAGTTCAATAACTACAACGAAACTGATGTAGAAAAACGAACGAAAGGTCTTATTTCTGAGCGATTAACCGCTCTAAATGAAATTTGGTCAGAGTACAAGAAAGATCACTATACACTTATTCAAGCCACGCAGGCTTTGGAAGATAGTGAACTTCAAAAGTACGATTATTTCGCAAACGATCAATTTTCCAAGGTGGAAAATCAATACTTTACTTTTCGAGGTATTCTTAGGGATGCATTAGATGCATTCGAAACAAAGGTTGAACCAAGTCCAAAATCAGAACATGAAACTTCATCGTCTCTGAGACTACCTAGCATCACAATCCCAAAATTCTCAGGATCTTATGATTCTTGGAGACCTTTTCACGATCTTTTCAAGTCCCTGGTGCATTCAAATTCTGCGTTATCATCGGTGCAGAAATTGCATTATTTAAAGTCAAGTGTATCTGGAGAAGCAGAGCACTTATTGCGTCAATTTCCTATGACCAACTCGAGCTATGACAGCGCATGGAAGATATTGCTTGAAAGGTATGATAATAAACGAGTCTTGGTAAATGCCCAATTCAAAGCACTCTTTAATCTACCTAAAGCAGCCCACGAATCAGCCAAGGCTATTAAAACCTTGCTAGATAAGTCTTCGGAATGCATCTTTGAACTCGAGGCATTGCAAGTTTCCACTAAGCGATGGGATGCAATTCTCATCTATATGGTGGTACAATGTTTGCCTGCAGAAACGCTCCGTGCATGGGAACAAGAGATCAATACAGCAAAAGGACTTCCCACTTTCGAATCCTTAAAAATATTTTTACAATCTAGGTTTAGAATTTTAGAAGCCATAGTCGATACCAAACCATCCCCAGCCAACAAAAATGCTCAAGTCCCGAGAGCATCTACCCATTTTACTTCATACACCCAAGCATGTCCTTTGTGCAAAGAGCAGCACCGTCTATTTAAATGTCCGAAATTCATAAAACTCGATGTAGACAATAAATTCAAAATTGTCACATCAAATCAATTATGCAATAACTGCCTATCAAAGGGGCACACTACGAAAACTTGTACAAGTAAGTTTTCATGTCAGCGATGTGGAAGGAGGCATCATTCTTTACTTCACAGGAATAATGCCACTCCAAGGGCCTCGACCCAATTCAAGCCAAGGGAGCAGCAATCAGAAGCTCAACCTTGTAATTCACCTTGCACATCCAATAAATCTCTTCACACCCTTCATGCAAAAAATCATCATACCAAACAAGCACTGCTTGCCACAGCATTGCTAAACGTTCCTACAAAAAAGGGAAACATGTTGGTATTAAGAGCACTGATAGATTCAGGCTCTCAAGTTTCATTTGTAACCAAAGCCACCGCACGTAAGCTGCAATCATCCACTACAAACGTGGAAATTCAAATCACTGGCCTGGGAAAAACTGAAACTACAAATGGTCAAAAACAAACTACATTGAACATTTATCCTTATTCAACCACAACTCAGGCAACCACGGTCACTGCCCTTATAGTGGATACAATTACGGACATTTAACCCCCTTCAACCATTCCAAATAAAAAATGGAGTCATATACATGAGCTACCACTGGCCGATCCGTTTTTCTTTAAACCAGGAAAAATTGACCTGCTTTTAGGAGCAGATGTGTATAGCGAAATTCCTTTGGAAGGTTTACGGAAAGGTCCTCCAGGAACACCAACTGCCCAAAACAGTACCCTCGGATGGATACTTTTCGGAAAGCTAAAAAATACATCCACGTTCTTAACAGCATCTGCATTAACAGCAAAGGTTCATTACGACGACGACACTTCACTGGATAAACTTTTACGTCAGTTTTGGAAAACTGAAGAAGTTAATCCAGGAAGAAAGCTGTCTAAAGCAGATCAAGAATGTCAAGAGTTTTATAAAAAAACTCATTTTCGTAACGGACACGGCCGTTACGAAGTTCGTCTGCCTTTCACAGCAGAAAGTCCTAGTCTAGGCGACTCTCGTGGTATGGCATTACGTAGGTTCTACAGCCTAGAACGGCAATTAGAACGAAATCCTGAACTTTATCAGGAATACAAAGCTTGTATTAATGAATACAAGACATTAGGTCACATGACAGTGGCTAACAAGATAGTAAGCAACGAACAAAGTTATTATCTTCCTCACCATGCTGTTATCAAAGATAGCACCACTACAAAGGTTCGCGTCGTCTTTGATGCTTCAGCAAAAACGACTAATGGAAAAAGTCTAAACGAACAGCAGCATACGGGTCCAGTACTGCAGTCTGAACTCTTCTCAATCATCCTCAGATGGCGAAAGTACAAATTCGCTATGTCTACTGACATAGAGAAAATGTACAGGATGATAAAAGTACAACCTCCAGATCAAACCTATCAAAGAATAGTTTGGAGGAATAATCAAAATGAACGTATTCAAGATTACCAATTGACCACGGTAACTTTTGGTACAACGCCAGCCCCTTATCTTGCAATAAAAACACTTAACCAGCTAGCTGTTGATGAAGCTGACAAATTTCCCGAAGCTGCAAAGATAGTGTCTCGTGACTTCTATGTTGATGACCTTCTTACAGGCTCAAATACAAAGGAAGAAGCCTTCCACATACAAGATCAACTTATCAATCTGTTATCTTCCGGTGGGTTTAACTTGAGGAAATGGGTAAGCAATTCTTCAGATTTACTATCTAGGATCCCCGAACCATACAGAGAAGTTGAACTTCCTTTGCGATTCGCAAGCGATGAATCTGTGAAAACTTTAGGCATTCATTGGTATCCAGGAGCTGATTGCTTCATTTTACAATATAGGAAGAAAGCAGATTGCCTCTCTACAAAGCGGTCTATTCTTTCAGAAATTGCGACGCTTTTCGATCCACTTGGCTGGATATCGCCCATTACAATTACTGCTAAAATCTTGATGCAAGCTTTATGGCTTGCAGGATGTTCATGGGATGAACGAATACCGGCACACATTGATAAGCAGTGGCGCGAATTCAAAACAGAATTACAACATATCAGTAATATCAAGATACCACACTACAAGTAACCTATCCACCTGTCAAATACATGGATTTTCAGATGCTTCCAATCAAGCATATTCTGCTGCTGTATACATTCGAGTGATTGATGAAGATGGAAGTCTTCAAGTCAATTTACTCATGGCAAAATCAAAGGTAGCGCCTGTTAAATCCGTATCTCTCCCACGTCTTGAATTATTCGGTGCGGTATTGTTAGCTCGGCTCATAAATCGCGTTAAAATAGATTTGCAATTTGACCAAGTTCCAATATTTGCTTGGACGGATTCTTCTATTGTATTATCATGGATTCGTAGTCACCCCAATAAGTATAAAACATATGTGGCTAATCGGGTTGCGGAAATTCGGGGATTGATCGACATTAAGGCATGGCAACATGTAAGGTCTGCTGACAATCCAGCTGACTGCAATTCCAGAGGAATTAAGTCTTCGTCATTAATTGATCATAAACTATGGTGGCATGGACCTCATTGGTTGCGGGACAGTGAAAATAATTGGCCGAAATCTAAACCAATTCCAGTTAATGAGCCTGAAACTGAACAAAAACGAGTCACACATTTCGCAATAGCTCATTCAAACATCGATGATTTGTTTGAAAAATTCTCCAGCTTTACCAAATTACAACGCATAGTTGCCTATTGCATTAGGTTCATAAATAAATGCAAAGGGCCATCGGTGGTGTCCACTCAAGAACAACTAATGGACCCAAAGATACTTAATCCGACAGAAATTGCTCAAGCAAAAATTCGGCTCATTAAAGCAGCACAGAATGCTGCTTTCGGTACTGAAATTAAATGTTTACAAAAACAGAATCCACTTCCAGTTAAAAGCGAGATCTTATCACTTAACCCCTTCTTAGATAACAATGGATTAATTCGAGTAGGTGGGCGATTAAGAAATGCTAACATTCATTACAGCCAAAAACATCCAATAACCCTGCCAAGGGAGAGTAAATTAACAACATTAATAATCAACCACTTCCATATAAAGACTTTGCATGGAGGTCCGCAATTGGTATTATCCATGATTCGAAACGAATTTTGGATTCCACAAGGGCGTAAAATCGTAAAACAAGTATTACATAAATGTATAACTTGCTTTAAGCAATCCGCATCTATCAAAAATCAAATCATGGGAAATCTTCCTTCACCACGGGTCAATATGACTAGACCGTTTCAACAAACTGGCCTAGACAATGCTGGTCCTTTCAATTTAAAAGTATCTAAATTTCGAAACAATCGAATATATAAAGGGTATATTTGCATTTTCATTTGCCTGGCAACCAAAGCCATTCATATAGAAGCTGTGTCAGATTTGTCCACAGCAGCCTTTATAGCAGCTTTTCGCCGTTTCTCCAGCCGAAGGGGACCCAGCACAGATATCTTTTCAGATTGTGGCTCTAATTTCATTGGAGCTGACAAAGTCCTACAAAAGGAATTCCGAACAGCCATACTGCAAGCTAACAATCAGATTGCAGAAACACTAGCCCAAGACGGGATATGTTGGCATTTTAACCCGCCTACCGCACCTCATTTTGGAGGATTGTGGGAGGCCGAAGTTAAATCCATAAAATTCCATTTAAAGCGAATTTTAGGGAATTCTTCATTGACATTTGAATAAAAAGATTACTCTTTTGGACTTTTTACCGGGTTAAACTTAATTTTGTTCAAGAAAGAATTTTTTGGGATTCTCCGGTATATAGCAAAAGCTAAAAAATGTTCTAATTTGTTATTTCATCACACAACCCATTAATTTTTGGTGACAAGTTTCAAGTCTTGGTTTGACTCATCAACAGGTTACAAATAGCGAAAATTGTGTGATTTGAAAAACAAATGAAAAAATGAAAAAAGAAGAAAGAAATGAAAAGTTTGAGAAAATAGAAAAAAAACAATTTTTTATTTATACAGGTTCGATTCGCTTCGATTGAATCTGTTTCTTTAAATTTTTTTTTTAATAAATAAAAAATTGTTTTATTCTATTTTCTCAAACTTTTCATTTCTTTCTTCTTTTTTCATTTTTTCATTTGTTTTTCAAATCACACAATTTTCGCTATTTGTGACCTGTTGATGAGTCAAACCAAGACTTGAAACTTGTCACCAAAAATTAATGGGTTGTGTGATGAAATAACAAATTAGAAAATTTTTTAGCTTTTGCTATATACCGGAGAATCCCAAAAAATTCTTTCTTGAACAAAATTGACATTTGAAGAATTTGCAACTGTTTTGACACAAATTGAAGCCTGTCTAAATTCCAGGCCTCTATGTCCTATCACAGAAGATCCAGACGATCTCAATGTTCTTACTCCAGGACATTTTTTAATCGGTACTTCTTTATTACTTCCACCAGAACCCGTGCTGGAAAATAAGGTTTCATCAGTTACCAGATGGAAACATCTCCAATTGTTGCAACAACAGTTTTGGCACAAATGGTCTAACGATTATCTAAATTCAATACAAAATAGACCTAAATGGCAGTCTCCAATATCAAATCCTAAAATAGGAGATCTAGTTATAACTAAAGAACCTAATCTGGTAGTGAGGCGGTGGCTATTAGGACGAATAACTGAAGTTCATCCAGGTGCTGACAACTACGTTCGTGTAGTCAGCATAAAACGAAAAATGGCTTTGTAAAACGACCAATATCCAAAATATGTGTCTTACCGATATAAGAAAATTAAATTGAGTATTTTAAATTAAACAACTTTATGCATGATAAAAAAAAAAAAAAAAGAAAAAAAAAAAAACAAAACCCACACAAAACTACATATTCAATTCTCTTACAGAAAAATTCATGCTACAACCTCTTATTTACCATAACATATCATCACAAATATATTCATATCCCATTACGTGTAAATACACAAGTTTGTCTCGATAACAAAGGTTCTGCCATCAAAGTAATCGAATTCTAAATTTTCAACCAATTGCAAACACATACCGTTATCTTCAATCGTTAAATGATCGTCTCTATGACTACGGTCCTCATAGCGAGGGAATCAAATTGCAATTTTAACAAATGCAATTTTTTAGTACATGTGAACACAAATTTGTATCGCATTCAGGCAATGCAAACAAAATTAAAATTAAGAAACCCGTTATGTTTGCATAAATACGATTACGAATTTAGAAAAATTATCAGTTTAAGAAGTGCGCCTATAATGGAATCACCTGAATATCAAAGTATTAACGAAGATGAGTTGCCCATCACTCCTGGGCGGAATATTGAACAGGAATTGGAGGAAGCTTGGAGCTTGGAAAAAGAGTTGGCAGCGTGGCCCCCATCGTCCGATTGAGACGAAGATGAATCCATGGAAGAAGACTGGGACCTAGATGAGGAGCTAAATTTATTACCACCATCTCCGACGCTAAGTCTGAAGGAGGAACAGGAAAACCTCAACAAGTTGACTAAGCAACTCGATGATTTGAAGCAACGAGCCAAGATATTGAAAGTTAGCCAAGATCTCAACCAAATGACCATAAGTCAACATCCAGTAGCAACCATCGTGATTGAGGACTCACCGTCCACCTCTCCGAATGCGGAAAGAGAACTCCTTGAACCACTAGTAGTACAGGAGACAGCAACTAATACTCAGCCATCAACCAGTACTCAGTCAGCAACCAGTATCCAGCTAGCCATGTGCTTGAATGATCAACCAGCAACACCAAAGGTACATGTCCTAAGTGATCAACTTATCGTCCCAGCAACACTTTCAGAAGATAACTTTTGCGTAACCTTCGTGGATAACAAGACAGGGTTGGCAGAGAGCGTTACCGTATCGTGCACAGCATTAAAGCGCTCCAAGAAAAAAAACCAGCGATTTACCACCAAAGATGGGTCTAAAGTGAAAATAAGACTGTTGGCTAATGGCAACATTAAAATTATTCAATAATAAATCTGTTTTCTTTTCTTACACCATTGGTCCTTATTTAATCATCCTCCTGCTCCCCCAACTTTGTCATTTCAACTCTCAATCGTTAGGTGGTTACTGGAAAATTGTGTGCTTTTTAAAGGATAAACATTCCGTATAGTTAATTCTAGTTCTCATAAGCCAAGCATTCTATTTTATCCTGAGAAAAGGAAGCAGCTTTCTAGAACAACACACCACAAAACCTTTTTCTTAATTAATTGCTTAGTCAGTGAGTTCAAACTGACTTCTTTCTTAGAGATGTAGTTTAAGGCTCTTTACTTAAAAGACACTTACAGTCTTTCAACGGGGGGCAGTATGTTCGAACCAAATCGCTTCGAATATATTTTTCTTAACAGATACCTTCTGAAAAGAAAAAAATTCCTGAAAACAAAGCATAAAGTTTTATATAAAATTAAATCTAATTTAATCACTCAATCAGAACACAGATACACAACCATACAAAGCCAGGTATTTATCATCTATATAAAATATTGCACAGATGCAATATAAAAGTATAGCCTCATTGAGCAGATTAAATAAAAATCATGATCATATGTTTAAATGCGTATTAAAAAATAATTCCTGAAATGGGAACATATTACAACAATACCATGCTGAAATTGAATTCTGAAAATCAAATAAATTCAATCTAATTACAATTTTCCTAAAAATAGGTAAAACATCCAACCAAATCATGTGTTGTCATGTAGCATACAATGCATGGCACAAATATAATCAAATCAAGCCGATCAATTTGTAACTCTATCATTATCATCATTACAAGTAATATCCAACGGGAATTTCTTCTCTACGTGATAGAACAAACATTTTTTGCAAATATAATTTAATTTAACACAGCAGCATGTGAAGCTCTAAATTTCTTGTTGCTATACATTTTTGTTCGTTGCTAGGCAAATTTTATCCCCAGTACCGTAAGATCACAGCTGCACTGCCAATTCTTGTAATCATGCGCCGCTGCTACTCTATCAGTGGTGTCGTGTGCAAGCAAGGGCTATATAAACGACAAGCTGACTGATCTCGGCTTCTTTTTGCAGTTGGCATCGCTTGGGGTAAGTTGGCTTGTTAGGGACTAACATTTATACCGGGTATCGACTGGTATATTAATTACTAATAATCATTAATTTTTGGTCTCGACGGAAATTAAATTATCTTATTTCGGGTCTCGACTGAACTTAAGATAACTCTTTAAGCCGGGTCTCGACTGACTTAATGAACATTATCTCGGGTCTCGACTGAGATAATAATTTACTAAGAAACATTTTATTTCTGGTCTCGACGGAAGTAAAGACTCTTAATTCGGGTCTCGTCTGAAGTTAAGATAACTCTTTAAGTCGGGTCTCGACTGACTTAATGAACATTATCTCGGGTCTCGACTGAGATAATAATTTACTAACAAACACTTTATTTCTGGTCTCGACGGAAATAAAGAATCTTACTTCGGGTCTCGACTGAAGTTAAGATAACTCTTTAAGCCGGGTCTCGACTGACTTAATGAACATTATCTCGGGTCTCGACTGAGGTAATATTACTAACATTAACACTTTATTTCTGGTCTCGACGGAAATAAAGAATTGTTCTAACCAAGAACAAAGGGCTTAACATTAGCTTACAGCCAATTCCTCAAGTGCCAAGTTTGAGATCGGTGAGTACCAGCCACTTGTAACATTATAATATTATTCATATATCTATCTGACTATATTTTGACATATATATATATTATACATTTCGTGTGCATATCTATTTTTTACATATATATTTATATTACATTTGTGACGATCTTATATTACAACTTGTTGCCAATTAGTGTTTTCAGTGTGATACAAAAATCTCTGACCTAAACTTATTTATTGAGTTTTGTCTCAAAAATATCTGTTTCTAAAAATCATACATCATAAATCGGTGTCAATAAGTGTGTGTTTTTTCTCTGGCCCAACAGTATATATAATTCTGTTTTAATACGATTACTCAAGATATTTTAGCTAAGTAAGTGTGCCAGTGTTTTGAAGTTAAGTTGTTCTAACTTTTGCTCTATATTAACCCCATATATTGAATAGTTTCTTGAAAGTAAAAGAAAGTGAACAGTGTTGATTGGTTGTTAGGACAACACCATTGACCTTGATTCAAATTTACCAGTGCATTCATTTCAGTCACTTAATCAAATTTGCGTGTACGTTCTACTAACGAACAGTACATACGAATAACCTCTTTCCATTTCTCTAAGATTATTGTTTTTGTTGTCCACTCCACATAATTTTCGTAATGCTCTAAATATTTATTATGTAATTGCTTTTTATTTGTTTTGGGAAATAACTACTTTTGAGTGCATCGGACAACATATTAGCCCCAGTAGAAAAGCTATAAATATATAAAAAAATAAAGTGAGGAAAGTTAAGCTTCTTCTTTTTCTTTGAAATGTTTAAAACATAATTTCACCAAACCGCAGAATATTGTCATGCTTGCTGGGCCTTCATAAATATCAAATAGTTAGCGGTATAAGTTGCCATGAACCGTAATAGACTAAGAGCTAGCGACCAAAATACTTACGTCATTTCATAATAGAAATTTCACATCTTATCATACTCTCTTAACATCGTTGAAAACTTATTTGGTAGTGAGCGTGACTTCCAGTGGTGGAGGGTGGTAAAATTGTAGACACATTTGATGGTTGGAAAGTAGTGGCAGACGGCAACAAGGATGCAGAAAACTATGTATAACATACGTCATACCATCATAACTCGAGAACGCTTTTACATAGAGTCTTGAAATTTTACACACTCGTTTTCCACTATATATTAGGGCACTGTAGGAACGCGTAGAGGTAGAGAGCTGAAATTTGGCACAAAGCATTTTCATTGCAATTGTAAATACCAGTTTAAAAATAGACTAAATGGCGAAACTTACTTCTTGTGCTGTAAGGTCAAAAGTTGACCCCCAAATGGGAAATCTTTTTTTGGTTTTATACGGCCATACCAAGAAGGGATTGGCCGATTTATTTAATTGTGGAACCCTGTGTTCAAAATTTCAGCGCTGTACATTGACGCGTTCTCAGGCAATGCTCAAATATATAGTGAATAACAAAGCTTATGTATGGCAACACCTAAAAAGGGTTGCCTTATTCAGTCTATTTTTGAACATGTATTTACTATTGTTATTGAAACACCACGAACTTAATTTCAACTCTCTGTGCTAAGGCGTTCGCAGGCAGTGTGCAAATATATATTGAAAATCGAAATTTTTATGTGGCAACCCTACGAAGGAGTTGCCTGGCCCTATTTTCGAAACTGAACTTTCTTTTTTATAAAAAGTCTGTGTGTGAAATTTCAGCACTATAAGTGAAAGCGTTTTCGAGTTATCGTGGTATGACATACACAGTTTTCTGCGTCTTTATTACCGTCTGCCACCACTTTACCACCATCCAATTTGTCTGCCATTTTTACTATTGATCATGAAGTATATTTTTCTCCTGCCGCACTAAAAAATCAGTCTTTATGATATCACGTAAGTTAACCGGGTTTTTAAGGCTTTCGAGGCCTCCCGCAGCGCCTAACACCACTGAAAGCCAGGCAGACTTTCGAATAAAGAATCCATGTTGTTAAGAGAGTATGATAAGATGGAAAATTTTGTTTATGAAATGACGTAAGTTTTTTGGTCGCCAGCTCTCCGTCAATGTCTATTTTTTAGCCTCAAATCAAATAGGGATTGGGAGATCTTGTTATTTGGATTTATAGGCGTGTATTATAACCATAACTGAGTATATACTGTAACAGTCCAAATTTTCTCACTTTTGAACTGAGCACATAAAGAATAAAACAATTCCCAGGCATTCCAGTAAAAAGACACTTAGCTTTCTGTGCCACAGATGGCACGGTTTACACACTAAGCACTTTTAGTAATTATTGTAAAGACAAGGTAAAGTAACATTACTTAATATAGGTTATTGTTTTATATCCGGTAAAACATAAAACAATAAATAATTTTTCAAACTCGAAGCTGGTTCTTTATTTTATTTATTATTTATAATTTAACAAGTAAAAAAGATACCAAATTCGTAGGATTTTATATTCTGACTGATCGTTTTGAAAGTATACGTATACGTATAAAACCAAAATTTATGTATGGAATGGCGACACCAAGAAAGGGTTATCCGATATAGTTTATTTTAGAATTTATTTACTGTTTTACGGAAACGCTGTGTACAAAATATGACTTCTCCACGTCGACGGCTACTGAGGCAGTGTCCAAATATATTGTGAAAAACCAAAGTTGTGTGTGGCGATACCCAAAAGGAGTTGCATGATTTAGCCCAGTTTTGAAATGTTTTTTAATATTACTTTGAAAGCCCCATGTAGCAAATTTCAGCTCTATACGTCGACGCGTTCTCCGGTAGTATTTAAATATGTACTGAAAAACGAAATTTTTGTATAGAAACACTACGAAGTAATTCCCCGTTGGTAACATTTTCGAACTTAAATTTCCTTGTTTTTCTAACCAGTCAACACCATTTGAGCTTTCCAAGTATACGTGTTCTTGAGCTATCATGAGGACGGACGGACGGACACATCCAAACGGACCGACACATCCAAACGGACGGACAGACGGACATGCAAAAATCAAAATAACTTTTAATATTATGCTTGAGTGTCCAATCCATTTTGCTCTACCATTATTATTTCTATGTATTACTAACGGAATGACAAAAGACTGACCCTCAGTAGGCGTTAAAGTACTTATCTGTGTCGAACGGGCCCTTTAAATTAAACAGACGTACCCAAATGAATATTGACTCATCGGAGGGGAATTTTCGTTTAGTTTAGATATAAAATTGTCTGTAAGTATAGTGAGTTAAGAGTCACTAATTACTTACACACGCAGCGTGTCACACAATTAAATTATTATTAAATGAATTAAAA
Source organism: Dioctria rufipes (assembly GCA_963924295.1). Lineage (NCBI taxonomy): Eukaryota > Metazoa > Arthropoda > Insecta > Diptera > Asilidae > Dioctria > Dioctria rufipes. The sequence continues at coordinate 71,199,115 of OZ002740.1, read as the reverse complement.
GTGCAATATAAAAAATTACAAATTTATGTGTTCGCTTCCATCGTTACTGCTTAATGCTAGCTGGAAGGAAATGTAGCTTAATAGGCTAGATAAATTAATAAATGCCAGAGATAAAGACATCTGTCTCGTTAGCTCAGCGGTAAGAGCAGTCGCCCAGAAGGCGGCAGGTCCCGGCTTCAAATACCGGACGAGGCGGTTGTTTTTCTTCTTGTATTTAATAATTTGATTAGAATCGTAAAATAAAAAAAAGGTTTTTCTAAATATTCTTCTATTCCATCTGACCAACTATAAAAATTCAAGTTCGAGTCCACCATTGGACAAAATCAAAAATAAATAAAAACTGAAATGGAACAAGAATGGTACTGCGAATTAATAAAAAGCAAAAATCTTCTATTAAATGAATTTCCATTTGTTAATTTTTTTTGTTTTTACCACTTTTTAAAATTGAAAACATTAAATATCAAAATAATAAGCCCTCCGGTATGTGATATCGATTTAGGAAAAAATGTCAAAAATTCGTAAGTAAACCTCAGCCTCGTTTAAATTCTTAAACCCTTTACGGCTATTGTGGATCAGCCTAAACTTAGCATACTCTACGATTTCATCATCTAGGATATAAAACGATAAAATGTTTAGTTGGCGACATAAACTTCCAGTCGCTTCGGTTTCAGGGCTGAGGAACGGTTTTATTTGCCACTCAACTACCGCTTTTAGCTATACCAACATGAAAGATTTATTTTATCGCAGCTTACTTCTATTAATCTTTCTATCAAAATTTCATGGCTTTATCTAGCTATGCAACTATTTCTAGCTTGTGTGCCTAGTAACAACCAGCTCTAGGAATGGGATTTGGCAGTAAATTTTTATATATGTATTTTGGTCATCTTCGTCAACTTCTTGGTCGATACTGAGACTGTTTAGACAATGGATACGGTCTGGTTTGCTGTTAATCTACAGAGCTGCTTGCCTGACTTATCTAGTTTCCTGTAGCTGGCAGACCGGCCTGGTAGGTCGAATCTTTGAATGATTGCTAGATTTTGACTGCTCTGCCCCTTGAAGATAAATTGACTGTTTTCTTATCTAGAGACGGACTTGGTGCTCTGGTGTAGGGTGGAAAACTTACTGGTTTAGTGGATCTTACCTGAGCCTTTGTCTGGTGAACGATTTACTGCTCTAGTACATTTTACTGATCTGCCTTTAGAGAACGACGAGAATATTTGGAGTGGCAAAGGAATTACTGTTCTGGTAAATATTGCCTGGTTGGTGTCTAATAATTGTTATATTGATCCTACATGGTCTGCTTCTAGTCGGTATCGCGAAAAACTACTAGTATAGTAGATCTTCCGGGCTAAACTTCTGAGACGGGGACTCTCTCAATTTAATAACCACTAGTATAGAAACCTAAGTAATTCCACAACAAACTGTATAAAGCATTTTGTGCAGAAATGCTATTTAAGGAGGAAAAGTACCTCCAAACTTTGAAAATCCCTCTGCAATATCTCAATGATCTTGTAATCGAGTTGCTGGTAATTTTGCCACCAAAGATATAATATAATATAATTTTTTCTCTCCTAAAATATGGCCCGTTAATTGTCTTTTAAAATATAGAAAGAATTATTTCAATTCCAATTACTTCTGTTCGAAAGTTATTAAAATTTTTATATTATGCGAGGATTGAAAATTTAAATTTACAGAGCACAAGTGTTGCACGTTGCCCTCATCTTGCTAGATGCACATTTTTACACTGTAAATTAAACTTTCCACTTTCCACATAACATAGAAATATTAATAACTTTTGAACTGAAGTCTATGTTTTAAAAGAAAGTTAAGGAGTCATATTTTAGGAGAGAGAAAATTATTTCATTGTTGGAAAACTTTTTCGGGATAAAGGATAACACTGTAAACAAGTATGAAATTTTTTGCGAAAATAACTAGACCTCTATTGATGAAAAAAAAAAATTCTACTCTTTACACTCATTGAGATCCCAACTTAGAAATTTAACAGTTTAACTAACAACATTATCTCCGAATACCAGGCGACCTCCAGCTTTAAATAGCCTTCCTGAGGTGATGAGGACTTCTGGCCTTGGTCACAGTCTTTCTCCGTAACTCGTGGAACTCAATATAGTTCTTTTAGATATGAACGAATCCACTTCTAGTAAGTGCGTAAAAAATCCACGGATGTCTGAGGAATCGGAGAATTTTATTCCTGAGATCTCGATATGTATGGCAAATCGGCTCCTGCGGGGGAACTCGGCTTATGAGGGTGGTGTGATCCCCATGGAGAACAATCATGCTCCTCATGTGTCAGGGCAACTTAACTCGGGCGGGCTAGCTGATGTTGTAATCTCAGGTTCGAAAGACGGTGATGGTGGCTGCCGAAGCAAGACTTCCCGAGGCAGGGGTGTTGGTAGCACAGAGAAGAAGGGATGGAAAAGGGCTAAGGAGATGGCTAATGCTGTCCCTGGGCATTCCTCTTTTTCCTCTTCGCAGACGGTCGGAGGTCTGGCTAGCTAGGTAGTGGAAAGTGGTAGTGAGTCTCCTGGCGTCGATAAACTGTACACAGCGAAGACGAACGAATCCTTTCTTATGGAGAGGAAGGACATTTGGAAGAAATCCACTTGAGCGGACTTCTCTTCACCCAAATTAACCTGCAACACAGCAAAGCGGCATCTGCTTTATTATGACGTTGCCTTGCGGACTTGAGTATAAACCCCCACAAAAAAATTTGTGTTTGCGCAGGAGTCTTGGGATGGACCGTATCCGTGGCCAAACGGAGGCGCAAGGCGTTCACATCCTTTAGGACAACAAGTGCTCTATTTTTATCGCTTGTGTAGTTGCGATAACAGGCGTTGTGACCTTATTGACTCATTTATGCTCTCCCTCCGACTGAGGGAGTAAGGCGAGCGGTGGAGTATACGAAGTCCAATCGGCTTGGAGTTTTGGTTGGTTGTAATGCCAACGCTGATCACATTATCTGGGGCAGCTCAGACACTAACCATCGGGGTTGCTATGACTCAGGTACCCAATGCCCCGAATCACAACGATAAGGTCAATGCACCAACATATTGCCCTATGCAACATATTGGTGCATTGCAAAGTTGACCCTGAAAATTACTTTTAATTATTTTAATTCAAAATTTCATTCCATATTTCAGATGCATTTAAAATGCATTCCCACGATATGCACTGCATACTTACCTACATACAGTTTCTTCTTTACTTCCATTTTTTTTATTGTGCAATATACACTTCACATACGTACATTATTCAATTACTCAAATCTAATTGTATGTACATACATACATACATACGATTATTCTCGCCCGCTGAAAAGTAATATTTTAAGACAGGCACACAAGTGCATATCGGGTTGCATTTTCTACATGATGCATATGCATCTCAACATAAATAATTTGCAGTCTCTCACGTACGAATTTAAAATCGTCGTGAGAAATTAATAAGAAGAAAAAAGCTTTAAGAAAAAGTTTTCATGGGTACCTGGGTGCAATTTGCCCAAACCTCGAGGAGTTTGTTTTTCAACCGCCGGGCGAATAAGTAAAAAAATCGGGAGTGCCAAAAAATCAGAGATATACGGAAACGCTATTTTCTCTTTTACAACAAAATTGAAAATAAATTTGGAAGAGTGAAAAATAAATCTAATTAAGAATAGCTAATGTGAGAAATTAGTATAGTTAAGAATAGTTGCAACACAAATCAAGGGAGCTATTAAATTGGAAGATAACTTTAGAATAATTGAAAATAAAAAGTGGAAAAATAAATTGAATGTAAACAGTGAAATTTTGGATTTCGTTTTTCTTTCTCCCACGTGCACTCTCTAAGGAGCACGGTGCGCGTGATATAACAACTGGTGGCAGCGGTACTTTTCCGATAAACAGTGCCTTATAAGCAAATAACTAAATTAAATCCAATCAACAAGTGAAAAAAATTATAATCAGAAGAACGTAAAGTGAATATAAAAGTGTATATATATTTCGGATATAATATAAAAAAGATAAATAAAGCAAAATCTGTGGGAATAATAAACACACAGCAAAAAAAAAATTATAAAAATAATCATAATAAAAAAAGAAATAATAAGCCCGGGTACCGTGAGGTACTTAGAGGAAATATAACATAATTTTTAGTGCCATTGTACTCCACCGTGGGACCCAAGGAGGCTTCATCCCTGCCTCACTAAGACGTACCCAGACGGAAGGAAGTCCCCTCTCATTCAGACAGGAAATCGTCGTAACCTTATCATCGTCATACTCATCCAACACCTACACACAACATACAACAGCAACATCTTTCACCCAACTCTAAATCTCCTAGAAACCGTCGCCCCGGACGCGCGACGTATTGACATCAACTTCAACAAAACAAAGAAAGATACTAACTGCTATACCAATACCTCTGGATAAAATAAAAGGTAGCGAAAGAAAAATATATATATATATATTTATAATAAATGCATTTTATATTCAAAGACACATTATATAATCTATATATACCTATATACCTATAATCGATTCATTTTGTGTTTGAAATCAAAACGTTTTTATGTTCGATTCTTTTTATATGCAGGAACAAATTATTTTCACTATCAATCCATTTATACAAACATAACAACATAGTGCAATCAGCGTATTTTTTTTTGCAACTGAATTTTTCTTTAGGAGATCGCACAAAATTCTAGCTTAAAACTTTTTTTTTAATATATCCTTCCATCACCTTTCACCCTTCCGCGAAGCGACCTCTGCGGTAAGACTTCGTGAGCTTGCTGGTCAGAGGACTTCGAAGAATCAACAATCGCTCCCCTTTGATAGAACTTGGAAAGGCTATCATTCAGCGGAGAGATTTTGATTGGAGGCAGGAATTGTGAAAAAACAAATTTTTTTTACCTTTTTCTCAGCATTCCTATTCCAGAATTTCCTATTTTAATACAAAATTCCTTTTTTTTTGTGTGTTACAAAATCAATCCCAAATTTTTAATTTTTCATCTTCGATTTAATTAACAGAAATATTTACTTGCAACCAACATAATAACTCTTTATATTGACGTTCGGAGTCCTATTAAATTTTTTTTAAATCAAAACTTTAAATCAACCTATCAACAATAATTAATAATCAAGTGATTTTGTTTTAAATTCCACGCAAGTTTTCTTTTATGCGTCAAACTTTAGTTTATTGTCGTTTCTTTTTCACCTCAATTTTTAAACTCTACTAAACTTTTAACATTTAATTCAAAAAACATTTGTTGTTATTAACTTAATTCTTATTTCTCTATTGATTTATCATTTTATTGCTGCTATTGTCGTTTTATGCACTTACCCCTCTTACAAAAAATAACGCACTTAAACATATACATACATATACATACTTCTCTCAATCTTAATAAATATTTTTTGTTCTTCATCCTCCATATAAATTTACCACGTCTTCTATATTTTTCTAAACTTAAACAAATCCACCCCGATCAGAATACTACTCGAATCAAACATGACTGAAGAAAACAAATCTTCCGATGAGCTCTGCTTGTCACAAGTCCCAAAAATGTCAGAAATTAGACAAATTTTGGCCGACTATCATAGAGCCAATAAAAGCAAAAGGACTTCAGACTTTACTTCTGAAAAACTCCAAAATTTGGAAGACGTATGGGCTTCATTTGAAAAAACGGAAACCCTGATTCAAGATCATGAAGATTTTACTGAAACTCATGATTATTTTAAGCAGTCCTGCTATGACAAAATGGAGGACTGGTACAATCTTACAAATGCAACTCTGTCTGTTAGGTTGAAATCCATATCGGTCCACACAGAGCGCAAAAATAACCCATTTTACGTCCCACTTCCAAAAACTTCTCAAAAAACAACTGCAGCTGATAATCAGGACAATTCAGACCTAGACCGAGAAAATACAGTACGATTTCGGCTGCAAGAAGATAGGCGGAAAACAATTTCACATATTATTCAGTCTATTGGAACTAATTCACTAGCAGATGCAAGCCAGGCATATCTAAACCAAAAGATAAATTCGTTACATAAATACTGGGATGATTTTGAGGCTACACATAATGAAATAATTTTAAATGCTAGCCCTAATGACAAAGACAGCGAGTATTTCGCAAATGATGTATATATAAACATGGAAACATCATTCTATAATCACACTATAATTGCCCTACAAGAACAATTAGGCTCTCGATTGCAAAACATATCAAATAATACACATAACTACACTGACCATCACCATAACGTCTCCTTTAGAGACCAATCTACCTTCTTCTTATCAGAAGCCAGATCATTAGTTCCTAATTTCAGCGGAAATCCAAAAGACCTTCATAAATTTGTTTCAAGTTGTGATGATATATACGCAACGGCAACGACGGCGAATGAAAGGAACTCCCTCCTTAGCCTAATAAAGAGTAAACTATCCGCCGAAGCGTATGATGTATATAGGTACAATCAAGTTGCAGATTGGCCTACTTTAAAATCACTTTTACAACAGACTTTCGAGGTAAAAACCTCTAGATCCACCTTACAATCTCAACTAAGTAATTCGAAACAAAGAAGAGAAGAAAGTGTAAAAGATTTTCTTCAAAGGTTAAATACAATCTTGTCCAAATTAAATGAGGCAACGCACTCTTATACAGCGGACAAAATACTTCTAAAATCTTTATTAAAAGATAATGAGGGTGAGGCTGTAAGAGCAATTGAGGACGGTCTATCCAATCCACAATTACAGACCTTAGCTAAGGTCCATTCGGATAAATCTTTCGCTTCACTAAAATCACATATTCTAGATCACTCATTACGTATAGAGCAGAAGCAACCCAACTTCCAAACATATAACAAGGTAAATCAAAATTCCCTTCAAAGTACAAATAATAACCTTCGTTGTTTCAAATGCAATAGACTGGGGCATGTTGCTTCAAAATTAACAGTCATACAAAGCTCAACGCAAAATGTCAATGTAGCTCCAAGAGTTACTTCGCAGCAACAACGCCCTGAAGATTTTAATAAAGCTACATCTCCGTCACAGGCCCCTAGTTGCCGATATTGCCATCGGATGATCCATTCTATTGAAGAATGCAGGACAAGAGCTGCAAATAATTCCCGATTTAACGACAGCCAGGGAAATCAAAATAATTTCCAAAAGGTGAAAAATATTCCAACAAACAAACACGGCAGACAGACAGCCTCAAAATAGGAACTGGCAACAGCCAGTATTCCGAGAAAGTCGAACTTCACCGCCGAGATACAATAATGCCAATATCTCGGCTAGATCGCTGTTCAAACCAACATTAAATAGCCACCTGAAAATTAAATCATTCAAAAGATTTTAATTCCAAGCATTTCTTATTATTGAAACTAGGTTGGGAACGAAGCTACATATACCTACCTACAAGCTCGTCGATAAAGCAGTTTTTTAGTGGAGACAACAATCGACACATGATCGCTACATTCCACATTACAAAATCTCGACACGATCGACAGAATTCATCAAGCTTTTAATTGAAATTAAAATCTATATTATTAGCAAATTATTACTTAGCTTAAAAGGCATAAAACATTTTAGTATTAACTAAAAATTATTTAGAAATGGCCATATTGTGTATGTATAGGTATATTCTATTAGTTCAGTTAATACGTTGTACCTACTAAGCATAGCTGCTAAGGTCAATGCACTCGTCTGACCTACGCACAGCTGTTAAGGTCAACGGACTTTCTGTTGCTACCTACGCACAGCTGCTAAGGTCAATGTACTTTGGTTGTTATGCGCAAGGTAAAATAATTTGTTGGTGCCGTGCGCAGTTCAGAGGCAATATAAGTCGCAGGCCAACTTGAATCTTTCTCTTTTAGTATCCAGCTTCTATAGAGTGCGCATCATTTTGGAATTCGACTTGGCTAGTGTAATCAAATATAATTATTAACAAATTAACTTTATCTTGGGTAACGACTGAGATAAAGATATTTATTCTGGGTCTCGACTGGAATAAATTCTACTAACATATTAACTTTATCTTGGGTAACGACTGAGATAAAGATATTTATTCTGGGTCTCGACTGGAATAAATTCTACTAACATAACAACTTTATCTTGGGTAACGACTGAGATAAAGATATTTATTCTGGGTCTCGACTGGAATAAATTCTACTAACATAATAACTTTATCTTGGGTAGCGACTGAGATAAAGATATTTATTCTGGGTCTCGACTGGAATAAATCTTACTAATAACAACTTTATCTTGGGTACCGACTGAGATAAAGATATTTATTCTGGGTCTCGACTGGAATAAAATTTACTAATAACAACTTTATCTTGGGTACCGACTGAGATAAAGATATTTATTCTGGGTCTCGACTGGAATAAAATTTACTAACCTAATAACTTTATCTTGGGTAACGACTGAGATAAAGATATTTATTCTGGGTCTCGACTGGAATAAATTTTACTAACTCAACAACTTTATCTTGGGTACCGACTGAGATAAAGATAGTTATTCTGGGTAGTGACTAGAATAACATAGACTAACTCAAACCTTTATCTTGGGTCTCGACTGAGATAAAGATAGTTATTCCGGGTAGCGACTAGAATAACACTCACTAATCTCAAACCTTTATCTTGGGTCTCGACTGAGATAAAGATATTTATTCTGGGTACCGACTAGAATAAACACGACTAATACAACTTTGCTTTGGGTCTCGACCGAAGTAAAGTATCTTGTTCCGGGGAACGACTAGAACAAGATAATCACTAACTATTTGATTACCAACGCCATAAAGTCGATTCCATAGTTTTATACTGGTGAGTACATTTTTCATTAATCATATATTATATTTCATATTAATTAATATATTTATATACCTATATATATATATACATATAGTGCCATTGGTCAAAGTAGCCACAACTTTGACAGTATGATATTGAAATTATTATTGTGTAGTGAGTAAGCGATTTTTTTGAATATATTGAAGTTTAGTTCTTAAGTGTGAAATTGAATTCTGTGAATTTTAGTTCTAGTTGTAGTGTTGTAGTGTTGTACTTAAGTTTTACGTGCGTACAATAAACCACTGGATATAAAATATTCCCCGGCGTTATTATTTACAGTCCACATCCTTCTCTATATTTTTTCTTGAGTGTTCTCATTGGGCAGAACATTTAATGATCCTTCGTAGCCGAATTTAAAGTCTAGTGGTTTATAATTGCACACGTCTTAACATGAGTACACTTCAAAAACTTTTGGCTAACCAAGCCACCTCCGCAAAAATCCTCGAAAAATCTCTCAAGAACTACAACAATACTGTAGTAGAGAAACGAACAAAAGGGCTTGTTTCTGAGCGCTTAATTGCTTTAAGCGAAATCTGGTCAGATTACAAGTCTACTCATTATACAATTATCCAAGCTACGCAGGCTTTGGATGCCAGTGAACTTCAAAAGTACGAGTATTTTTTATACGATCAATTTGCAGAGGTGGAAAATAAGTACTATACATTCCGAGGTATTCTTAGGGATGCATTAGATACTTTTGAGCCAAAATCAGAACAACAAATTGCTACAGAAACTAAAACTGATCAGCAATCTTCATATTTTTTGAAATTGCCCAGAATTACACTTCCGACATTTTCTGGTTCTTATGAGTCATGGAGATCATTTCACGACTTGTTTAATTCTCTAGTTCATACAAATCTCTCTTTACCTCCAGTGCAAAAATTACATTTTCTTAAAACAAGTGTTACTGGCGAGGCTGAACACTTGCTGCGACAGTTTCCAGTAACAGATGCAAGCTACGAAAATGCATGGAAAATGTTAAAGAATAGATACGACAATAAGCGAGTATTAGTGAACGCTCAGCTGAAAACTCTGTGTAATCTATCTAAAATAACAAATGAATCTGCTAAGGCGATACGATCCTTATTAAACAGATCTTCAGAATGTATTTTCGAGCTTGAAGCTCTAGGAGTCTCCACCAAGCAATGGGACCCAATTCTCATATACAAGTTGGTGCAATGCCTACCAACAGAAACCCATCGCTTGTGGGAGCAGGAGGTAAATAATGAAGAAGGTTTGCCTACGTTTGATTCTCTAAAAACCTTCCTAGAGACCAGATTCCGAACTCTGGAAGCAATTTTAGATTCAAAGTCAGTTCATCCAGAAAAAACAAATAACTCAAATAATTTCATTAAAAAGATATCAACACATTTCTCATCATCTACAGACAAATGCGCAATATGCAAAGAGCCACATAGATTGTTTAAATGTCCACAATTTATCAAATTTGACATTGACAAAAGGTTTAAGATCGTTACATCTAACCGTCTATGTGTAAATTGCCTATCAAGGCACCATAACACGAATTCTTGCCCAAGCAAATTTACGTGTCGGCAATGCGGTAGAAAACACCATTCTTTGCTTCACACGAACAGTAGTACATCCAATCAAAGTACTCACTTTTCAACTAAGCAAAGCAATAAGTCTATCAAACAAGCACAGCCACAAAATTCTCCCTCTACATCTGAGGTCATAACAGATAGTTCTTTACGAACATTTTATACAAACCGTCCACAGCGCGCTACACAAGCACTGCTTGCAACAGCATTGCTTCACATTTCCTCAACAGAGGGAACAATGCATACTATGCGGGCTCTAATCGACTCGGGGTCTCAAGTATCCTTCATTACAGCAGCAGCAACACGCAAACTGCACTTATCTACCACTCGCGTGGACACCCAAATCACAGGCTTGGCAAATAGCAAAGCTACAAATATTAAACGACAAACATGCTTCAAAGTATGTCCGCAATCTATATCAAATAAGGCAACTTCAGTGACAGCACTAATCGTGAACAAGATCACTGAGTTCCTGCCTCCGTCTACCATTCAAATACAAGAATGGGATCATATAAAGGATGTCACGCTTGCCGATCAATTTTTCTACAAGCCTGGAAAAATTGACATTCTCCTGGGAGCAGATGTATACGGGGAAATTCTATTGGAAGGATTAAGAAAAGGTCCTCCAGGAACCCCTACTGCTCAAAATAGCACCCTCGGGTGGATTCTCTTTGGAAATCTATCTCAAGCAGACTATATTTCCAAAGCGTCATCTTTAACAATTAATGCTCAAGCTGACCAAGCAGCGTCTATAGATACAATCCTGAGACAGCTTTGGGAACCTGAGGAAATCACTTCTCAAATTCGTAAGCCTTCAAAATCCGATCAGAAGAGTGAACTATCTTATAAAACCACTCATCGTCGTATTGCAGCTGGCCAATATGTACGATTATCATTCATCGAAGAAAAACCAGTACCAGGGGATTCTCGAAATAAGGACTTACGCAGGTTTTATAACCTCGAAAACAAACCACCTAAAAATGTCGATCTTTACAAACATTATAAAGGTTGCATAAATGTATGTCATGCCTTAGGATACATGAAACTAGCTTCAAGAAAGCAAGCAGCAGTTCTAGCTCCAATGCAGCAGGCATCAATATCTCCTATAGCTGAGCAAGCAGCAAGCCCAGCTTCAGGGCATCATACTTTGCCAAAATCAGCTACCCAGTCGCAGCCATCTCTATCTGTATCTACAGCAGGGCAGCAAAATTCCACGTCGTTTGAGGCTCAACGAGTACCGCCGACGACATCAAGCCTTCAGCAATTGCAACCTGCATTGAAGTTGAAGAAATGCTTGTTAAAAGATACAATTGTCCTACACGCAGAACGACCGGATAACGACTTCCATCTACTTATGGCAGACAGTGAACAACCGAACACATTCGAGGAAATCACCGTCTCATATGAAAAACTAAAGCGGTCCAGAAAAAAGAAGCAACGTTTCACTGCTCGGGACGGGACACGCATAAAAGTAAAGCTACTTTTAGATGGACGTATACGAATCGTAACGTAAAATAATTAATCTAGAATCTATTTTTTTATTATCTTCCTAACATTCAACTGGGGTTAAAAATTTGTAGAAATTTCGGAAGTTCGATATCTGCACTTACTCCATGTATTGTTTTCTATATAATCTTCGCTTGAATGAGCATCATAAAGCATATTCGCTCAAGTATTCCTATAACAGCATATAAGATTGAAATAATTTTTCTACCCAAATTTCTAATATCTCTTCGCCTTAAAAAAAAGGAGAAAAAAAAAAACCCCAAAACAAAATCATATGAAAAATAACAAAAATTTATCTATCTAAATTCTAAAACTCTAGATTAATTTAATGAGCCGTATGTAAATATGTACACACACACACATGCGTATAACCGTACGCCCATGTCAAAAATTAAAATTTCAAAGTTTCAAAATTACACATGGGCTATAATAACAATTATGCGAAGTTCAGGTATTGCTATAATTTCATTTAATTGTAAAAAAAAAAAAAAAAAAAAAAATTGTTTCAAGACACAGAACTTCTCCCAATTTGCAATTTCTGCATTACAAACCACAACTTTTCATCTAGTAGACAGGGGCATAATCACAATTATGCAAAGTCCAAATCTTTGCTATTGTTCTTCATAACAAAGATTTTTTTTTTCAGACAAAAAAAAAAAACAAACCGCTTTAAAAAAAAAAAAAAAATAGGGTATTTCGCCAGACTCGAACCTTGGACCTGGGACGTGATACCTTATCAGCGCTCAGCCAAGTTCGGCTATGCTGCCAACGAGAGGCTCTCTCATTACATGTCAATATAAAACCCGTCCAACACGAAGTGATCGTCAATGAAACAGACGTCAACCAAATGAATGCGATGCTCTGGCTCAGCTAATCAATTCATTGCAACAGACATCACAATTTATTTTTCCGATTCCGATCGCTGGAACATTTAGGAAAGTAGGAAAGTAAGATATAATTATTTATATATATATAGCAAAGAAGACAACCAAGGTATGCTTTACGTCGTCATTTTAAAATTAATTTATAGTTACTTGAAAGATTGAATTTTCAAATAAAATTCAACCTTTCAACAGGGGGCAGTATGTTCAAACCAACATTAAATAGCCACCTGAAAATTAAATCATTCAAAAGATTTTAATTCCAAGCATTTCTTATTATTGAAACTAGGTTGGGAACGAAGCTACATATACCTACCTACAAGCTCGTCGATAAAGCAGTTTTTTAGTGGAGACAACAATCGACACATGATCGCTACATTCCACATTACAAAATCTCGACACGATCGACAGAATTCATCAAGCTTTTAATTGAAATTAAAATCTATATTATTAGCAAATTATTACTTAGCTTAAAAGGCATAAAACATTTTAGTATTAACTAAAAATTATTTAGAAATGGCCATATTGTGTATGTATAGGTATATTCTATTAGTTCAGTTAATACGTTGTACCTACTAAGCATAGCTGCTAAGGTCAATGCACTCGTCTGACCTACGCACAGCTGTTAAGGTCAACGGACTTTCTGTTGCTACCTACGCACAGCTGCTAAGGTCAATGTACTTTGGTTGTTATGCGCAAGGTAAAATAATTTGTTGGTGCCGTGCGCAGTTCAGAGGCAATATAAGTCGCAGGCCAACTTGAATCTTTCTCTTTTAGTATCCAGCTTCTATAGAGTGCGCATCATTTTGGAATTCGACTTGGCTAGTGTAATCAAATATAATTATTAACAAATTAACTTTATCTTGGGTAACGACTGAGATAAAGATATTTATTCTGGGTCTCGACTGGAATAAATTCTACTAACATATTAACTTTATCTTGGGTAACGACTGAGATAAAGATATTTATTCTGGGTCTCGACTGGAATAAATTCTACTAACATAACAACTTTATCTTGGGTAACGACTGAGATAAAGATATTTATTCTGGGTCTCGACTGGAATAAATTCTACTAACATAATAACTTTATCTTGGGTAGCGACTGAGATAAAGATATTTATTCTGGGTCTCGACTGGAATAAATCTTACTAATAACAACTTTATCTTGGGTACCGACTGAGATAAAGATATTTATTCTGGGTCTCGACTGGAATAAAATTTACTAATAACAACTTTATCTTGGGTACCGACTGAGATAAAGATATTTATTCTGGGTCTCGACTGGAATAAAATTTACTAACCTAATAACTTTATCTTGGGTAACGACTGAGATAAAGATATTTATTCTGGGTCTCGACTGGAATAAATTTTACTAACTCAACAACTTTATCTTGGGTACCGACTGAGATAAAGATAGTTATTCTGGGTAGTGACTAGAATAACATAGACTAACTCAAACCTTTATCTTGGGTCTCGACTGAGATAAAGATAGTTATTCCGGGTAGCGACTAGAATAACACTCACTAATCTCAAACCTTTATCTTGGGTCTCGACTGAGATAAAGATATTTATTCTGGGTACCGACTAGAATAAACACGACTAATACAACTTTGCTTTGGGTCTCGACCGAAGTAAAGTATCTTGTTCCGGGGAACGACTAGAACAAGATAATCACTAACTATTTGATTACCAACGCCATAAAGTCGATTCCATAGTTTTATACTGGTGAGTACATTTTTCATTAATCATATATTATATTTCATATTAATTAATATATTTATATACCTATATATATATATACATATAGTGCCATTGGTCAAAGTAGCCACAACTTTGACAGTATGATATTGAAATTATTATTGTGTAGTGAGTAAGCGATTTTTTTGAATATATTGAAGTTTAGTTCTTAAGTGTGAAATTGAATTCTGTGAATTTTAGTTCTAGTTGTAGTGTTGTAGTGTTGTACTTAAGTTTTACGTGCGTACAATAAACCACTGGATATAAAATATTCCCCGGCGTTATTATTTACAGTCCACATCCTTCTCTATATTTTTTCTTGAGTGTTCTCATTGGGCAGAACAATCGCCATCTCCAACCAGGAAGAATAACAAAACTCCATCGGCATCCAGGCAGGGAAACTGGATGCAGCGGGGGGTCTCATTCGGCAACCCCTCGCAGATAGAAACAACGGCGCAAGTTCATCGCAATCCCGAGACAATATCGATGGAAAAGTAGGCAGCAAAAAATTAATTCGTATCCCCGTCCAAATTAATAAAAATTCACTAACGCTTTCTTTGCCTGTAGACATCTGCTCTGCTCCAAAGCTTACCTTTTTGATTGATACTGGAGCAGAAATCAGCTTAATTAACCTCCATCAATTAAAGCCAGATAGCATCTGCTACAGAGATGCTGTCTGCAATATAAACACACTATTCACGGAATCCACTTCTACAGAAGGACTCATATTTGCAAAATTGAATTTGAAATCTACCAAATTTAACTACATCCTAGAGCACCCATTTCAAATTGTGGGAAATAACTCCATCCTCTCATACGATGGCCTGCTTGGTCATGATTTTTTATCTCGATACAATGCGAGTATCGACTATAAAAATAAATTCATTTCTCTGGAAGTTAATGAATCTGATTCATCTTATCCATATGAGCAATATTATTCCAATTATCCAAACGTTTATTTGAAAAGCGAAGACCCAGAAAAGAGGTCTCAAACAAAGAGTCTGTTATATACAGGAATAACAGTCTCTAATAAAGATATAAATACAAATCTATCTCCATCAATTGCTTCGAAAAGCAATGAAAATCGATCGCCGGCAAATGCTTCACAAAAAGTGAAGCATAAAGATCTGCATCTATAGCCAGAAAAAAGGCTGAATTAAATAAAATTCTATCTCCATCCAAGGCTTCACAAGATATGAAGCAACAACATAAAAGTATATCTCCATATACAGCCGCACAAAAGGCTAAATATAATAAAATTCTATCTCCTTCATTCAGAAATAAATCAGAAGAGAAGTCAAGGAATTTCAATAAAGCATTATCTCCTTCAAATTCTGTCGAGTCGGAATCATCGAATAACTCCTTCCAAATTGCACAAAAGTTGGAATCATATCTCCTTCCTTTTAGAAATCCGAAAGAATCGGATAAATTAAAATCATTTAAAATTCCGGCTCGATCAGAATCCATTATTGAAATTCCAACTCCTTCTACTCAAAATCAATCGGTCTGTTTCAAGAAGGAAATAAGGCCAGGTTTACTTCTTGGAAATTCGATAGTCGAACCAGTGAACGGTATGGCAAAAGTCCTAATCCTCAACACAAATGAGGTGGACGCCGATCTGGCACCTTACGAGGTGAACCCAGTTTACCAAGACTTGGACGACTTTGTGGTCATCTCCACAGACTCTGACAGAGATCCAATTAAGGGCAGAATAATTAAACTGCAAAACCTTATAAAATGGGATCACTGTAATTCAGAGGAATCTGAAAGTATTCGCAATATCTGTAGGGAATTCAACGATCTCTTCTTCTTAGAAGGGGATTTCCTATCTTATACAGATGCGATAACCCACAAAATCGAAACACTCCAAGATAAACCGCCCATCTATACCAAGCCATATACACTTCCTGAAGCAAGCCGAAGAGAAATAAACCGGCAAATACACGAAATGCTTGAGTCAGATATCATAAAACCATCCCATAGTCCCTGGAATTCTCCACTTCTCCTGGTTCCTAAAAAACCAGATGGGAATGGAAACAAAAAGTGGCGAGTAGTGGTAGACTTTCGTCGTATTAACGACATTACTATTGGCGATGCGTACCCACTGCCTAATATCACCGATATATTAGACCAGTTGGGGAAGTCGAAATATTTTACCACACTCGACTTAGCCAGTGAATTTCACCAGATAAAAATGGACTCGAAGCACAGGGAGAAAACTGCCTTTAGCACACCCTATGGCCACTACGAATACAATCGTATGCGATTTGGTTTAAAAGGAGCCCCTGCTACTTTTCAACGAGCCATGAACAATGTTCTATCTGGACTTCAAGGCATCTATGGCTTTGTATATATGGACGATATTGTAGTCCATGGATACAATGTCAAAGATCACAATTCCAGACTCACAGCAGTAATTAGCCGTCTCCGCAACTTCAATTTAAAACTTCAACCCGACAAGTGCCATTTCCTAAGAAAGGAAATTATGTCTTTAGGGCACGTTATTACAGAAAATTTAGTCAAACCCGACCCAGCGAAGATTAAGTCAGTTTAGTCCTATCCCAGACCCAAGAAGGAGAAAGATATTAAAGCCTTCCTTGGTTTCGTCGGCTACTATCGCCGCTTTATACCAAATTTTTCCAAAATTGCAAAACCACTTACAAATCTTTTAAAAAAAGATATCCCTTTCAAGTTCGATGCAATCTGCGACGAGGCATTTTGCGAATTACGCAATAAACTTATTACAGCACCAATTCTATCATATCCCGATTTTGACAAAGAATTTTTTGTCACCTCCGATGCCAGTGACTATGCCATCGGAGCTGTTCTTTCACAAGCTGATGATCAAGGAGATCATCCAATCGCCTATGTGAGCCGAGTTCTCAATGGTGCAGAGACTTGTTACTCAACAATAGAAAAGGAGCTCTTAGCTATCGTCTTCGCAGTTGAGCAATTCAGACCATACGTTTATGGTAGACAGTTTACAATTATAACTGACCATAAACCATTAGTATGGCTCATGAATCTGAAAGATCACTCCTCAAGACTGATGAGATGGAGAATACGTCTTGAGGAATATGACTACAAGATAGTCCATAAATCAGGTAAGCTCAACACAAATGCAGACGCTCTCAGTAGAGCTATTCCGGATGATAGCGAAAATTTCATAGAACCTACCACCTGCGTAAATGTGGTTACAAGGAATCAAGCTAGAGCTCAGGTGAATTCGAACACTCCCAACACGAGTGTCATTAACCAAAATCCAACTCCATCACAAGTGAACAATTCCTCAGTCATTATAACTGGCACAAATTTCCCATTACTATTGACTAAAAATGCGAATCCTAAATTTTTCATCTTGCCAATGCAAGATACAGAACTTGAAAAAGTGTTGGATTCAAAACTAAAATTTTCAGATAAATCCCTACTTTCAGAAACTGAACTGAACTTCTTCAAGAAAAAAGACTCATCAATAATTATATCAAAAACTAATTTACCTTTTCGATCCCAAAGAGATAGATCAGACCTCGAAAAGATTTTAAATCAGTTAAATCAATTAAATATCTCCTTCCCAATTTTAGATGCACAAAACCTTCTAATAATTAAAAGCATTTTTAACAAGGTCTTCGCTACTAAAAAAATAAACATAAAGCTCCATCAAGATTCGATTAAATATTTATCCGACATTAATGACATCGAACAAGTTTTAAAAGATTTTCACTCATTACCAACGGGAGGCCATCAAGGTATTTCCCGTACTATTAAAAGAATCAAAAAGCCATTATACTGGCCTGGCATGTCAGACGACATCGCAAAGCACGTAAGGCAATATAAACTTTGCCAGGTGAACAAAGTATCCAGGAACCCAAAAATTCTTATGAAAATCTCAAGTATTAGCTCCAAACCTTTCGAAAGAGTGTACCTAGATGTTGTAGGACCTCTCCCACTTTCTCATTCTGGAAACAAATATCTCCTTACATTCCAAGACGACCTTTCAAAATTTTCATGGTATTCCAGAAAGTATCCTCACAGATCAGGGTTCTAACCTCATAAGTGGCATGTTCGCCGAAGTATCTAAATTGTTGAGAATAAAACGACTTAAAACTACTCCATATCACCCTTAAACGAATGGAGCATTGGAGAGAAGCCACAGAACTTTAGCAGAGTACCTCCGATCTTATGTAACAAAAGATCCACAAGACTGGGATACATGGATTCCTTATGCCATGTTTGTATACAATACTACCCCCCATTCGAGTACTAATTATACTCCCCGCGAACTCCTTTACGGATTCCCAGCCGAAATTCCAAACAATTTGAAATCTTCTCCAACCGTTTGCTATAATTACGACAAGTATGCAAACGAGTTAAAAGCGCGTCTACGGCATAGCTTCAAAATAGCTAAAGACATAGCCATGGCCAATAAAGAAAAATTTCAAATTACAATACGATAAAAGCTCCATCCAAAAATCTTTTATGGTAGGCGATAAAGTCCTACTTAAGAGCAGAGTTCGAGAGAACAAATTCTCACCACTATGGTCAGGTCCGTATGAGGTAATGGAGATTAATTCCCCCGAAAATTCCACCATAAAGGTCAACAACAAAAATAAAAGAGTCCATAATAATGACTTGAAACTCTTCACAGATTAATGCCAGTAATTTCATCCTTCCAAAAAAAAAATCATTCCAAATGATTAATCAGTATCATCTTCCAGGTTTTCAAAATGATGCAAATAGCATTCATTTTAATTTTCATCCCTTTCATCCACGGCTCAGGAATAGAGGCAAACCAGCTGAATGCTACTGCAGGCATTTACTTCGAAGAGATTGGCAGAGCCAACCTCTACACCAACGAATGGAAAATCGTCACCTATTACGACCTAGTGAATTTTAAATCAGAATTCAACAACATCCAGTTCATAGCCCAACAAATTACAGCGACCTGCCAGAAGCTGGACAAACACTCAGCCTTGAGTCACACTTGTAACGGTACGTTGTTACAAATAAATCTTATATTAGCAAACATAGAATATAAGAATAAGTTATTTGTGACCCAAAATAGAAAACAAAGAGCACTTTTCAATGCTATAGGCTCAATCTCTAAAGCTCTTTTCGGCACAAGATTTATGACGAGCAAATCCGTAACCTCACCCTTAACCAAAACTCCCTCCTATCACTTATGAAAAGCCAAACTGCGATAGTCGAAGCAACCGCAAATGTTTTCAACAAAACTAAAGCCGCAATTGAAAAGGAATTCATGGTCATGCATAAAAAACTAATATCAGTGCAGATAGCCACATCATTGATGGAAAATAGGTCATTTGATAACAAAATATCAATTGAACTGGAATCACTCATTTCACTAGTCTCACTAATGGCATTCAGATATCAAAATACCCAGTCGGAATTAATAGATCTCTTAACAGATTCAAGGCATGGAAAATTTCATCCTACACTCATTTTCCCTAGACAAATTGAAGAACTCTTATTGAACATCAGACAGGAATTGCCAAATTCAATGATGCTTCCCATAAATTCTAGAGACAAGATTTTATCACAAATTTACAAATTGAGTACAATAGCAGCGAATATTTTCAATAATAAAATAATTATCGAACTCCGAGTTCCACTTCCATTCAAGGAAGCATACCAATTATTCAAAGTAATGCCATTACCTACACTCCTTAACGGATCGTTTATATATATTGAACCAGCAAATGAATATATACTAATAGACTACTATCGTGAGCACTATATTGAACTAGCATTACATGATATCCACAATTGCGCAACGTTGGATCATACGCACTTTTACTGCCAGATCACATCCCCAATCTTAAATGCAAATACTAAGGTAAATCAATGCGAGATAAATTTAATAAAAAAGGAGCCGATTACATCCGATTGTAAAATCTTAACATTAGAACAAGATTGTTTTTGGACGCAATTATCGCAACAGAACGCTTGGCTTTTCTCCTTAAAAGATTCCATCCACATAGATATTATTTGCGAAAATTCCATTAACTCACAAGTTTTGCAAGGAACCGGAACAATGTATATCTATCCCGGTTGTTATGTTCGCAGCAAGGAATTCATACTGCACGGACATAACGTAAAAATTTCCAAATTCAACTCCCATTTTAACCCAACAGTAAACATTTCCAGTATAATATCAAATATGACGTCCTCCTCAAGAGGGTCGCATATAAAAATACATACGTTAAATCTTTCGACAAACACGGATCTAGAGAGGCTTTTGGAATCCATCCATCCCCAAAAAGAGCAGGAATTAAATCCACTTAATTCAATAAGTAATCATCATGTGCACCACTATGCAATATCATATGTGACCGTTGCTTTAATCATCTCTGTTGCCTGCGTATATATGTATATTAAATACAAACCAAAAGTGTGTGAATCGAAAGAAATACTTTCTGCACACGAACTGGAAGATATGCCTACCCCGGCCCCAAGAAGAGAAGGACTTAAAATAACTCCTGCTCCCATCAGAAAAAAGACAGAAAATTGATGACATATTTTAAATATATACTATATATATGGGCATCCCATGGACTCATGCTTCCAATCTTATGTTCTAAAATATACAAACTACGACAAGCATAAGACACGGACAACAGTATCCTCTTATTCCCCAATTTTCATCATTTTTTTCAACACCCCTATCCTAATCCCAACAACCAAACGCACTCTATAAAAAAAAAAAAAAAAAAACTAGTAATTCATAGGAAAAGAGCCGAACATATAAGAAAAGAAAAGCTTACTCTTTTACTCCTTATATTTGTGTAATATGTATATGAATATATTTATATAAAACAAAAATATAAAAAAAAAAGAGGAAAAACAAAACAACTTGTAAAATTGCAGAGAACAAAAAAAAAAAACATTCTTGGTGACTACGTAGAATAGAAGAATGGTTTATATATAAAACACATTTTTTATTTAAATATCATAATAAAAATAAATTAATAAGGTAATAAAATTATAGGTACATATATACATAAAATAAAAGCCTAAGAACTATCGAATGTCAATAAAAACTATAACATTTAAATAATAATAACGCAATAATTTCTCTGTGTAATTGCATATTTTAGTACATATTAGTTAATATTAAATCGTTTGTTTAAAATTGTCATAATAAATAATTAAATACAACAAATATAGTATAGTATGGTAATAACTTTAGAATACCAAGGAGAAAATATATAAAGAGAATTTTATTTTTATCACATCTTCTTCTTTATTGAAAAGAAAAAAAACAAGAGTATAATTTTGCCGCAAACCTTCTTATTTCTAGTACATAAAGAAAAAAAAACAATTTGTCTTAAAATATTTTAATTAAATTTGACTAGAGTTTTACAACTTTGTAATTAGTTATAATTATTTTACTATAGTCTTACAATTTTGTAATTAGCTATAGCTATCTAAATAACAGTAGTTTTATTATGTATATTTTAACTTCGTCATTTAGAAAGAAAGTTTCCTTCATAAATGAATAAAACTTTCTTTTCTCCAGGGGGGAGGGATGTTGTGACTCAGGTACCCAATGCCCCGAATCACAACGATAAGGTCAATGCACCAACATATTGCCCTATGCAACATATTGGTGCATTGCAAAGTTGACCCTGAAAATTACTTTTAATTATTTTAATTCAAAATTTCATTCCATATTTCAGATGCATTTAAAATGCATTCCCACGATATGCACTGCATACTTACCTACATACAGTTTCTTCTTTACTTCCATTTTTTTTATTGTGCAATATACACTTCACATACGTACATTATTCAATTACTCAAATCTAATTGTATGTACATACATACATACATACGATTATTCTCGCCCGCTGAAAAGTAATATTTTAAGACAGGCACACAAGTGCATATCGGGTTGCATTTTCTACATGATGCATATGCATCTCAACATAAATAATTTGCAGTCTCTCACGTACGAATTTAAAATCGTCGTGAGAAATTAATAAGAAGAAAAAAGCTTTAAGAAAAAGTTTTCATGGGTACCTGGGTGCAATTTGCCCAAACCTCGAGGAGTTTGTTTTTCAACCGCCGGGCGAATAAGTAAAAAAATCGGGAGTGCCAAAAAATCAGAGATATACGGAAACGCTATTTTCTCTTTTACAACAAAATTGAAAATAAATTTGGAAGAGTGAAAAATAAATCTAATTAAGAATAGCTAATGTGAGAAATTAGTATAGTTAAGAATAGTTGCAACACAAATCAAGGGAGCTATTAAATTGGAAGATAACTTTAGAATAATTGAAAATAAAAAGTGGAAAAATAAATTGAATGTAAACAGTGAAATTTTGGATTTTGTTTTTCTTTCTCCCACGTGCACTCTCTAAGGAGCACGGTGCGCGTGATATAACAGGGTGAGCAACTGCTGATATTCATAATTTCAGCCGACCTAGTTCTATTGAATCAAGGAAACGAACAAATCGTTACTACTAGCCGAAGTCAAGAAGTCATCGATGTGACTTTTGAGTCCTTTGACGCTTTTCCCCTGTTTTCTGGCTAGAGAGTATTTCGAGAGGAGGTTCACTCTGATCACTTCTATACTGAATACTGTATGGGTGCGGACCTCATTGAGGGAGAACCATACAGGAATCCAAGGCGGACTGATTGGGGGAGATACCATATGGAAATAGTTTCCACGCTCGCCTCTCTAGTGTAGTAAACCAGGACTATTGCCACCTTAGAGAAGGCATTAGGAAGGCTGCAGTCCACTATGACTGAGGCTTTCGAAGCTTCCTGTTCTATTAGTGTGGATATTGGAAGGAAACCTATGCCGTGGGGTAACGGCTGTCTTAGTGAACACCGTAAGGCTTCCAGAAGGCTTTTTAATAAGGCCAGGAGGACTGGCTCCGAGGAAGATTGGCAGTTCTACTACGAGAATTAGAGTTACTTCAAGAGGCTTGTTAGGAAACCAAAAAGACAGGACTTTGTAGACTTCTGCGAGGTGCTTGGCGGCTATTATGAAGCGGATAGGATGCTCAGGGATCTAAGAAGGCCAGATGATTCCTTTACTGCATCGAAGGAATAAGCCTATAGACTTCTTCTCTGAATGAATTTCCCAGACTGTAGGCTTGAAGAAGACCTGCAGTTGTGTAGCGAACATCCCTTACCTCTCTGCACTACTGGTGATTGGTCTACTGCTACCAAGGTAGCTGATATCGAGAAGGTGAAATGGTCAGTTCGAACCTTCTCGGCTTTTAAAGCTCCGGGTCCAGATGATTCTTAATTCTGGAGGTGAGCGGCTGAACCTCTCTCTCAGTGTGCTGGTAGAGAGAGGCTGTGCGCAAGGTGTCGTGCTTTCTCCAGTACTCTGCACTTCTTTAAGAGGACAGGAAGGATTTGATGAATGGCCTTCTATCAGGACAACACAATGGGCCTCCGTGCTTGGGATAGGGTCTCCTATTCCCCTGCCTTTAAAATTAAAAAAAAAAAAATTAATAAACCACATTATCACCACTAATTTGCAGATTTGAGACATTTTGAGATATTCAAGGATAAAAGGTAGATTTATTATTTGTTTATATTCTAAACGGTACCGTTTTTATAATTTTCCCTGAAAGATTGTAATTTCCTATTTAGAGTAAGGTAAAGATCATGTCTCTATAATAATTAGAACCAAAATTACGTTTTTTTTTCTATAACACTGCAGATCAAAAATTACTGAATTTTAAGCAGTTCATTTAATTCAGGCAGCTAGCATATCATGATAAAAAAAATAGTCTTGATCTTATTTAACACAATTGCTGATGGTCGGGTTGGGAAAGCGCGAATTGTGATCGATTTCCTATATGATGACCCTTTTACGGCTTTCCTCGACCATGTCATCAGTTCCACCTTAAATAGAGAACGAAAAAGTTGTGTGAATTTTATAAAATAAGGGTAAGCATATTTCATACTTAATTCTTCGATCTGTCAATAGAAAATATATTTTGAGCATTAAGTAATTGATCTGCTGATCTTTTGCTTATTCTCGGGTCATCCTTTTCAACAAAGCTAGAGGTCCTGGGCGTTGCCTGAACAAATAATGATGAGCTTGTTAACAGGTTCCAGATGCGTCCCATATTGCTTTGGAGAACTTCCCAGTTATAACAGCAATTCCTTAATTTCTTCATAATGTGTCCAAGCTTTTAGGCTTGCGTCACTTTTTCATAATTTCAAGATCCCTTCTTTGTATTTCGCCTTCAATTTTTTTGTATTTTGCAAATAGTTGCGCCATGCTTATTTGACACTAACTGTCACATTTGCTCCTGTAAGCTTGCATAAATTTCCAAATTTCGTACCAAATTTTTTACCATCCATTAAAGACAAAATACCGTCTTCAACATAAAAGTCTAAAAGAAAATTTGCCTCTCCTTCTGACCAGTCGCATTTTTTTCCTTCTTAATCCCACTCATTTTACTTAAAGCGAAATAAAAATTCACTTCAATAATAAGCACACGTATGCAAGTTCGCAAATAATTCCTTATGTATTTAAGGCTGACTCTAGTAGCAATTTCTGTAGGTCAATACCATATTAGATAGGTCCCGTATTAGAGTAGAACTGCTTTCTGTAGTGCTTAGACCACTTCATATTAGTTCTACGTAGACCGAATTACGTGAAATTGGTCCCAAATGGCATTGTCTACACTAGTTTATTGTTATGTTTCGGAAACACACATCTTTGCATAACAATAGAGATGAAACCGTACCATCATATTTACGGAAGGTGAATCCATCAAATTGTATGTAACTGTTACAGGTATTCTAAATATCATGTTGCTAGATTAGTTTTGTCGCCCACCCGAATAATTATGTTTATTGATTTTTGGCGACCCCATAAAAGTGAATTAAATTCCCGGGCTCATATTCTAACCACAAGCCTGTAGAACTATTTTCTTTTATTTATTTCCTCTTTTCAGTAATTGGCTCACTTTTCCCTTTTCGTGCAGGTGTTGGCATTTATATCCATTAACCCTGCTTAAGGACTTGCTTCTAATTTGTTAATGGAAAATTGATTCCACTTTTATATTAACAGGGGAGTGGGGAAGGTAAGTATACCATACGAAGCTTAAAATACTACAAAGGGAATAAATAAAATGAAAACGGAAAATTGTGTACAGTAACAATTGGGTAGATTTATTAGCTCTCCAGTGATTCCTTTAATATATATGCACGTATTAGGGAGGTAAATAAATTACTTTAGCTACTATAGATTGGTAACTTTGGGACTGCTTGTGATATCGTGAAACTGACTCTTCAGAACCTAAAGTAATAACTGTTTCAGAAAATATTTGACCATAAAAAAAAATTTGGTGAAAATAATTCAAAATTATTTTTATTTTTACGTAATTCTTTTAATTCGTTTCCTGGATTGTAATTCCAAATTCCTCTTAACACCTGACACAACTTTTTCACTCTCAGAAAGGACAAGTTTTTGAAATTTTGTAATCAAATTGCACATTTACCTTCTTTACACAAAATATTTTTAACCAGAACAAAGTATATTTCTGTAAGGTCTAGTACAGGTAAGTACGTTGACCCCATTTTAAAGTTTGATAATCATGGTGGCATGTTGTAAGATCCAGCCAAAATATTGTAGATCTAGTGTGGAGCCGCAACCATGTCTGAACAGGGCAGAACAAATGATACACAAAAGATCGCCTTATGCGTTTTCATAGAAGATTTACAAATGAAGCGAGCAGTACAAATAGTTCGCTTCAATCGACACAACAATTTATTCTCTCCAGTATATAGGAATTGGCAGCCTAAGGTTCTCTTCTTTTTTTCCAACCAACTGCCGCAGATTCCATAAAATGAGGCCGCCAGAGGCACATAATATTTTGTGGCATGGCGATAAAGATGAGCATGGCACTATCAAAGCTCTATGAGAGAACCAATTATTGAGGAGTATGATGAATAAATGGTTTAGATAGGATGAATGTGAATTGTGATTTCTTGTCCTTGCTTTAAACGCAACAAACGGTCGGCACTTTTACCAATTCCAGAGAGTCACAAATTTATAAGAGGTAGAGATAAAGGGTTTTCCAATAAGAGGTGTTATTTTAATTAGCCCGCTATTTCGGTAGATGTCACCTTTGGAGCTGTCATTGTTTGACATTTCACAAGTAGAAAATGTGGTAAAGACGGTTCGTAAAACTCGAACATTTTTGGGTCGTCGTGAAGTACCTTGTCGGATCGCAATACAGAAATTGGTAGAAAAATTCGAGCAGTCGGGACAAGTTAGTGATGTGAAGAATAAAACCCGTGCACGTCGCTGAAGAACAGCCAAGAATATTAGTGCTGTAGTCAAAGGTGTTGAAGAAAACCCAGGTTTGTCCATTCCTCGTCGTTCTTTGGAATTAGGCATTCCACAAACGTCATTACACCGTATTTTGCATAAAGATTTGGGTCATAAGGCTTATAAAGTTCAGTTAACACAAGAACTCAAGCCGGCCGATCATCAACAACGTCGAGTCTTTGCTGATTGGGTCCTTGAAATGCATGAAAATGATCCGGAATTCCATCGAAAACTCATCTTGAGTGATGAGGCTCATTTCCACCTCGATGGCTTCGTCAACAAGCAAAATTGTCGCATCTGGGGCTGGGAAAGCCCAAGAGTTATTGTAGAAAAGCCTCTCTATCCTCAACGTGTGACTGTTTGGTGCGGTTTATGGTCCCGCGGGGTCATTGGACCTTACTTTTTCGAAAATGAGGCTGGAGCAACAGTTACGGTGAGTGGATTGCGCTATCGACAGATGATTAATGATTTTTTATGGCCGGAATTGGATGGTATTGATCTGGACAACGTTTACTTTCAACAAGACGGCGCTACGTGCCATACAAGCAACGAAGCCATTGATCTTTTACGGGAAAAGTTTCCGGACCGTGTTATCTCTCAAAGAGGTGATCACAATTGGCCACCGAGATCTTGTGACTTAACACCTTGCGACTTCTTCCTTTGGGGCCACGTGAAAGAGAAGGTCCACCCCTCAAAGATGGAATTCGTGAGGCTATCGAGGACATAGGGCAGCCACTTTGCGATTTGGTTATGGAAAATTTCATGAAAAGGATATGGTCCTGTAGGCGTGGTCGTGGTGGTCTTTGGCAGATGTTATTTTCCATTATTAACGGCATACGATCCTTTTTATAATGAAATAAAGATCCGATCAGTTATCTCAAAAAATAACACCTCTTATTGGAAAACCCGATAGTTTGTGTTTGAAAGTGGATTAGAAATATATCGCGAGAGTATTGCATTTTTCGCGTTCGAGCCGCTTAAAATGGTTTTGGGAAGGTTTCTTTTATGTTGCAAACCCTGTTTATGTCCTGAAAGCAGTGTGCACCGGAGCGAATGGAAACCATTTTCTTCCTAAACTATATATCAAGGAACATTTTTGTTTGTTCCTCAATAATGGTTGACAAGCAATTTATTTACGACACCACGCTTCTGTAGACTGGGTTGTGGCTATTAAGGGTTCGGTGAAAATTACGGTGAAGTAGTTTTAGAAGTTTCTGCCTAAATTTATATAATTTTTGCAGTTGAGGCGGGAGATTCTTGTATATGTAGTGTTTGCTCCGCACTGTAATAATATTATTTAAGGCAGAATATGCCAATGTAATATGTGTGGCAGAGTATGCCGCCGTTTTAATATTTAGGCAGAGTATGCCGCTATTATGGAGGGATGGCAGAGTATGCCGATCTTGAATTTTGCTAAGGCAGAGTATGCCTCTGTAATAGCAAGATGGCAGAGTATGCCGATGTTCATTTTGAGAAATAAAAAGACACCTTTCGATAGTCAGTTTAAGTCTAATTTTTATTGAACAGTAGCAGCTTATTTATATAAAAATGATTACAAAGGATCAATATTTCTTTACATTTCTAAAGGGGGGATTATTGCAGAATTGCAATGTACAAAATTAATAATCAGAAATGTTAGTGTCATCATTTCTGATCACACAATTTCTGAATGAGTCAAAATGCATCGATATGCATGTAAAGCATTGACTTCAGGTATGAATATTTTATCAATGAAGAATTATGCTTGCATAGCAGAATTTGCTTGCGTTGCAAATTCTTCTTGACGTCGAGCAAACTTTGTTTGTTTTTATTTTCTTTTAATTATCGTTTCGATAATTGTTTACTTTCCTTGTCTGTGGTCAAGGCTTTACAGTGCATTGGTTCGGTATGTAATCTTATCTATTTGAGGTGCCATAAATTTGAATTGAAAGGTTTATATATACATACATTACAGCGCTACGCTGGAAAATGGCGTTGTTGAGGAAGTCAATGTGGAAGTCAATTTCCAAGTTCGTGTGATTCCGTTGCGAGTCAGGGAGGAAATCTCCAGAAACTGAGAGAGCCCGTCTTGAAATAGTTGCCAGTCAACGTCAACTTCACGCAAAGAGTTGAGGCGTGAGGGTCAGAAGTCAAAATACTTAAGTATGCGCTGAAGGTGATTGAGCGTTCAACTCCCAAGTGATCGGATTCAGCCATATGCGCTGTGCAGAGTCGTAATTTAAGAATTGGGGTAGGAGACTAATTAGACTAGAGGTTGCGATATACAAGTCAAGAATTGACTCAGATCGCGGGAAGGTCGGAGTATCCTGCGAGACGACGACGACGACATCATGGGTAATGTTAAAGAGTACCCAGTCATGTACTGCCTTGCCTGACGGACTTACGAGAGAGTCATTCCACAACGGGTATCTGGCGTTGAGATCAATACCCAGAACCATATATGTGAAATTGTCCGAGATCCGAGCAATGCTGTAGTTAATCTGGATATTAGCTCCCGTGGCGTGACATTTATTGTATAGAGCAATTAGGAGAAGAGACTCGTTGTCTCGAAGTTTTAACTTGAAAGCACTGCATTCCATATTGGAAAGGCTACTTATTATCACCTCTTCCAATTTAAGGTTTTCCTTAACGAGAAGGGCAGTACATAGGGTGGCCTCGGATTTGTCCTGACGGACGAAGTTTTAGTGCTCAAAAGCTAATTAATGTGTCTTCGTGAGGATATTTTTAGAGAGGAACATAAACGTGGGTTTATGCTCAATGAGGAATAGGTTTAGCGCTGCTCTGTTGCTGTGCTTTAGCAACGAATTGCAATTAAATGACATGATTTTCAGTTTACGTAATTGCCTAGGGACGAGAAGATCGCAGCCAAAGAGAGACCTGGCTTCTTTGGTGCAAAAACCGTCAATTTCTGACACTCTGGGTTCTCTAGGAGCTGCCTTGAGTGCAGACCTAGGTACTGCTTCCGGTTTGAGGGCTGTGGTTTTCACGGAATTGTTATTATTAAAAGTGTTTTTGGAGATTAGCTGAGCGAAAGATATAAATGTTCACTCTTACACTTCACACATCTGTATTCGGCCGCACAGTTCCTAGCGACATGACCAAAAGCCTGGCAGCGCTTGCACTTACAGATACCCGAAGCGCGATTTTTCTCCCAGTAAACGATCTCGATCAGAAGGCGATTTGCGGCCAAGATGAATTTTATATCACAATTACCTCCGAAATTATTTACGAAGGAACTTGATTCCGTGCCCCTGAGCGTTTTAAATGGGTCACAGAGTTATTTGTGAATCCACGCAGTTTTCCCACGAGTGCTGCCTTCACATTCTCGGCATGGTATGTATGCTGAACTCCTCTAAGCAGATGTGTCGTCATCCTGTCACACTTAGGTGTAATTGTGTTGCTCTGTACAGCAATGTCCCTGATTATGCTGAACAGTGCCTTATGGTCGTCCTGGCCAATTGGCTTTTTAATGCACTTGCTGCCCTTTGAAGCATTGATGAAAAACTTTGGCCTTATTGCGAGCTTAACAGGCTTTAACATTCACGTTATGACAGACGATCGGAGGATGTCTCACTGCCTTTTCAACGTGAGCCTTAGTAGCTTTGGGCTCTATCTTGAAGTCCCTTCGATTACGCAGGATTCGGAAGAAATCACCCGTATGTTCCTCCCTGGATGGATGCTGCTTGGCTGGCTCTGATGGCTTCCCTTTGCTGGCCTTCCGAATGACAGCGGCAATAGATCACTGGACTCCTCCGAGCTTGCCGCATCTTATTCTCCGCGATGGTGAAATTGGTTTCCTACTTTTCATCGTCGGAAGATGATGACCCAGATTTTGACGTCTCACCTGAGTCAGTGGACATATCTTCGACTTCGCTGGCTTCTTCGGCTGTGTCCTCAGGTGGCGAAGCAATATCGTCGCTAAAGACGTTCCTGGCTGGTTCTTCACTGTCGATTTCGGGTGGTCCCATTTCATATTTTTTGTACAGCCGTCTTAGGCTGCTCTCGACAGCGGCCCTGAGAGTCACTTTTTCGGGTGAAAATCCCGACTTAAAATAAAGTGAATTTGTATGAATCATAATTAACACAAAATGAGGTATCCTTTATCACCGCACTTGTTTGTGTTAGTTATATTTATAGTTATATTTATTTAAATGTGCCTATATCACCCTCACAACACTTGTCAGAAATTTTGAATGTATGTGTCTCTACCACTGCACTTGACTTCAGTTATATGTTTCTATGTGTGTCTGTATTACTACGCCACACGCACGGTACACACAACAAACAAAACCCTCACGCATGTAATAATGCGGGAATGCCGTTGGCAAAAATTGACTCGCCCACATAATAATACGGGAATGCAAAATTGTATTACGAGTATTCAGGAGGTTGTTGTCAATTTGAATAAATCACTATGACTGACTAAGGCGGCCAACACAACACGAGCACTTAATGAAATATTGCAGATCACTTAGTGAATGACTATGAGGCTCCTGGATTTTGCAACATTTTGAATGGTGGTCTTCGGAATTATCAACTTTTTAACTAAGCCTCATTAGAATATATTGGGATTTTCCACATGGGTGGAAAGAATTAATTTGCGGCATTCTTCCGTTTTACTGCACTAAAGTTTTGAATTTAATGGCTGGAAATTATTAGTGCACACCTTTTTATAATCCACTCTTACCAGAGGTCTCTAATTTTGGTTACCTGACGATGAGTAATGGCAGTGGGGATAGATGGTCGGTTTTTTTTCTGAAACAGTCCGTATTTCAAAACAACAGTGTACCGATTAAAATCAATCAAGAAATAAGAAAATCATAATATTATATTCATTGCGAATGAAGAAATGTATTTTTGATTAGAAAACTAGAAAATATTCAAGGCCAAATAAAGATGTGGAAGTAATAAAATATTTCTTTTGTCTTTATTAGTACATTGTTCTGCCCCATATCATACAAGAAATATATTCTTTAGAAATCTAGTTTGGTCCCATTAACAACATAAGTTCAAGTAAATAAAATTTTAACGGAAATTTTCTTCTATTAAAAAAAAGTAATTCTAGAAATATATACATGGAAAACAACAAAGTTTTTATGCAAACTAAAAAAAAAAGTATCGAACATTTTGTCTTTTAATAAAGGTTTCAACTTTAACTGCATTTATCTCAAAACTGTATTTTTGCATATGGGGCAAAACAGTATTCAGGCGACGAATGGAAAAATGAAGTTGCAATTGGACAGCATGCCCTGCAGTAAAATTTTGAATAGCAGCAGCAAGCCTAGCAGTTCCAAAATGAATTTCTACGACAGCATAGCAAGTAAAGCGCAAGCACATGGAAAACTGCTGGTGCTCTTAAACCCTGTTTTCATATATTAGGAAACAAGTTACCTGTCTGCTTGTATAGTTGTCTACAACATTTTCTTCCAAGTTTTCCACTTTATGCGATTCTTCTCCCTGTAAAACTGTAAAACTCGCCAAAGATTGTTCAAAATTCCAATCCGTCCGATTCATTCGAAGAAAAGGAATCCCTCTTGTTTCAAATTACATTTAAAAAAAGTAATGCCTTTTTAAATGTTCGTCCATTTTAATTTTAATGAAAAATTAAGTAACTCAAATAAAATAATTTCACTTTATGAAAAAATGTACACACATGCACATTTTGATTACAAAGAATTTCAACGAACGTTTAGTTTCGAACGAGTAGCCACAAATTTTCATTGAGTAGAAAAGTTTAAAACCGGTGCCGAAAGTAATCATAGAGCCGCCGTGAAAAAAAAACAAACTTTCGGAACCAGGTATGGGTCAATGTGGTGAATAAAACACTTAGGTTTAAAAACCGTTAAATTGAAATTCTTTTACATATAAATGTATAAAGACAAGAGGGGTTCAGCTGCCTTTCACGCCTTTGAACTATCAAGAATTTTTACAACAAATAACTTACGTTCACATGCTGCAGCTCAGTCGTAGTACTACACACTCGTACGTATATCGCTAGTCACAAGTGATGCTTTATCGAAAACTTTTCACGAGAAACAACCTCGCCCTCATAAGAAAGCTTTCCCATTTCGATCATCTCTAAATACATAATCTTCTCCAGTTATACTCACCTTCTTAAGATGATACTTCAGGAAGACTTTCTATCAGCTTCGCTTTCTGTTTATACTCAGAGAGTGATATTCAGACTTTATTTTATTTCACTGCTGTGAATGGGCCTTTTTTTGATGAGATTTTGTAGTACCTACAACAGAATTAGTCTGGACACATCAAATGAAATTTCAAATGCTCCAATACAATGGTGACCTTACATATTTTACTTTAATGTCTTGGTTCAACCATGGTGTCAAAGTTTACCACATAGCAAGTACCTTCAATTGCTGAGGTGACGTTAATTTGACGTCGCGAGTATTTTAATACAAAATTCCTCGGCGTACGAATCACTTGTTTTCCGGCCATAGTGTGTGGGTTTTGCATTGTATAGAGTCAAATTGACATCACGTCACCAATAGAGCCTTTTTATTCCCGAATGTTATTTGTATGTAATCATGTAAAATAAATGTGAACGACGAATATTTCAAATGGAGGGGTCTTGAATATCTGACTAATATTGATAGAAATGTAAGTGACGCATCAGACCAGCATTTGAAATTAATTTGTTACATACCTACATGTTAACGTAGCTTAAAACTCTTACCTAAGTATTTTACAGACTAAAGGTTTAATTTTTGTGACAAGATCTCAGTCAGTACTTTTATTTAAAAGAATAACGTATATAGAAACTAGAAAAAATATGGTAACACGTTTTCACAATGTCCACGTACCTAAAATAGCATTTTTAAAAGTACGTCAAATTGACGTCACCACACCAATATTGGAACCGAAATTCACCTCACCAGTTGAAGGTTAAAGAAATAAAATCACTTTAAAAAACGATACAATATCTGGTATGTAGCTTTGATCACCAAAACCATAAGCAAAATTCAATTCCGGAGGAACGCTTCAGGGCACTCGAATATTTAGCAATGGAAATAGACATTCTCTTATACCAATGATCCCAAAAAGCAAGGCAAATATAACCCACAATTCTGTGTAGCGCCGGTAGTGGCACAGCGAACACAATAATTATTTTCCCCGGAGTTTTAATTATCCCATAAACAAAGCAAATATTATGTCCCTGGTGGAGCTTTTGTAAAAGGAAACCTCGAGTAATTTTCAGTACGAATAGCAAATTTCCTGGCTGCCTTTTGTTCGGTAAAATTTTCCTTCTTCATAATGCAACTATAGGCATGAGGCCATTTATAAAGGATGTTCGGGTTAGAGCGTATTCCACAGGAAGAGACATATCGATTTCATCATTTGTCGTGAAATGGCTTCAAGGACTCTAACGCTTCTCAACATTCACCAACATTAGGCCCCTTCTGTCTAGAAATGAAAAGGAGTGGATGTTTGTGATGCGAAAATAGTTTTCGTAGGGAAAGGCTTTTTTTGGTAATTTGAATTGGTATAGTCTTTGACTTGACTGTGTGGTGCGAATTTAGCTACACTATTCTTGGTCAAATTTGTATATATGGGATCTTAAAGGTACATTTATATGTAGACTATTTAATAATCTTAAAATAAAGAACACACATGTTTTATTAGATATTGAGCCATCTGATAAAATAGGTGACACTACTGTTCCTACTTGGTCACATGGTTTACTGCCAATTAGGCATACCGTGTTCAATTTAATTATTGAAGATGTGTTTAACATTGCTTAAAAGTATTAATTTATGGATTATGGAGAGATGATGTTTACTTTGGTGTTTAATACTACTTTCGTGATTATTTAGATAAAAGAATGTTTTTAGTACCCAGCAGAATAAACATGTTATTTGCACTCGCATTAAAATGAACCTGTTGAAAATTTGGAAAGTGTAGCGAAAGTTGTCCTATTCATACTACAAAATTTTTCGATCCAACGTGCGATAATCATCTTACGGTCTGCATCCTGGATCGCTTCATTCACAACGTGAAAGCACAGTTAACTTAAAAGGAATCAGTACCAATATACATACATTTTTGAATGCGAATTTCTGAGTTTCTGGCAAACTATTTGTAGAAGAATCATGATTTATACATTAAATCAAAGATAACGAGGACGTCTAGTGAATAACGTTGGAAAAAAAATTCTATTGGAATGGAGATATTATCTCCAAAACTTTAAAAAATGGCAAAAATTGAAGATATTTAAATAAAATTCCTGTTAGTTGATATTCTCATTTCTTTAGATTGTGACTATTTCAGAAAGATAAGGCCTAGATCTAGTGAATAACGTCGAGTTGTTTTCATTTTTAGTTACGTTTTTGTTTTTTTAATTATTTAGCCCTAATAGTACTGTTCTTTCTTTAGCTCCTATGCTTGGAATTCGGCGTAGTGAAGTGGACCTCTGGTTAGGCTCAAGAGCTGTAAATAAACGTTAATATTGACTCAAGCTTACCACTGGTAGGGGC
Organism: Dioctria rufipes; assembly: GCA_963924295.1. Classification (NCBI taxonomy): domain Eukaryota; kingdom Metazoa; phylum Arthropoda; class Insecta; order Diptera; family Asilidae; genus Dioctria; species Dioctria rufipes. Next base: position 71,163,772 of record OZ002740.1, on the reverse strand, counting down.
TTAAGTGCTGGATACTAATGTAGTAAAGCAAAAGGCAGGCTTCTTTACTTGGGAAGTTCTTTACTAAAACTTAAAAATTTCTTACATTACTACTGCTTTTATAATACTCCAAAATTACTACTACTACTACTATTAAGGTGCTATGTAGTAAGCAATATTTGTCTCGAATTCAATAATTATTGGGGGCAATTGCTTACTTTGCGCAATTTGCCTAGTAAGCAAGAGTTCAATAATTATTTCGAGCAATTATTGCTTATTTGTTTTATGCTATGCGGTTTTTGACCTTTTGAAATTTCGTATACCTACAGTCAGATTTATTGTCTTACATACAAATCTGAACAATTTTGCAATTATGTAGATCTACAGTTATTTCTATTATTTTATGTTCAAGTTTGAACATTCTGCCGGGGGGACGCGATTGGAGGAAGATTGAACTCTGACCTGCTCTCCACGTCCTCTATGAGTGTTGCCTCAGGACCTGTTAATGTGAGTTTTCGCTTCCACTTGCATCTTATGATCGCGATAATCCCTGCTATGATAAATATTGTGGTGGTTGAGATGCTTGCACCGGTGATGTGGTGATGAATGATCTTCCAGCTTCCCTCAACATGAAGATTGTCGCCTTCAACTTCCAATGCCTCGTAGATTTGGTCGGACGTCTTTATAATTGGTTCCATGTCTGTTGATATTGTAAAGCTGCTAATTGTTGGTAGGGAGACATTGATTGGCACAGGTTTTATAAAGGACGCGATGACTGGTGTTTTCAGTGAGTATTCGGATTTGAGTGTATTTCGCTTCGTTTTTATTGTACATTCTTGCGAAATTCTGATGATTCCAGTGCCATTTAAAAGGACGTCCTCATGATTTCCATTACACTGTATTGCTGCTGTGGTGGGTTTGTTGGCAACAAATAACCAGGTGTTGATCATGTGAAGGTGCTTCCATAGAACGTTTGTTAGTTTGAATTGTCGGATTGGACATTCACTGCCTTCGTGTCGGTGATATAGTTCATCTATGATGCAACTCGGGTGATTATGGAGTGTTTATGGCTAGAATAGGAGTCGCAACATCTAGCACCAGGTATTGGTTGTCTGATTTTCTTTGAGGTATCGCTGTACATTTTATCAGATTGTACTGGGATAGTTCGGCTATGTTGAGGTATGCTAATACCTTAATCTCTTTTGCTGAGAATTCTAGCTCAATTTTGGCGTTGTGGAATGGCAGAATGTCTAAACTCGATGGTAGATTTCCTTTAGCCTTGGTTCGTATTTCTGATATTTGGGCAGGTTTTAGGAAGTCTATTAGGCTTCCATAATGGAAGTACACCCTTGTGATCTTGTGATATTTTTCTAATAATTCCTCCAGGTAATTAGCTGCAGCATGGTATGCTGCGTGGAAGTGTATGTTTAGTTTGTTTGTATCGGGCCCTGCGAACCATTTTGCTTGCATCTTTTTAATTGCTGTCAATCCCTGGTTCAACCTATCGGTGAAAGTGTTTAATTTTTTCACTGTTCTTGCTTCTGTCTCATTGGCTGTGGCGATAGTTGTAAGCATGATGTTTGTTTGATGGTTGATCGTTTGAAGTAGGAGTTTTTGGTTATGATCTAGTTCGTCAATATTTTTATACACCTCATCGTTAACTTCGAATACCGTCTCTAATAGCCTCCCCAGAATTCCTCTTTTTATCCTTTTATTTGTTTCGGATAGCAACATTTCTATGTGGTTTTGGGTTTCCGTGTGGATTTCTTCGAGATCATGTATTAACCCTTGGCAATGCGTTTCGTCGGATATTTTGTATGTCTCGTCACAGAGTGTTTTTATTTGACTCATTGTCTGTTTTAACATGCTGCTATCATTTCTTATCTCTGCTGAGGACAAGCTCAATTCAATTCTGAAGGTGCCTCGCTTCACTTGAACATCGCCCATTTGCTCAACGTACAAGCCTGCTTTCGGTTGCGTTAGGGTGTAGGAACAGTGCCCTACTTTCACAAATAGGAGTAGCAGGAGACAGAGTATGGTTGGGTGTATTGTCGTCCACCATCCTCCACGATAAGTCGACCTTCTATACTCTTCAGAATAGTATCTTTTGGCGAAGTTAGGTAACTGTGTTTTATAGCGCATTTCGTAGCCTTGACTGCCTGTAATTGTTTTTCTATAGGTACTAAATTTTTGTACCCAGTTATTATAGGGTAAATGCGAACACCATTACGTTTACGTTGCATATGATCGCGTCGAAATTTATGTACTTGTGCCTTATAATTTGATGCCGTGTCTGTGCAGGTGTCTCTTTTGTCCCGCTTGTCTGATGCTGAACGGCCTTTGGTTTCATTTCCATTTGCTGCTAGATCCCGATGTGAGGGTAGTGCGGGGACATTGACGTATGCGCTGTTTACTGCGTTGAACTTTTGAGTTGATTTTGATGAAACTGTGTTTCCTAGTGTCTCGTGTTCACCGGCTGACTGTTCTGTGAAGGAAATGCTCACTTTGCTCACTTTCATTCTCTTAACTGACCTCTGGTCTGTGTGCACATCTGGAGCTGGCTGTCTTCTTATTAGCGTGCTCATTGAATGAGCAGCTATTTTTCTCTATACGCAGCTCTGGGTTAGATCATTGTCGTCGTGTTCTACCACAGGCAATGGACAAATTTTTGCTATTGGACGTTTTATGGTATGATCACCTTTGTACTTTAGTGTTACTACTCTCACTAAGTTGTCCGATCCTGGGTGTACTTCTGTGATTCTTGCAAGTGGCTAATTTGTGGGAGGTGTACCCTCGTATTTTATAAGTACAACTTGTCCTATTTTAACGTTGCTAGTCTTGCTTTTCCATTTTGACCGTTGCTGTAATTGCTTAAGGTAGTCTTTCGTCCACGCTTGCCAGAAATCTTTACTCATCTTTTGGATATGTTGCCATCGAGAGAGACTGTGCTGTTCCTTTTCCCATCCTGTTAAAACTGGAGGCACAATTAGTGCTTCTCCCACAAGGAAATGCCCTTGAGTGAGTGTGTTTATGTCTGTTGGATCGTCCGTCAATGGGCACAGGGGTCTGGAATTGAGACAAGCCTCAATTTGACAGAGTAAAGTTGACATTTCTTCATATGTAAGTGTGGTTTCCCCTATGACTCTCTTCAGATGACACTTAACTGCTTTAACACCGGCTTCCCAAATTCCTCCGAAGTGAGGAGCTGCGGGGGGAATAAAGTGCCATGTTGTTCCTTTATTTGCGAGATATGAAGCCGCACTTCTCACGTTTTCTTTATTAAGTACTTTATTAGCACTAACGAATGTTGTGGCATTATCACTGTAGATGTCAGTGCACGTGCCTCTTCTTGCACTGAATCGCTTGTAGGCTGCGAGGAAGTCCTCTGTTGTCAAGCCGCTTACAATCTCTAAGTGTATGGCTTTAGTGGCAAGACATACAAATACTGCAATGTAACTTTTATAACTTGTGATTCCTCTGCCTTTAGATGCCCTGATTTTTATTGGCCCAGCGTAGTCTATTCCTGTGTGGCTGAATGGCTTTGATGGTGTGACCCTTGGTGTTGGGAGTGCGCCCATTTGCTGAGATGGGTTTTGCGCTTTAAAACGGGCACAGCGAATACAGTTTTTCAATACGTTCTTAACAGTATTCTTGCCTCTGATAATCCAAAATTTTCTGCGAATGAATGCTAAGGTTGTCTGGTTTAATCCATGGAATGTCCGTTCGTGGGATTCTTGAACAATTAATTTGGTTATGTGATGACTCGAGGGTAGGATTATTGCTTACTTTTCATTGTAAGGTACGTTGGAGTTACCGATGCGCCCTCCTAATCTGATGAGTCCCTCTGTGTCTAAAAACGGGTTGAGTGATAAGAGTGCACTTTTTCTTTCTAGATTTTGATTTTTGCGTAATTTGTGGATGTCAGAGGTGAATTCATTTTCCTGAATGATACGGACTATGCTGGTGAGAGCATTCAATATCTCTGCTACTGTAATGTGCATTTTGCTTATTGGTTTCCTTCTGCAGGCGTTGAGAAATCTTTGAAAATAAGTCCACACTCGTAAGAGTTTAGGTAACTTGCTGTATTTTAAGAAGATTTTTTCTAAATACGCGTCCTTTTCCGATATGTTTCCGCATATGACTTGTTGTTTCATTTCTTCTCTTGTCGAGAGTTCAGGTGATGCAAGGGATGGCCATTTGCTCTTTAGTTCCATCAGCCATGTAGGCCCATGCCACCATAAATTTAAGCCAAGAAGTCTTGATGGGTTGATTCCTGTAGATGCCACATCTGCAGGGTTATGCTCTGATCGAACGTGATACCAGATGGTAGGTGTTGTTAATTCTACGATTTCAGCTACCTTATTTGCGACAAAGGTTTTCCATTTTTCTGGACTTGATTTGATCCAAGCTAACGTGATTGTTGAGTCTGTCCATGCGTATGTGGTAACGTGTTGAAAATGCATGATGACTTTTACTTGGTGTAGCAATTTCGCCAAGAGTGCTGCACCGCATAATTCCAGCCTTGGAAGTGTTTTCTTAAGTTTTATGTTTGCTACTTTGGTTTTAGCCGTTAGTAGTGTTGTTTGAATTGTTCCATCTTGCTTAATAACTCTGCTCTAGATTGCCGCAGCATACGCTTTTTCGGATGCATCACAAAACCCGTGTAATTCTATTTCTTGATTTAAAAGGGTATGCTGCATCCATCTTGGAATGGAGATTGACTCAATTTGTGGGAGCTCCTTCTTGAATTTTTCCCATTTTTGAGATACATCTGTTTGTATTTTCTCATCCCATGAGTTTCCTTCCATCTAGAGTTCCTGCATCATTATTTTAGCTGTTATCATTATCGGTGCAAGCCATCCAAGGGGATCGAACAGTTTGGCGATATCTGACAACATGGCTCATTTTGTTTGTTGTTTTCGATCACAAAGATTGACTTTAAAATGGAACGTTTCTGTTGCAGGCGTCCAATATACTCCCAAGGTTTTAATTCTTTCTCCGTTGCTGATCTCAATTGGGTCTTTCTCCCGTAATTCTTCTGGAATTGTTTTGAGGAGGTTTATATCATTACTTGACCATTTTCTTAGGTTGAATCCCCCTGCTTTTAGCAACCCAATTAATTCGATCATAGTGGTCATACTTTCTTGTATTGAATCTCCTCCAGACATTAAATCGTCAACGTAAAAGTCTTTTAGAGTGGCGTTTACAGATTGTGGGAATCTGTTATGCTAATCGACTGCTAATTGTTGTAATGTCCTAACTGCCAAGTACGGTGCTGAGGCTGTGCCATATGTAACCGTCGCTAGAGCATATTCCTTAATAGGTTCGTCTTCTGAAAACCTCCACAGTATTCTTTGCAGGTTTTGTTGTTCATCATCGATTTGTATCATCCGATACATCTTCTCGATGTCGGCTTTGAACACATATTTGTGTGTCCCCAACGTAGTAGGATGTCGAATAGGTTTTCTTGCAAGCGTGGTCCGATGTACATTACATCATTTAGACTCAGTCCGTTATTGGTTTTAGCAGATGCATCAAACACGACTCGTAATTTTGTCGTGATGCTTTCCTCTTTTATTACTGGTTGATGAGGTAGATAATAGGTGATACCATCCACCTTTGGTGAAACTTGCTTCATGTGTCCTAGATTGAGGTATTCCAACATAAATTTGCTGTACTCCTTTTTTAAAGTCACACTCTTCCGAAATCTCTTTTCAAGTTGAAGTAATCTGGACATAGCTATCTTACGGGAGTCGCCAAGATTGTGTGCGTTTTCTTTTAGTGGCATTGACACTGTATATGTCCCATTGAGATTTCGAACGTGTGATTCTTTGAAATGGTTTTGGACAACTTTATCCTCTTCCGACAGGCTGGAATTTGTTGGTAATTCCTCTATCTCCCAGAATTTTGTCAGTTGTTCGTTCAGCTTGACCATTGATACCATGCTAATTACATTTTTCTGCATTGTCGTCTTTTGAGTTTCGATTTTCCCAGTCACAATCCAACCAAAAGTTGTATTTTGAATTAGCAACTCATCTCTTGGTTTCCGTATACTCTCCAGTAGGATAGATCCGTATACGTCTGCACCGAGTAGCACATCAATCGGCCCAGGTGTGTTTAGGGTTGGGTCGGCCAATATAAAATTATGGTTCTCCCATAACTCGCCAGGCGATATTGGTGTGCCGGGTAACATTTGTGTTAAGTTGGGTAGTACTAATGTTTCTACTGCCAACTTGTAGCTAGAGGGAAATCTAGGTGAAAGATTTAGCAAGACTTGGCTTCTTGATGTGCTTGCCGTTGTGTTTCCTACACCTGAGATTTCGATTTCAACTTTATTTCTTGGTAGCCCAAGTGTTTGAACTGCTTTTTCTGTCACAAATGAAGCTTGTGATCCTGGGTCTATTAGTACTCGAAGTAGCTCATAAGTACCCATGGCTGTATGTGCTTTTACCAATGCAGTAGCTAACATCACTTGTTTCTGTAGTTTGATATTGTAGCTTGCCTTCTTGGTTTCTTCTATGCTTTCTTGTGTGCTGGCAAAAATTGAAGATTTTTAAATAAAATTCCTGTTAGTTGATATTCTCATTTCTTTAGATTGTGACTATTTCAGAAAGATAAGGCCTAGATCTAGTGAATAACGTCGAGTTGTTTTCATTTTTAGTTACGTTTTTGTTTTTTTAATTATTTAGCCCTAATAGTACTGTTCTTTCTTTAGCTCGTATGCTTGGAATTCGGCGTAGTGAAGTGGACCTCTGGTTAGGCTCAAGAGCTGTAAATAAACGTTAATATTGACTCAAGCTTACCACTGGTGGGGGCTTAAGAACTGGATACTAATGTAGTAAAGCAAAAGGCAGGCTTCTTTACTTGGGAAGTTCTTTACTAAAACTTAAAAATTTCTTACATTACTACTGCTTTTATAATACTCCAAAATTACTACTACTACTACTATTAAGGTGCTATGTAGTAAGCAATATTTGTCTCGAATTCAATAATTATTGGGGGCAATTGCTTACTTTGCGCCATTTGCCTAGTAAGCAAGAGTTCAATAATTATTTCGAGCAATTATTGCTTATTTGTTTTATGCTATGCGGTTTTTGACCTTTTGAAATTTCGTATACCTACAGTCAGATTTATTGTCTTACATACAAATCTGAACAATTTTGCAATTATGTAGATCTACAGTTATTTCTATTATTTTATGTTCAAGTTTGAACAACTGTTTTTTTTCTCCCGATATTTCACCGATGAGAAATTGTAATATTTCATTCAAAGTTGTTTAAATACAAAGGAAAATAGTATATTTAACAATTATGTGCAAAAAAAGGTTAGGACAGTTAATTCTCGTTAAAAATTTTGAATTAATTTGAACTGCAACTTTCCATTTTTCGTCTTAAATTGAATAGTTTTATCGCATTTTGGATTTCTGTCTTTTATATGAATTTTCTCACTTTCAGGACACAAACCTACGTACAGTAATTTTTATTGTCTACAGGCTCGCTGGTAGCTAAATTGAAAATTTGCTGGGTAGTGACTTCTCTTAAGGACAAATTAGGAAGCAAAAAGAGATTTGCAATGTTTTTCTTTAAATGTTAACAACTAGAAAAGGAAAGAAAGCAGAAGAAATAGTAAACAAACAAAACACTCGTTTGAAAATTTCACGAATAAAGGCAAAAATTTCAAAGTGGGTGGCAAATGTTTAATTCTTGATAATAAATAAGGAGAATTTTTAGATTTTACTCTCATATATTTTTCCCGCCCTTTTGTGAAAGCACTAACCTCTATTTGCATTCCCTTTATCTAAAGAGATTAAGTGGGTGTAATTCATACTGAATTCTCTGATGGTTTTGGCAAAAATGAGAATTTTAATTTACAAGACTTTTACATCCTTTCAGCACGTTGGCTACAGCAAAATTTATCATTCGGGGAATCCTATCTGCTCTAAATTTTTTTTATATCTTTGTCTCAGTCACACTAGGAAAGTTCATAGTCACGTTCTTTTTACCTATTCATACAAAAGACAAAAGTAGATGACATAAGTTTCATTATATGTTGAGGAAGTTTTCTAATTTTTTTGGGCCCTTTCTTATTAGGTGAACTTTGTCGAAAGGTATGAAGGTACTTGAATTTTTTAGGCAGACTGGCTTTTAATATTGCATTTATATTAATTTAAGCTATTATACATACTAAATCAAATCAACGATAGATTTTCTGAATAAATAGAAGAAAATCTCAAACAAGCTCAAGCTCAGAATACTTTTCATAAACCAAGCTCAACTCAATCTATTCTATTTGGGCTTTGTCTCTGGCACTCTCTTCTTTCTCAATCTTTCTATCTCTCCCTCTCTTTTAATTGCCCCGCCCTTTTTATTCTTGCTGTCACTCTGTCACTCTATATTCTCGCTGTTCTGTCGCTTAATCTTTATATATATTTGTTCGAACCAAATCGCTTCGAACATAGTTTTATTAGAGATACCTTCTGAAAAGAAAAATTCCTGAAAATAAACCATGAACATTTTTATAAAATTAAATCTAATCTAATCAGTCTCATTCAAAACACAGTTACGGAACCAAACAAAGCTATGTATTTGTCATCTACATAACATATTGCACAAATACAATACAAATGTAGTCTCATCGAGCAAATCATTATCATATGTTTTAGCCGTTAGATTCATGCTAAAAACAATTCCTGAAAAGGGAACATTAAAAATACCACGCTTGAATTGAGTTCTAAAAAGACATTAAATTCAATCTAATTACAATTTTCCTAAAAATAGGTAAAACATCTAACAAAAGCATGTGTTGTCATGTAGCATACAATGCATGGCACAAATATAATCAAATCAAGCCGATCAATTTGGAACTCTATCATTATCATCATTACAAGTAATATCCAACAGGAATTTCTTCGCTACTTAATAGAGAGAATATTTTTTTTTTGCGAATATAATTCAATTTAACTCAGCAGCATGTGTTGCTCTAAATTTCTTGTTGCTATGCATTTTTCTTCGTTGCTATGCAGACTTTATCGCTAGTACCCTAAGATCACTAAGATGCACTGCCAATACTTGCAATCATGCGGCTGTGCTACTCCATCAGTGGTGTCGTGTGCAAGCAAGGGCTATACAAACTACAAGCTCACTGATCTCCATCTCTCTTTTTATACTTGGCATCGCTTGGGGTAAGTTGGCTGCTAGGACTGACCTTTATATCGGGTATCGACTGATTTTCACTTTTAACAACTAACAATCATTTCTGGTCTCGACGGAAATAAACGCATTTTATTTCGGGTCTCGACTGAAGATAAGATATTTACTCACAATCATTTCTGGTCTCGACGGAAATAAACGCATCTTATTTCGGGTCTCGGCTGACTGAAAGAATATTATCTCGGGTCTCGACTGAGATAATCTTTTACTAACAATCATTTCTGGTCTCGACGGAAATAAACGCATCCCATTTCTGGTCTCGACTGAAGATAAGATAACACTTTAAGCCGGGTCTCGACTGATTTAAAGAATATTATATCGGGTCTCGACTGATTTAAAGAATATTATATCGGGTCTCGACTGAAATAAACTCTTACTAACAATCTTTTCTGGTCTCGACGGAAATAAACGCATCTTATTTCGGGTCTCGACTGAAGATAAGTTTACACTTTAAGCCGGGTCTGGACTGACTTAAAGAATATTATCTCGGGTCTCGACTGAGATAATCTTTTACTAACAATCATTTCTGGTCTCGACGGAAATAAACGCATCTTATTTCGGGTCTCGACTGAAGATAAGATAACACTTTAAGCCGGGCATCGACTGAGTTAAAGAATATTATCCCTGGTCTCGATTGAGATAGTATCATACTAACATTAACACTTTATTTCTGGTCTCGACGGGAATAAAGAATTGTTGTAACCCACCATGGTTAGAGCAAAGGGTCTTAGCATTAGCTTAAAGCCTCAAGCGTCAAGTTGTAGATCGGTGTGTACCAGTCACTTGTACCAAAATAATTTTTATTCATATATCTATTTTATTATATATTTACTCATATACATTTTAACATATTATACTCTTCTGCGCATATTTATTAAATATCATAATTTGACTCTATTCTATATTAATTTTACATATATGTATATAATGACGATTTTATGTTGCAATTTTTTGCCAATAAATGTTTTTTAATGTGATATAAAAATTCTCTGACCCAAAACTTACATATTGAGACTTATCTCTATCCATCTATTTCTAAAAATCGTACATCATAAATCGGTGTCAATAAGTGTGTTTTCTAGTATGTGTTGATCTCTGACCCAACAGTTTATATAATCCTGTCTTAAGACGATTACTCAAGATATTTAAACTAAGTAAGTGTGCCAGTGTTTTGAAGTTAAGTTATTCTCACTTTTGTTCTATACTAACCCCATACATTGAGTATCTATTTATATATCTATTAGTAACAATCTTGTAAGTGTATTTCTCCATACGTTTGAATCGTTGACCTACTAAGTTTTACACATAATCTGATCTTTATAGTGCGAAATACCAAAAAATAATTGAAGTAGTTACTTGAAAGTTAAAATAAAGTGAATACTGTTGATTCGTTGTTAAAAAATAGACCACTGGTCTTGATCCAAATTTATCAGTGCATTCATTTCAGTCAGTTAATCAAATTTGCGTGTACGTTCTATTAACGCACAGTACAATATTCATGTACGTTTATAGCAGAACTACAAAAACGTGGTTTTGCTTACGAGAACATGAGTAAAAACCTAAACTTTTCCATAACGCTACATAAGTTGAAATCTCATGATATCTGCGCGAGCGCACGAACTTGAAAGCCTTCCATCTAAGAGATTGAGGCGGGACTTTGGATAATAACTGCCTGCATCTGCAAGGGGAAAATAATTATCGGCCCTGCAGTTATAAAGGTACATCGTGAAAAAAGGACTTTATGGACATTTATTCAAATGTGTGTACACCAGGGTTAAGCTCCTCGGAATAACTCTCATTTTCAGTGATCAAACTAGTGAAGAACTCATTAAGATTTACCACAATTCACTCCCTGTGCTGTACCTAGATTAAGAAATAATACAGTCTGTGTACTATAGCGAGATAATTAATTCCTTTGCAGAGAAGAGCAGCTGCTAGCACAACTATATTAAAAGTAGGCAAAAACTTAAATTTATATAAATAAAGTTTCTAAGCCTGTCCTTCAAATGTATTCTTTCTACCACTATCACTGTCGATCGATGAGCCCACGGTATATGGGCGTTGCCTCGGCCAGGGTCTTTCAATAAAGCATTTTTGGATTCTAGCGTATTGTATTGTACTTTATTGTAACCAAAGCAGGTGTTATTTCAGATTCAAGGTAATCCAATTTAGTTTACAAACAATGTATTTTTGGAGCGAAACGGCTTTATATTATACAGCATCCAGGTAAAAAAATACAAAAAGGAGTATACTTTCATTATACTATACAAAAAGGAGTAGACACTATCTCGCACTAGTACATTTAAAATTTCGCAATATAAAGTTAAAACTTTAGAAGAAATTCTCAGTGTCAGTCAGTGATCAGCAGTGTTTCAGTGAAGTGCTCGTGTTGAAAATTACATGTAAATATAGTATCCAGGTAAAATTCAATATCCATCCGCATACAGAGGATTTGCCGACGGCATTCCGGCAATTCACAGTGCGCGTGTTCCCGTATAGATATGTAAGCTAGTGTGTGATAATACAATACAGAGATATATGTTGTTAGTGAATATTAAAGTGCTAGACTCATATATTTATAAGTTAGTGACAGACAAACACAATTAAACATATTGTGGTGATAAAGGACACCTTGTTTTGTGTATCATGATGAGTGAAATTAACTTAAATAATAAAAATCTGGCGTTTGAAACCGAAAAAGGGCACTTATGGCCGCTATTGACAGCAGCCTAAAAATAAGTACGAACTAGACCTCCCGCAATTCACCATACAGGAAGGAGCCAGAATTTTGTTCGACGACAATGTCACGTCGCCACCTGATGTTCCAGGCGAAACAGCCAGCGATGTGGAAATGTCCAATGACTCAACCGAGTCATCTTCATCGAGTTTGGACTTGTCGGAGAATGAAAACAATGATAACAACTTTGCTGTCATAGAAAACAACAAGCGAACAGCAAGGAGTAGCCCAGAGAAGTTTCCTCATCCTGCTGGAACGCCAGCGAAGAGGAAGCCATCAGGATCGAAGCAGCAAACACCCAGGGAAGATAACACAAGTGGATTCTACCAAATTCTTGATAACCGGAAGAAATTTGAGATCCGGCCCAAAGAAACTACGGCCCAGGTAGTAAAGGCGGTGAGACCCCCACCAATTGTATGCCTGAATCTGAACGTCAGAGCATTCAAGAGCAAGCTGGATAAGTGAGAAAGCAGAACCAAATTTTTCATCAAGACGGCAAAGGGCCCCAAGTGCATTATTAAGCCAATCTCACAGAACGACAAAAAGACGCTACTCAGCATTATGAAGGACATCAACGTGCAGAGCTACACGTTTACGCCTAAGTGTGACAGGACGACGACACTTCTGCTGAGAGGAGTTCAGCACATATACCACGCAGAGGATGTTAAGGTAGAACTCGAGGGAAAACTTCGTGGTTTTATAATCAACTTGGTCGTACATTTTAAAACGCCCAGGACTAAGGAATCAAGTTCCTTCGCCATAAATTTCGGTGGAAATTAGGACGAAATTAGGACTATGCGAGCGGAATAACGAGAAGGAAGGTACCTCATACTGCGTCAACTGTAAAGCTGAAGGACATCCAGCCAGTTATTGAGATTTCCCCAAATACAAGGAGGTAGTACAACACCGTGCCAAGAAAACAGACGAGCGTCGCCAACGTGAAGACTTCGTGAAAGAAGCCGCAAGGAGCTACGTGCAACCAGGTAAATTTTTCGCCCAGGCAATCTCTAAAAACACGTTTAATAATAACAATTCTGTTAAACCCGCAGTTCCAAAGCCCGAAAAAGCACCTAGGTCCGCCCCCAAGTCAGCTCCTAAAAAACCCAGAGTGTCTGAAGTTTACGATTTCTGCACCAAAGGAGTCAAGTCTCTATTTGGCTGCGATCTTTTCGTCCTTATGGGCAAATTATTCCATGCTAAATACAGGAAGCTCACTTCCATAACCGAAAAACAAGCAGCTTACCTTCAATATAAATTTGGACTATGTCTAGGCAATTAAGTAAGCTGCAAATCATGTCACTTAACTGTAATTCTCTCGTAAAGCACAGCAAAAGAGCATCACTAAATCTTTCCCCCGTTGAGCATAAACCCACGTTCATGTTCCTCTCTGAAAATCTCCTCACTGATATACATAAGTTAGTCTACAACTTCGTCCGTCAAAACAAATCTGAGACCACCCTAGGCACTGTCCTTCTCATTAAAGAAAAAGTTAAATTCGAAGAGGTGAAAATAAGTAACCCTTCCGATATGCAATGCACTGCTGTCAAGTTAGAGCTTCGTGGCAACTAGTCTCTTCTCTCAGAAGCCCTATATATTAGATGCCACGACACAGGAGCTGATATCCAGAATAGCATGGGCAGCATTGCTCGAATTTCCGACAGTTTCTCTTTCATGGTGCTTGGTGGTGATTTCAACGCCAGGCACCCGTTGTGGTATGACTCTGTCGTAAGTCCGTCAGGCAAGGCAGTACGCGACTGGCTTCTCTTTAAGACCACCCATGATTTCGTCGTCGTCTCGCAGGATACACCGACCTTCCCGCGATCTGGGTCAATTCTTGACTTTTATATCACAATCTATAATCTTATTAATCACCATCCCTGACTCGCATCGGAATGTCACGAACTTGTAAATTGACTTCCACATTGACTTCCTCATCAACGCCATTGAAGGAAATGTCGCCTTCTTTTCCAGAGTAGTGCCGAGCAAACACTACAAATACAAAAATCTCCCGCCTCAACTGCAAAAATTATATTAATTTAGGCAGAAACTTAGAAAAATACTTAACCGTATTTTTCACCGAACCCTTAATAGCCACAACCCAGCCTACAGTACCGTGTTATCGCAAATTTATTGCTTGTCAACAATATTGAGGAACAAACGAAAATGGTTTTCGATCAAGAGTTTAGGAAGAAACTGGCCTCCATTCAACTCGGTCCACACTGCTTTCAGGACATATATAGGATTTGCAACAGGAAAGCAAAGCTCCCCAAAGCCATCTTAAGTGGCTCGAACGCTTACAACCTTCACGTCCTTAAAGCCGGATGATTTAAGCATCTTTTCAAATCGTGGTCACGTTTTCGCCCTAATCAGGACTATCAGAGGTAAAAAGTCCGCCGGCCCAGATAACATTTCAAACAAAGTTATCAAAAACCTCCCACCTGTCACCATAGAATTTATGACAATTATTTTCAATAATTTCCTTAATAATTCTTACTTTCCTTATGTGTGGAAGACCGCGCGCCTAGTTCCAAGTCCCAAAAAAAGGAAACTCGAAAAACCTTAATGAGTTCCTGCCAATCTCTCTTCTGTCCAACTGGGCAAACTTTTCGAAAAAATAGTCCGCCAACATATTGAAAATAGCTGTCTCGACGTAGATATCAGGCAAGATACTCAATTCCGCTTCAAGCCCCAGCACTCCACTTTTCACGCGTTGCTCAATTTCCTCTCTGATTCTACAAACGCCCTCAACAAAACGGAGCAGAGAGTAGGCTGTATCCTTGATGTAGAGAAAGCGTTGGATTCAGTTTGGACAAACGGGCTAATTTGCAAAATTATAAACCTCGAGTTCCCGCCCTATCTCACCCAGGTTATACATAGCTTTCTCTCATCTCGGAGTTTCTACAAAGGCAACAACAGTCAGTGCTGGTGTGCCCCAAGGCTCGGTTCAACTCTTTTCAATCGTTTCACTTATGATCAGCCTGCCAACGACTCAAATTCCACCATACTGCTCTATGCTGATGACTCCCTTACCCACGCGCACTCCATGTCAGCCAATTTCGCCGCTACCAAAGTGGAGCGGCATGCCCTCAAACTCGACACGTTCTACTAAAAGTGGGGCATCAAAATAAATCTAAACAAATCTGGAATGATTTGCATCCGTAATCACTCCAAAAGGGGAAGACCCTATCTCGCTACACGTGCCAACAACATCGAAATCGACAATAACGACAAGCTTCAGCCTTCAAAGAACACCAAATATCTTGGTATCTCTTTTAATAATCTGATGAAATTCAATAATCATGCCAAATTAACCATGAAGAAAGCCAACAATGCCAACTCCCTATTCAACCTTATTATCAGAAGGAGAAAAAGATACAACGCTGCTTATATATAAGCAGCTAATCCACCCTATCATCTGCTATTGCTTCCCCATCTGGCAGAACATTTCGGCATCTTATATGAAGCAAATCAGCGCCCTTGAAAGAAAGATCCTAAAGGCCTGCACAAGAGTGTACAGGAAACACGACGGACAATACTTTCCAAACACCTTTTTGTATGACAGTGCAAACGTCACTCCAATCGAGGACTATCTCCTTTCTCTCGCGGCCAAAAAACTTGAGAAGATCTCTAACATCCTAACCTCCTCATTAGCCAGCTTTCAACGCAACTTCAAGTTGAAAGCTTGCACTATTTACCACCTCTCCACCTTATCAACTCGGAAACGAGAAACATTTATTACCTGGGCGAAAGATTTACTCTCTTCACTAGTAAAGGAAGCCGTCATCGTGGGACTTATCAACGGTGGACCATTCTGGACTTGCGGGATATTTGTCATCATGTTTTCATCATCAATTCATATTTTTAATTATAAAAAAGTCAGTAATATCAATATCAGTAAAAAAGAAAGTGCAAATACAATCACAAATTAGCTTTGCTTTGGAATTGATGCAAAACTTGAAAGGGATTCAAGATATTGAAACTTAATTAGAAAGATAGTTGGCACAAGAACTAAAGTGATCTTGTATTTTACCTCAAGTTAGTTCCACATATATCCCGCCTATACTAAGACTTAAGTTATTCCCATAATCAACATTAAAGTGGTAAAACTTTTACATTCCGTGGATGTTAATGGAAAAATATTTTCAAGAAATTCTTTCCCTATACTCCTACTTCCCTAACTATCCACGAAGCATTTTGAAAACTTCACAGCATAGTTTTATAAAAGATTTTCTCTTCCCTCATATATTGCTGCTAGCGTGTCAGAATGAAATTGTTATTTTTCGCTTAAGTTGTCAGTTTGAACCCGAAAAACTTAAGAAAACTTCTTGATGATAGTGGGGATGGAGTGTGTTCCCAATGGAGAAATCACTATACTGTCAGTGAGAAAACACAGAGGATTTAACATTAAAAAACAATTTACACAAAAAAGTTTTCCTAAGCAACGGAATCAATTTTCTTTGATGACATGAAAGGCTTTAGAAATAAAGTTTTTTAATACAAGGAATTTTTATGCTACTTTTACGCACATATACATATGCATGACATATCAGAAGAAGAACAAAACTTAAAAAATCTTGTTAGAACCTCGTCATTCATATGTCACGTTCAAATGCTATTCAAGCGTTGTTTGACAACTTTCTCACTGTAATTTCAAACTTGACTGAATTTCGTTCCTGGAGTTCAACTCAGATCCACTACGTGCCTTGCTTTCAAATAATGCTTTGTGAAATAACTGTGATATTTCCTATACATATGTATGTATGAGTGCGTGTCAATGTTAAACATCATTAAGCACCGCTGATTCAACTCAGGCGCCATGTGGAGCAATTGCATGACACTCGAATTATATAAGCGGGAGAGATTATATGGAGATTTTGAAAAATATAAAAAGTAATTTGTCAAAATGTTATATTGCGCATTATTTGGTCAGATGCATTGAGAGAGAGAGAGAGAGAGAGAGAGAGAATTGGCAATTGATTGCAGACAATGACATATAAATCATTTCGATCGGTGGTGAATGATGATAGACCGTTTGTTTAAAAGATTGACGGTGAAAATAATTTCTCTGTCGTTTTAAAAAGATTACCTACATATAGGCGGGGATCTGTATCCATTTTCGTGATCAGATGTTGGGGGAAGAGTTGCTAGATATGTTCACCGCAGAAGCCTTAAGCTTATGGCTGACGAAAGTCAAGAGGAATCACAGATATTAAATGAAGAAAGTTGGTAGTCATGAAGGTTCTAAAAATTACGGCACCTGCAGCGGAGCATATAAAATCTTGGTCAAGAACTGATTCAGAAGATTTATCCGAAGTAATATCAGGATAGCCGTAGAAAACATGAAACTCAACCGGAATAGCAGTCTTTATCGTTTGAAATTGTTGTCGTCTGAATCAAAAAATGAAAGCAGGAAAAGATGCACTAGAGATAATCGATTTCACACTGATTCATAATTCCACGTCATGGCCGAGCCGGAACGTGAAGTATTACTTCATGGGGACTATCCCCATTATCTTATAGCTGGAGTTATCTTCTTTCTGCTTTCCAATTCTAAATTACTTTTGTACCCGAATGTAATTGGCAGCAAGTACTTTGCTTTCTAGCTTACAAGTTAGAATATGTTACCCATATGCAGAAAAGGCATATCCTTAGAATATAGAGAGTACAGGAAGTGTGATCAATCAAATTTAGCGTAGTCAAATTCTGGTTGTGTTAGTATCTGTTGCTCCTGTAGTGAAAGCTCAGTACAGCTATGTAGTACAATCAATATGAAGAGCGAGGCAGCAAGATATATTGTTGAAAATACTGCAGTTGTTCCCATCGTAAATGCTCTTAATCGTACTCTTAGTTGCTGCCACTGCGCCAAGATACTCAGGAAGTTTGTTAGCTATCACAAACATAAACAAATCTTCAATCATTCATCGTTTTTGTTATTAATTTCAACTTAATTTAATATGAAATATGTGTAAAGTACTCAAAATAATATTTTATAACTATACTTGCCTAAAAAATGATTTTCCACGTATATTTTCACCAGATTCAAATTTTTTTAAATTTGGAAACTTGGTTTCATAGCTGAAAATACATTTGTCTCTTTCTTCAATATAAATTTGACCTACTACATGATACCCTGAAAAAAAAAACGCTCTCATGCACACAAATTTAAGAGGTATCAACACTTCATGTTGTCTCTATATTCTAAGGGATATGTCCACACAATTACAAAACTGAAATTTAAACGTCAATTTGTAACTTAAAACTACATAAAAATATAAAATGAAACATTTGCAAAACCAACTATATCATGCGCTAAATGAATCAAGAAAATTGAAATGAGTTGTAATTAGGACAAGTCCTCTACGAGTCCAAATGCACTTGAGGATATGTCCATCAATATCTTGGTTACAAAAAGGGAATATGTCCTTGTATTTAGAATAAAATCTGTGGAGTAAAATTTCTGTTAAAAAATGGGATATGTCCATGGATCTTAATTTAGTCGTTATAAAAATATAAATTTTACCGCTATAACGGTTTAATGACAACAACTGCATTGTATCTTTGCTAACTTTTGCCTTGGACTTAGTTGCTATTTGGATTTTGTTGTGAAAACAATTATTTTAAATAAATTGTTATGGCTAATACACGTGACAATGAAGTTCGAAGTTAGTTGCAATCCTACATCTAATCTAAAAAAAACAATGAGTGCATATATGACTGGAACTGCAGTTAAGTCTGTACTGAAACCTTACCCATTTTAATATTTTCAATTCGCCCCCTCCAAAAGATTTATTATTACCAGAAGTTTAACCGGAAATGTCCGTGAGGTACAAGCTGAGATCCAATATGCAGATTAAGTCGGCACGGCAAAGTCCTTTTTCACACCATCTTTAATAAATACAGGCATATCACTTAAAGACACAAAAAGAAAGACGTTGTCGAGTTTCCTACACTTTGTTGAGAATTGGGTGACTAATCCCAATATCTGGCATAATTCAAATCTGTTACTGAAAGCCTAAATAGTAGTGTAGCTACGGCGTTTCTGGACCACTTTTTCCATACATAAAGTGTCCGGAAAATTCCAACTGGTAGTTCTGGACCGGCGTTCTGGGCCACTGGGGGATTCCGTCTAGTGGTCTACGTCACAGGGCTGCCTGGGGGGGATTCCTTTTCTACCGTCTGGCTGACCAGGGGATGACGTCATCTGGTTGGCTGATCCCCGTCAGCTGATCAAACTCTGTCTTAGCTGATTTTTAATAAAATAATGCTGGCTTTTGCTAACCGAGAACGCTTGGTTTTGTAAAATCCGAGGCCCTCTACCATCAGGCTATAGAGGTGTTATGTGAATGTTCTTTAAACTTACTATATACGCTTAGAGTTGTGGGGACAGAGACATCGGGAGACTTTTGCGAGGCTGGACACGCATACACGCCCATATACCACATACGCACACACCCACCCACACACACACAAACACCCTACGTCATACCAAAATGTTTTCTACCAGGCGATATTCCGTAGTGCACCATGTTATTAAATTAGCAACAACAACACCTAACGTAGGTAGATATGTTGACTTAGATAGGAAATTGCCTAATTTTTGATCTTCAGGTGCAATGCTTCTAATTTGATTCACTGCCTAAACAATTCGTGCAGCCGCATAATGTAAACAAAATCGCAGTCTAATAATGTAAACAAAATTCGCACAGATCCGAGTAAAGTAAACAAATTCAACGAAGATTCCCAATTTCTTTACCTGGAAAAAAACAGCTATGTTCTTTTGGATGAGTAGTGGAAGTTATAACTGAAAATTTCTTTTGCTGATAAAAAATCAACAACAACTATAACGTAAGTTGTGGTCTGTATGTATCTTTTATAAACAAGAGTGATCATGATATTCGATATCTAAAAAGAGATCACGGCTGCTTGGGATGGTAAGAATGGAAATTAAAGCCATATCAGAAAATTTTCGTTGTAGGGGTGTGCGTGTACTGAAAAGTCTTATCAGAAATCTTCGACGGGCTATGGTTTTTGTGATATTAGCGATCATACCTTTTCTGATATAATTCATATTACTAATAATTCTAGTCTAGGCTATTTTTGTAAGCATGCTTTAGTGAATACCGTACTTTAAAACCATTTCGCTCTCTCAAAACATCTTTCTCTCGCTTTACTGATCTAACTACTATTCGTACAGAAATGTGGTGTTTTGATAATCCTAAGCGTACTTTTTTATCTTCCGAACCAAAATAAATTGTTCATACCTTTCCTAATAAAATTATTTAGAAAAATTTATTTTAACCAAATGACTACTATTCCTCAATCAAGAACTCTCTGTTGAGTAATCCTTGTATATGGCGCTGTACCTTGGGTTGATGATATCGAATGTAGCTGCCTACAGATTCGGGCTCCGGCTGCAAATAGACACACATTCAGCTGGGGCGTAATATTAACATACATTTTAATCAAAACTATTTTATTATTTTGTTAAGTAAGGTATATAGTAAGTGGAGCCTTTGGGAAGATAAGGAACTAACCTGTAAATTACTAGATAGTAAGTTAGGCTCTATAGCATATATAAATTCAATGCTTGGCAGTTTTCTATAAGTATCAATATTTTAGAAAGCGGACTCTCACTGCACACAAATAGATTTCTGTTTCATGGCTTGGGAAGTATGCTCGGGGTTTTGGTATGAGGCATTGAATCGATGTATATTTTACAATAGATTGAAGGTATATGTTTATATTTGATTGGAGCAAAGTATTCTCACTGCTTCATTATCCAACGCTTAAATATAACTGAAATTCTTAAAAAATGTTGAATCGATGACTAATGCTGCCGTAATATTGAGAAGGATTTAAGGGTTTAAGAAAAGAAGGTGGTAGTATGATATGTTGATTTGAGGAATATCTTAGATCAGTAGTGGTAGTTGTATCGGTGTAGTAAAAGCCTTATTTAAGGTGTAATGGCATGGTCAATGTTGCCACTTGAAATCTTTCTAGACAAGCTTTTTAGCGAAAGTGGTATGCGTAGCCACATCTTATAGAAAATGTAAAATCTTACCAATTTAAAGCTTTGCAGGAAGTTATTGCTATGACATTAACATAGTATGATATATGGAAGTCGTATGGGTGAAATAGAAACCTAATTTTTGGTGATCTGGTATAATGGAATGACCAGTGTTGCAATATGAAATCTTTCTAGAGTAACTTTTTCGCAAAGTGATCTTTTCTGGTTAGGCGATGAGAGTTCGACATCAAAGAATCTCATGTTATTTCTTATGGAAGTCCAAATTTACTTTTGCCATTATCTCGCTTTAACACATCATCTGTCTCTCTCTAATACATATGCTTGAGGTGGATTTGGTCATATACTTGCCTGCTTGGAGCTTGGTATTATCAGTTGTTTGCCTTATATGCTATCAGTATATATATTTAGGCTTTAGGTTGAGAGTGGGTTAAATTAAAAGCTTTGATGATAGAAGATAGTGCTATGATATTAAGTAATGGAAATTGTATGGGAGCAATAAAAGAAAAATTTTGGATTGTCAGGTGTAATGACATGACTTAGCAGGTAATTTGATATTACCTTTTGCCAAGATCGTGGCGGTTGAAATTGGGTTAAGTTTAGTGGTGCTCGAAGTTTATTTTATGGGTGGTGGGTGTGCATAATATAGTAGGAAGCTTTAGTGAATACCATTCTTTTCAACCATGTGACTCTATCAAAACATCTGTGTCGCTGTAACATTAATCTGTGTTCATACTTGAGGTGGTTATGATAGCTTGAAATTATCTTATTGATATTGCTCAATGAGGAATTCCACAGGTTTTGTTTACAATTCGTAATATTTTTCAGTTCTGGGATTAACAAATATCTTGAGAATAAATTAAGTTTGGTGATGCTTGAAGTTTCTTTTATGTGCGGTGGGTGCGCATAATCTAGTAGGAAGTTTTAGTGAATACCATAGCTTTCAACCATCTCGTTCTAACACACAACATCTGCCTCGCTCTAACAAACACGCTTGAGGTAGACATGATCGTTTACATGCCACCTTGGAGCTGTATTGTATCAGTTGTTTGATTTATATGTTCTGGCTGCCTGGAATTATTATGCTTGTGTTGGGCTGGTCTGTATACGTGGTAGATGAGAGCTTTAGCGACAATATGCTATCGTTTACTTGCCAGCTTGGAGCTTGTTGTTATCAGTTGTTTGTTTGGGTCATAATGTGTTTAGCTGGGCTGGGTGAATATATACCTGAAAATATATCACGTGAAACTGCTGCGATATTGGAGTATTTTCTTATCAGGTAGAGAGGGGGTAAAATTTAAAGCTTTGATGAAAGAATGCGATGTTCTAGATGGCAACAAAATGAAAGTTTATTAGAATTTGGTAACAGCATGTTCTATAAAAAAATCTAATAAGCAGAAGAAAATTGTATAAGAATCTGGTAAGAGTGTGTTCCATACAAAATCTAAGAGGCAGAAGAAATTTTATAAAAATCTGGGTGTCGCTATTGAACCACAGGAAACTTGATTTTTCACAGGTTTCCCTGGTAAACACTCGTTTTAAAATTTCGAATAGGATCCTCAAATAAATGATAGTAGTGCAGAGTTATCCATTTGAGAACCTTTTTCACATAGCTCATCAGCTGCTTCATTACTCTAGATATCCATATGTCCACGAACCTAGAATAGGGTAACCTTATACTGTATGGATATAGGCTATAGCTTTACCCAAAAACGAATTGCATGAGAATTTGGTAAGTGGTTAGTGTCTTCTTAAATGTGAGACTATTAAGATAAGTATTGAGGAGCTTATAAGAGAATATAATAAATTTTTTCTCGATGAGCATAAGAAACCAATTCAAGAATGTTATAACTTTTTAAAATTATATGAAGATATTGAAAAAGTCGAGTCAAATTTTGGTGAGCAATATATAAGCTGCCCCTGGTCAAGGGATGATTCAACGGAAGGATCAGTATGAGTTTGTGGCCGAAAATATAAACAAATTTGATACAAGTGATTACCCAGAAAATAATCAATTCAATTTACCTCTAATGAATAAAAAGATTCCTGGTCTAATGAAGGATGGGCTGAATGGGAAAATCATTAGCGAATTTGTAGGCTTGCGCTCGTACATGAACAGTCTGCGTATAAACGATGGTAAAACTGTAAAAAAGCAAAAGGAATTAAGACTAATGTAGTCCAGAAGCATATCATTTTGGAGGCTACATCGAATGTTTGAATAACAAGCGAGTATTAACTGCTAATCAGAGCTCCATACGATCGCATAACAATAATATCTACACGATCAGTCAAAAGAAGATTGCATTGAGTCCATATGATAACAAGCGGTATGTTATGAGTGGGACAACGGATACTCTACCATGGGGACATTACTCTATTCAATCAGAACAGCAAGGAGCAGACGCAGAAAACATAGCCTAAGGCTAGCCTAAGATACGTATTGTAAATAAAACTTGTATTATACCATTTAATGAAATAGTTTGTTTTAATTGTATTATAGTCTAAGGTATACATTACTGTGAAATAAAAATGTTAGAGGGAAACCGTTTAAAGGAAGCCCAACCATTGAATGATACACTAAGAATTAAATGCTAATATTTTTAATAAATTATATTTTATATATGGTATTCTTTTTATACAATTTCCCTACTAAGTCCAGAACTCCCGAATAATATTTGCCCACTACAGCGCGCTCCTAATCGGGCGGTTGAATGTTTTACCCAGAATGCTAGGGCGGCTTGAGAAAAAAAAAAAGTTTATACGTGGGCTCGACCTTGACCCCTGATATCACCTTTGAAACCGGAAGGGCATCAGGTACTTGACCTTCATCCGAAAGTGTGTCTTGAAGGCTACAACCTTGATTGATGTATTTTCAGTGAATGTCTTTGATGCATTTTTTTTACTCTCGGCACAAAATCTGCAATAACAATTAGCAGAAAACGATTTGCTGAATTCTAATGTTGATTGAGTCCTAAATTATCACCAAGAATTAAATCCAAGTTGAAGTTTACTTTTGTGTTAGTTAATATTTAGTGTTATCCCCTGTACCTCCAAAGAGATTATATTTCCAATTAACGTGTTCAATGTTAAATCGTTTTCATAGTTTTTATCATCCGTTATATTTAATAGTGCTGCCAAATATATGGTTTTATTTCGAGCTATTTGGCAAAGTTGAAAACGAATTATAAATAGCCGTAATCCCTTGATATCCAAGATAATTATTGATTTCGAGATTATCTATGTATAAAAAATGTAATAAAATATATGTATAAAAAATATACGTGTCCTTTTAATAAATTTTTCTTTCCTATCCATAATTTTCCTGGCACGAAATTGCTTCAATTTTCTCTGTTTAAAGTAAGTTTTCCCATAAAATTAATACGCTCCATTAAAAAATTATCCATTTCAAATACTTTGCGAAATTGGAATTCTAGTCCCATTACAGTACCCTTGTCGAGATTTTCTGTAAGTATGGACTCTCCAATTTTATGCATATTTGAAATTTCTGTATTTATAAAAAATTCTTTTGGTTTGGAGTATTGATCGTTTTCAAGTAAATATTTAAATAATTTCTTCTCCGAATTAATTTGAGTAAATAATTCTTTGTAGGTACTCAGAAACTGACAACCTTGGTCGGAATCATTTTTACCGCAAGGTTTAGAATAAACATCTAATAAAAGGTTCAAAATTGGTTGCATTAAAGATCATTCACTTTTGTTTGAATATTAAGAACATCTTTCCTAGTGAAATTGTTGTTGTTATGTAGTAAATGGATAAACTGAAATAAGCAAGAATGGATTCCTTGTTCGTTATTAATATCTTTCTCCTGCGAAATAACATTATTTGAATATTATGCAGTTGTGGGTCATAGCACTCCAGGTTGTCTGTGTTTAGTAGATAAATTCTCTTGCTCTTCTCGGAAAGAATTAATTATTTACTGTGTTGACTTGGCTTTTAATCATGCACTACTATTAAATGTTTATTAAAAGCGGATATATTGTGAAAAGTTTGTTGCAAGTATTGTCGCGGCATTCAAAGAAAATGTTTGCCACAACTATGAACTATTTTAAGGTGGCCAATTAAAATTTGGACATTTGCAAAGTGCCATTTAAATTTACTGCAACCATTGCTACAAAAAAGGAAGAACATTTTTAACTGCTGTAAGTACTCCATAAATAGCGATATGCTTGCTATTTTATACATATCGTATTAAATTGTTATTTTAAATATTTTGATCCAGATGCTATAGCAAGTACATTAAAATAGCAGATAATTAATAAATATTAAGTTTTAATACCAAAGGAAAACTTCAAATAATTTTAATGGATTTTTATCATTTAAAAAGAAACATAATGGTATATTTAACCATTGCATAAATTGTAGAAAAATTTTTTTATATTCAGTAATAACTACCTAAATAAGTAAAATTCAGTTAGCCGGAGTTGACTTTTTTTAAATCCATTTACTTGAACTGAATATTCAACCTCATTACCTACGGATAATAACGCAGTATTATGTACATGCATTTTTAAATATTGTAGAATCATTGATTTTTACTTTTGAATTTGCGTGTAGTATTGGAAAACGAAAAGAACTTTGTTTCATTTTGTTTTATCATAGAACCCAGTTTAAGCACTTATATGGTTATCCTCTGGTTTGTGTATGCTGGCCTTTCACTCGACATATTAACTCCTATATTCGAAATTTCGTTTATAAATAAACGTAGAGACGTCTGCAACGTTTGGCTATGAACAAACGGGAAACTTTCATAAAAATTTATTTACTGCACAAACGATGTACCGTTATAAGGATTTGATTTTGCATAATTATCAGTAATGAGGTTAGAGATTCTGTGAAAACAAATCTAATTAAAAAACAAAAAACATCAACTGCAGCTATATGAATTTAGTTCACCGTATATTTTCTTCGTATTATATAACTAATATGTTAGTTAAATTATTTAAAATAATTAATTAATAAAAAAGCAAATTTAAAAGTGATATAGTTACTCGTTTACCTGATTGCTGAGAGATTAATCGAACATTCTTTATGCAAAGGTTTGGAAAACTTGAAAGTCTAGACCAATCTAGGAAAGTTCTTCCTTTAATAATAACGTTGTTATACCCTGTCAAAAAATAAATACAATACTTACAAATAGAACTCTCACTTGCTCAGAATGTTATATTAAATAGTTTAAAATTAAGCTCATTCAATAGAATTTCAAAGAAAAACTTAAGGATTTTAAACAGCGCAAAATAAACTAGCTCCGCTAACCCAAACCACTGAGCACTCAAATTCAACTGGACTTGCAGAACTTATTACTTGAGACTCCACACAATTCAATCCAAAGGCCAGCCAGTGCGATACGTACAGTATTGAAATATAAACCCAATCCGCAAAGCGTATTATGACACAATATAATTACAGTATGCAACAAAACAATGTAACTGTATCCGATTTGTTTGATATGATTATATACACACACTTATTCAAAATTCTGAATAATTTTTAGTAACTTTACAGAAATGCTTTAGGACTAATAAGATTTTCCCAAGAACTTCGGCAATGTTAAATATCAGGTAGTAGGCAGATAAGCACTTTTCATAGTACTGGAGAAATACCCTAGCAATGAACGAGTTTCCTAAAATGCTCAATAAACGTAAATATCAGAGAGCACAAGATAACAATGAGTTCCTAATTATTTTTATAAATTACCCAAGTAACTTAGGCAATTAATTTAATTTTTAACTTATAAAGTATTATATGAAGGTACGTATAACTTCATTAGTGATATACTATTTTTTCCAAAGAGTGTACATTTACCTATTTAATCTTATCCTCTTAATATTTATCAATATTTGAAAATAATTAATTCAAATTTCTTCCTATAATTTTAACGGGAATTTATTTATTCACATTTGATTTATTATATTTTTGTGTGTCATTTAATTAAACATTTGTATGCCAAGTGCAATATGTAGGATAACCCTATTAATCCTTAAGTACAAGATCCCGAAATCAGAATTCCCGAATCAAAGCACAAAATGTCCAAACTCAAAATACCAGAAAATCTTCAACACGAAATGGCACGCACGATGAGATAGTACGATATTTGTATACTTACTATGAAATCTCTAAATTTCGAAATACCCAAATTAAAAAAAAAATTCTTATTTCAAAAACCATAAATATAAAATCTTGAATTTCAAATTATAGTATAATGAAAATGGAGAAACCAAGTCTGGAGGTTCAGTTAACCCCCAGAGTATTGCTATGCTTAAATCAGAAAGTAATTATTAAATATATTGTCAATAATCAATACACAACAAGAACATATAAAATAAATCATATTAATTTCAATTTGTACACTTTCAATTATTAATTTGTGAGTGAAATATTCTGAGCAATTAATTGTAAATTCTTGAGCTTCTTATTTAGATTTATCTTTCTGACTATTCTATTTATAAGCGTCGTTTATTTTTTACATACATAATGCCATGTTTGTTGACTGATCATCGATCTCCCAATTCTGCTCGCTCTATAATAAATTTAGCAACAATTAACTCCTTCGACAAGTCTAATATAATATCATACAATACAACATGCCTCTTGCCCACAATTCCTTTAAATAACACGGCGATGTCATGGTGGATGTGGTGGAGAACTGAAGTTTGGATAATTTGGTTGCTTAACATATACATGAGGGCTTTCATTGATTTTGAGACAAAACTATACTTATTGCTATATGACAAGCTTAATCCCCTTAGCAATAATACTGCGGCACAAATAGTAAAAGCTAAAACGAAATACCACACAATGTATGCCGGTGTTTTAATCTGATTACAGAGTCTGAGTCTAAAGCATATCCTCACTGCCCCTTCTCTGTTTAACTGATTATCATTGGAAGGATAATACCAAAATTAATTAGTCGGCGGCTTTCACTGAAGAATTATATTACACCCTACTTGAAATGGGCTGTCTCTTATGAGGTAATTTACAAAAATACAAGGAATGTTACCTAATTAGGTCAGTGCGACTCAATAAATTTGTATTAATATTTGTTGCGTTGGATAATGTACACTGGATTCGTTTTTTTTTCTAGGTAATATGAAATAGTAAAAAACAAAGCATTAGCTTTTGGTAGTTGTTTAATTTACTGATTCTATAAACCTATGAACATTATTTCACATTCTCTATGACAACGTATTATAGATTATGCAGAAATATATATGTAGGTTATTAAACGTATTTTGTGTACTGCAAATAGTGCATCCAAATTGTAGAGAAAAATTTTCAATTACACTTTAGAGACAAAATTACTGTTTGTTTTTGTCTACGTTCATAATTTAACAGCACAGAAATCCAGTTCATTTGGATCGTTATTGGCTACAAATTCTTATTTGCTCCTATTGTTATTACTTCTGTTTAGTTGACATGTGACGATTAAACTTCCAGTTATATCGTAAGAGAAGAAGTGTTGAATGTATACTGTAATAATAAACAAAGGACCCTATAGAACGAAAGAATCTAATCAAATACTCGGAGCGATTACTTATTTTCCGCAGTCCAAAGTGTTTAAGTCCTTTCAATTAATTTTCAAATAAAGTTATTGTAATGGATATTGGTCACAAAGGAGAGAAGTTCATCAGAATATGTACCTACTTATTACTTCGTTGGTAGGAAGAACCCATATCATTTCGTATCAAATCGTGGAGAAATAATATCACATTCAAAGTATTCAGATAAAATAGATTCATCCCAAATTATTTCATGCGTAAATGCGTATCCCGTCATATAAATGCTCCTTTGGATAATTTTTCAAAATACATTTTGATTCCAAGAAGAACACCGGGTATCACATTAATGAATTTCCTATATCGAGTGTAATGTATCTCTCATGACAAAAAAAAAAAAAATCAAACAAAATAAAGTATTTTTATTTATTTATTTATTTTTTTACAAAAGTCAGTCTGCTATTGTTACGTTAACAGGGAATTACTGAATGGAATTACCAAAAAATGTAACTGTGGGGTGGTTACTGTTAGTGTAGCGGAAAGTTAAATTCAGAACAAATCAAAGTAAGTTCACATTCGATTTATTTATAGTTTTTCTCACGCTTCCATGCACTTTAATCTTAATTCAAAATTATCTAATATATCCAGATACTAATTATACAAATTTATTCCCTTAGCAAAATTAGTTCGCAGAATTATCCAAGCTAACCCGAGACGGGAAGATGAGGGACAGCTGACATGAACTAATTGTACACTGACAATTTACTACTATATTTTTACTTTAATTAAATCGTATTATATTCTTAATGTGATATTCTATTTATTCATACTTCAAATAATCTACAAAAATTAAAATACTAAAAAACTTCAAACAAAATTTCACACTGTTGACTAAAGCTATCACCAATTATTTTTCTACACAATTAAAATGTCCTCCACTTAATTGCATATGAGCTTGCACAAACCTTATTGGATGGTAGCAAACCAAGTTTCACAATTAGAATATTCACGAAAAAAAAGATATTATGCACTGTACTTCGTATGTGATGTTAACTCTGTGACTTTTGAAAACGCAAGAGAGTGATCCATGACACTGCACCTCTTTATATAAAGCCTGAACCGCCATTTTTCTGTGGAACCTACAACCATAATGTAAATTTCTCCAAGAAAATAATTTTTCGTTCATTTCTATTATTTTCATTCGATGCGGAAATTTTCATTTTATTATCTTCCAATGAAAAATTCTTATTTATTATTATTTCTTACAAATGCTGGCAAAAAGTTTAAATTATGCCATAACATGGCGCTGATTAAATTTGGCATCCATTTTCAATAGTTTAAGTGTGGAACGCAATTTTTCATTTATCTCGTTCCCCCTAGCTATCTCTTTCTTTCTCATTATGCTTATGAGAAAACTAAAAATCTTAAATATCTTTTCAAGAAGATATGTTCACACCTTTTAAGCGCTGCCACTGTATTCCTCTTTGAAAAACACCCCGATTTCATATGTCATATGTTGACAATATATGAAAGTGACAGTTCCGCGGTTTGTATTCGTTTCGCGCTGTCAAAATTTTCGCGAGTGTTTTTTAGTGGTCCTTTGTGATTTAATTACAGGTGAGTGTTGAATAATGCCAAATAATAGTGCTTGTGTATTGAATTTATGTGTTTGTGTGTTCAATCCCTTGATTTTTTCCGAGTATAAATATCCTAACCTGTACCAGGTGCGATATTTACCTTTGTTTTTTATGTGCTTAATCTTAGAATTCAGGTGTGCACATATATTAAATTTTGCTTACAAGTTCTAGCAAGGTAATTTTATATTGTTTTTACAACATAGCAATATGAATTTCGCAAATTTTCTTGCATTTTTGTTCTGTTCGCGGCAGCTGTCAACAGGTGAAATTTATACGAATTTTACCTGAATTGCCCGACTGGAACTTGGTTTTCAGTAGAATTTTTATTTTACTATTAGTATTTCATAGATTGGTTAAACTTCCAGGTGTTGATGACTGAAATTCAGCATAATATCACCACTTGAAGTTTAACACAATGTTGTTGTTGTTTATATGTAATTTGTTTACGTTTGTACTATGCATGTAGGATGATATGCATTGGTTGTAACGTTTTCATTTTGTACTTCAATATAAAATTCATTATTTCTATTTCAAAGAATTCATTTCTTATTCTAATAATTTCAGGAATTCATTTATGTGGGGCTTGGAGCTACACTTCAACTAGGGACTTCGTGGGAGCGGTACCAAAATGAGATAAGTACTCATATCATTGTACAATTTTTACTGATTCTTCCTTTATTTGTTTTTTTTGTAGGTTCATCGCTGAACAGCTATAAAAGGTCCCTATAATTTATACGATTTTAAATCGCATTGTCGAATTGGAAAAATCCTTCTATGAAGGGCAAGCTAAAATTATACTTTAAACGGTTTCTTATTTTACTCATTACATTCAGTAGTCTCGATAATCAAATTTTTATTATAAAATTCAATTATTATTCAGACAGTCGCAAGTCCTAATTATTTTTCTATTGCTGTGATGGTTACCTTTGAGGCAGCATAATGAAACTTTTTAATGAAATATTTATCTATCTATCTAATCTATATGTATTTAACTCTGGACGACTATCGTAACTGTATACATGCATACATACAAAAATATAATAAGCCAAAGAATATAATTAGATAGAGAAAGACAATCTTAGAAGTAATATTTTCTTTTTTGTTCTGCAAGATGGCATTACATCTTGAACTATATACATTTCTGCATTGAAGTTTTTAATTAATATTAAGGTAGTTTTAGTTATAACTTGCAAAATAATGAATCCAGTTCACTTTTACGTTGCCTTGTAATAATTTAACTGTAAATATGTTCGGTGCTGTGATTCAGGTGCCCAGCTTCCTCTGAGCTGCAGAGCTCATTGTCGGGATCCAATTCGACGCTGTAGCAGTTTAGAGTTTCGGCAGTCGTACGTTAATATGTTTCTGCCCCCAGATCTTAAAAAAAGAAGCTTTGTCCTTTTGAGAATACTTCATCGGCATTCAAAGATTCACCGTCGTCTTCTTATGTTTCGTCGTTTTTAATGTTCTTCGAATATTTTTGTTTTGGGTTTCACCGTTGTCCTCTTACGATTCGTCATTGGTTGTCTTTCTTGGCAATCTTTCTAGTCTTCTTTGTAGTCTTCTTCGTCATTTTCGTTTTGGTCTTCTTCAAAGTCTTGTTCGTCATCTTCATCCTGGTCTTCTTGCAGTCTTCTTCGTCATCTTCTTTTCGATGTTTTTTGGCAAGTACTTCGTCCTTTTCTTCATCTACACCTTGAGACTTTTTGTTGTTGTTGTTTTTGTTTACTTAAGCCTACATCTTCTCCGCGGGCTTCGTAGAAATTCTGGATATGGAATGCTTTTGTAGTGCTCTTCATCATACTTCCTTTCGTTTTATATTATTCTTCATTTTCATAAAATTCATTGGTCACTTCAGTTTTGAAAAGTTCAAAAGTAATTTCAGTAGATTCACTGAGGTTGTTCATTGCATTGATCGTAGTTTAACTCGTGCGGCAAGGAGGGATTTCATTCAAATATTGATCTCCCTATATTTTTCAGTAGAGTAATCTGAGAATCAATCTGATCTTCAGGATGATCGTCCATGCATTCTCGACTTCTAAGTCATTTTCTGAGTTGGACATCACAAAAGATTTCATATGATCTGCTACAGTGGATGTAGTGTTAGGCCATTCGTGTTGCCCAACTTTTTACACTTCATATCTCTCGTTTTGTTTAGCTCTGGTTACACGGTATGGACCCAGATATGTTGGACTAATTTTGAGTCCATTTCCAAATTGGGTCCGTCGTATGGCTATTAAATCGCCGATTTGTACTCCATAATATTCTCGGAATAAGTTTGAAGTAGAAGCTGGACCTCTATCCGCGATGATTCTTCCTGGATTACCAAATATGGCCTCTTGCACACTCAGAAAAAGTTATTGGTAAATTCAACTACAAAAAATTGTTAATGAACAATTATGCTAAAATTATAATAATAACTTAGTTAATTCGACCAACGTTCTCGTGAATAGTTTAACCAAAGCGAAATTTTACTTTTACAATTTCTCGTAGTTGTTGAACCACTCGAAGTTGTAAGTGAATGAAACCTTACAAAAACGGTTGTGTCCCTACATTACAAAAAACAAAAGAATGATAAATTTTATTTTAACAAATATTGCTTTCAATTTTATGTAAATATATACATATAGGCTTTTCCAATAAGAGGTGTTATATTAATTAGCCCGCTATTTCGGTAGATGTCACTTTTGGAGCTGCCATTTTTTGACATTTGTCAAGTAGAGAATACGCCATTAATAAAAATGGAACGATACACGATTCAACAACGCATTGAAATTATTAAAATTCACTATAAAAATGGTGAAAATGTGGCAGAGACGGTTCGTAAAACTCGAACATTTTTGGGTCGTCGTGAAGCACCTTGTCGGACCGCAATACAGAAATTGGTAGAAAAATTCGAGCTGTCGGGACAAGTTAGTGATGTGAAGAATAAAACCCGTGCACGTAGCTCAAGAACAGCCGAGATATTGCTGCTGTAGCCGAAAGTGTTGAAGAAAACCCAGGTGTGTCCATTCCTCGTCGTTCTTTGGAATTAGGCATTCCACAAACGTCTTTACACCATATTTTGCATAAAGATTTGGGTCTTAAGGCTTATAAAGTTCAGTTAACACAAGAACTCAAGCCGGCCGGTCATGAACAACGTCGAGTCTTTGCTGATTGGGTCCTTGAAATGCATGAAAATGATCCGGAATTCTATCGAAAACTCATCTTGAGTGATGAGGTCCATTTCCACCTCGATGGCTTCATCAACAAGCAAAATTGTCGCATCTGGGGCTCGGAAAACCCAAGAGTTATTGTTGAAAAGCCTCTCTATCTTCAACGTGTGACTGTTTGGTGCGGTTTATGGTCCCGAGGGGTCATTGGACCTTACTTTTTCGAAAATGAGGCTGGAGCAACAGTTACGGTGAATGGATTGCACTATCGACAGATGATTAATGATTTTTTATGGCCGGAATTGGATGGTATTGATCTGGACAACGTTTCCTTTCAACAAGACGGCGCTACGTGCCATACAAGCAACGAAACCATTGATCTTTTACGGAAAAAGTTTCCGGACTGTGTTATCTCTCGAAGAGGTGATCACAATTGGCCACCGAGATCTTGTGACTTAACACCCTGCGACTTCTTCCTTTGGGGCCACGTGAAAGAGAAGGTCTACGCCAACAGCGCAGCGGCGTCGATTCAAGACCTCAAAGATGAAATTCGTGAGGCTATCGAGGACATAGGGCAGCCACTTTGCGATTTGGTTATGGAAATTTAATGAAAAGGATATGGTCCTGTAGGCGTGGTCGTGGTGGTCATTTGGCTGACGTTATTATTAACGGCATACCTTCCTCTTTATAATGAAATAAAAGCCCGATCATTTGTCTCAAAAAATGGCATTTTTCTTTGAATATGAAAATAACACCTCTTATTGGAAAGCCCTTTATAAAATACGTTATTTTGTACAAATTCTTTCCTATATGCGCATTGTTAAAGAACTACTGAACTTGGACAACACGTTGTTGTTTAACCTTTCTCGTTGTTACTTCACCACATTTTACTTTACAATATTTTCAATGGAATTGGTATTCATAAACAATTATTTTTAATACATATAATTTTTTGAGTACATTGTAATTTTATTGTGTGAGTTTATAACATGTATCGCGATTTTTAGTTGCAGTTACGATTCAAGTAGTGAAGCAGTAGCAGTTTTTCAAATTTTGTAGTGCTAAGTAGAAAATAATTATAATTAAAAGGTTTTCCGTATTTGTCGAGTAGAAGTTTTTAAAATTTTTTCGATTTATTATACGAGATTACGGTATTATGCGAGCTTAAGGTAAATACCTTGTCAGAAATAACTTTTTTTGGATTTGCTTCTCTAAACTGTAAATTTAAACCTTGTTTTTAAAATATATGCTGGTTTCGAAAAATTTAAAATCGTAAAATTTAGAAAGTTTTACGTTAACATAGGTAATTTAACGCGAACTTTGTTTTCTAGGGCGCAAATCTGAAGAGTATTTAAAAAAATGGATAGCAGGTTTATAAGAACGGTCGAGAGTTTTTTAGATAACAATTTTATTTCTGCCTGTGAGCAAGTAAACGAGAATAATTCTTTGCAACTACTTAACAGCCCATGTCTGTCGGCGCAAAACACTACAAACAGCGAAGTTGAACATTTTTGTGAACCAAGTCAGCAAATTTCTGACCTAATCTTCTATCTCTTTTAACCGAATGGGGATTTTCTGTAATTTGCACGATGGATTTCTTGCTAATACGATATTCAAAAAATAGAAACATAAATATGAGTATTTTCATTTTCGTAGAGCAAAACATTACCCGTTCAATTTCTAAAAACTGTAGATCATAGAAACATTGGTGAGTTATTTGCGTCTAATAAATTGGAAACTAAATTTGAATTCCGACCTATATGAAATATCTGGAGGCGAAATAACGTTTATCTATTTTAATAAATAAATAAAGTCCTACTCTTATTGCTGTTTTACAGAATGTTAGAAAGAAATGTGAATCAACCTGGGGTATCATCTCCATCCACTTCTACTATAGCATCGAGTGATATCTTTGTAAGAATTACAGTTACACCTTTAACGAAACATAACCATATTAGTTTTACTCAGAATTTATAGAACCTTATTAAACGCATTCATTTACATCCTAATGGGAACTTTGTTCTTAAAGAGTTCGAGGATATTAAAGCCGTAACGGATATATCTAGAAATTTAATAATTGATTTCACTATATCCTGGCACATAGAGAATGAAAGAAGTATTAGCAGAAGATTTTCAAGAAATTGCTTCAAATATTGAACGCTATTTTAAAGACAGCAAAGTGTGTTAATTTCGAATTAACTATAAATATCATTTGTAACTAAGCATTCTACGTTGGTAGGAAATTTGCTATTGTGTTCCCTCTATTAGTTCTAAAGGAAATCCCAGTGGAATATTATAATACAAAAAAAAAGATTGTAAAATTGGGCTCGATGAATTAACTCCGCACGCAATAACTCCGCACTAAAAAATGAAATAAGTTCGCATAAATTGCGGTGTTATTTCATAATGAAATAAATCCGCAAAATGAAAGTGGAAATAGTTCCGCACGTGACAATTAAAATGGAAATAAGTCCGCAAGAGAAGTGGAAATAAAGCCGAATTTTTGAACTTTTCTTAATTTCGCTGACTTATTTCCAAATGTAAAAAGACCGCAAATTTAAAAATGGAAATAAGTCCTCAAACTTATACTAATATAATTGTAATGTCTTTTCGCTTCGTTTCACGCTATCCGGTGCCCCTGCGTGGCGCCGGGCTACCGGGGCGCCGCGCTACCGGGGCGCCGCGCTACCGGAGTGCCGCGTCGGGCCGGGCAACCGGAGCGCCATTACAATTATATTAGTATAAATTTGCGGACTTATTTGCACCAAACAACTATTTACTGCCTATGATGTATTTACTGCTTTGATTTACCGTTCCAAAATTCACAAAAAAAAAAAGAAATAAATCCGCAAAAATGATTTTGCGGATTTATTTCCTATCTGATTTTGCGGACTTATTTCATAATGCACTAAGTCCGCAAAACTACAAATGCAATAATTCCGCACAAAATGAAATAACTCCGCAAAAAAAAATTTCGCCAAACTTGCGGACTTATTGCATTTTTTGAGTGCGGAGTTATTTCGTGCGGAGTTAATTCATAGAGCCGAAAATTGGTCTTTTCGATAACGAACATTAAACTTCCTCACAACACGAAACCACTCTCGATGAAGAATGATATTTATTAAATGAAGGCCAACTTCGAAAGTGTAATAGTAGTCTAATTATTAATTATATAATTAGTGTTTTTCTATACTTGTACTTATTTTAGATTCTCTGTGGATATTGCCTAGCTTAAAGTACATTCGGATCCTTGGAGTGATGTCAAGAACAAGTGGACTACAACATATCCGGAAAGAAGAAGGAAGGCTAGACACCGTATTGCAAAAATGACCTTTGTATAACATTCCAATGGATTTAAATAGTTTTCACTCACTAAGTTACAGTTAAATCGAATTTCATTATAGATTGAATATTATTTGAAAATTTGCTGGCAAAACTTAACAAAAAGGATGACCTTACTGGTAATTTTACTACAAATGTAAATTAGAATAATATTTTTTTGACAACATTTCTAAATGTTAGAACGTGAAGATATCCTAAATACACTATTACCGCACGTTTTATATCCTCCGAGTGCTAAAATAACTAACCGAGAAGGAGGCAAACAAAAATATAAAAAGCGCAATTAAGGATTCACAGGACTCATTCTTTCAAGAAATAAAAACCTGCAATAATATTGACTCTGCAATAAGGAACTTATCAAAAACGCCAAATGAAAAATCAAGCATTACATCCACTGTTGGTTTTTTATAAAGATTCTAGTAAGTTTTTGTATATTTTAATGAAAATTCATACAAATACGACTATTTGCTACCTGCCTAGATTGAATATTTTAAAACATATATTTAAAACCATTGTATTAAATCTTGAATATTCGGAATCTGCAAAATCTTTTTGGTAATTTATCCAGAAATATTTTTTTTGGCATTTATTTCAAACAATATGACAAATTTTGCCCTAATTTTCTTTGTTTAATGAATAACTTGAAAATTTCAAACCACTGAAATTTATACTACTACGAAGGGTGCCGTACATCGTACAAAATTTCACAGTAGTTACGCTATGGGAGTACTGGCTCACTTTTTCCATACAAAAAGTGTCCGGAAAATTCAAACTATTTTGCTGGCTCTAGACCGGGTTCTGGGCCAGGGGGGGCTTCCGTCTAGTGGTATACGTCACAGGGCCTGCCTGGGGGAATTCCTTTCCTACCGTCTGGCTGAAGCTCTAAACATTCGTGAAGGGGCGGGAAGCTTTATTGGTGGAGGTTGCTGGTTAAGTTTGATCTGGTCTTGGAGGCTACAATTTGACCTTGAGATGCCCCTCCTGTGTCTGGCTACTGAAGATTTGCTGAGAGCTTTAGTGGGAATATCTGATACTATGACTAGTACTGTCTGGGGCGTGTTGGATTGGGCTACGTTACCTGTACCAAGGCTTGGGTGGAATGTGTGTGGCTCACGTAATGATGTGAAATGCCCTAAGCGAGTTTATATCGGGGCTGTATACTTGTCAGCTTGAGTTTGTTGTTAGTTGTTTACTTTAGTATGAGTGCCTGTGGTATGTTGGGCTGGGCTACTTGGTGGCTGAGCAAACGTTACCTAAGGCGTGGATGCATATGTGCAACTGTGTATTTATGTGGATAAGAAATGTTATGAAATTTCCTAAGTGAATTAGTGTAATTATTATAAGTAATAATTCAAGTTAATCCTAGAATATTTTTCTTCATACCAATAGATTCTAGATGGTGTTAGTGCGGGTCTTAGTAATAGGGGTGGACAAATTTTTTATCAGAAATCCTCTACGGGCTATGGGCTTCGAGATATTAGTGATCTTACCTTTTGAGGTATAATTAATAGTAGTAATAATTCAAGTTAACCCTAGCATATTTCTTGTCCATGCCAATAGTATTAGTACTAGGGGGTAAAATTTTCATCAGAAATCCTCTACGGGCTATAAATAATATTAGTAGCTCAAAAACAAAAAACAAACAACAACAACTATAACCTAAGTTGTGGATTAAAGATTTGATGATATTAATCTGTAGGTATCTTTTATAAACAAGATTGCACCATATGATCATATATCTAAAAATAGATAAGGCGAAGCTGATTGGGGCGAGTGTAGGTAGATATGTTCACTTAGATAAGTAATGGAAATTAGTAAATGTGTAATTTTGCTCTTCAGGTGGAATGCTTCCAATTTTATTCCTTGCATAAACAAATTTACACATTCCAGTAAAGTAAACAAATTCGCAGTTGAATAATGTAAACAAATTCGCACAGGAGCCGAGTAAAGTAAACAAATTGAGTGATATATATTCTTTAATGTGAGACTCCCAATTTCTTCAGCTGAAAACAACAACAATTCATATTGATCTGTAGGATATGATGTCTTAGATGAGTAGTGGAAGTTATAATTGAAAATTTCTTTTCTGTGCCTTATTACAAAATTTATGTAAAAGGTGGTCGTTCTGAGAATATATGAATAGTTCACTCCTGCAATGTAATAAGTGGATTTCGACTACTCCAAATTCTAGCTTTTTTACTTGTTACATGTCTTCGATGAGTAGCGGAAGTTATAATTGAAAATTTCTGTTGCTGATACGTAAGTTGTGGTCTGTATACATATATCTTTTATAAACAAGAGTGATCATGATATTCGATATCTAAAAAGAGATCACGGCTGCTTGGGATGGTAAGAATGCAAATTAAAGCCATATCAGAAAATTTTCGGTGTAGGGGTGTGCGTGTACTGAAAAGTCTTCTTAGAAATCCCCTACGCGGTATGGTTTTTGTGATATTAGCGATCATACCTTTTATGATGAAATTCATATTACCAATAATTCAAGTCTAGGCTATTTATGTAAGCATTAAGTTGAGAATTGGTTAAATTAAAATCTTTGATGAGCTATAATATTAATGTAGGATGATATGGCGACTTAGATGAGTAGTGAAAATTGTATAGGTGCAGACTTGTTAGAAAATTTTTAGTCTTCAAGTGTAATGGCATGACTGGTAATTTTATATCAAGCATACTCGTACAGCCGAGAAAAGTAAACAAGTTCAGCGATTTTCTTGTGTCTATTGGAAAGTCTTCCGCTCAGTAAAAATCTTATCAGCAATGCCGTTTCATATTTATATCCTCTAAATAGTGCTATGATATTAAGTAATGGAAATTGTATGGGAGCATTAAAAGAATAATTTTTGTTTGTCAGGTGTAATGACATAGCTTAGCAGGTAATTTGATATTACCTTTTGCCAAGATCATGGCGGTGGAGATTGGGCTAAGTTTAGTGGTGCTCGAAGTTTATTTTATGGGTGGTGGGTGTGCATAATATAGTAGGAAGATTTAGTGAATTCCATTCTTTTCAACCATCTGACTCTATCAAACACATCTGTGTCGCTCTAGCATTAATCTGTTCATACTTGCGGCGGTGATAATAGCTTAATTATCTTATTCATATTGGTCAATGAGGAATTCCACAGATTTTGTTTACAATTCGTTATATTTTTTTTCGGGGTCTGGGATTAATAAATATTTTGAGAATAAATTAAGTTTGGTGATGTTTGAAGTTTCTTTTTTGTGCGGTGGGTGCATATAATCTAATAGGAAGTTTTAGTGAATACCATACCTTTCAACCATCTCGCTCTAACACACAACATCTGCCTCGCTCTAACATACATGCTTGATGTGGACATGATCGTTTACATTCCAGCTTGGAACTGTGTGTTATCAGTTGTTTGATTTATATGCTATGCCTGCCTGGAATTATCATGTTTGTGTTGGGTTGGTCTATATACTTGGTGGATGAGAGCTTTAGCGACAATATGCTATCGTTTACTTGCCAGCTTGGAACTTGATGACATCAGTTTTTGCTTTATATGCTCTGGCTGTCGAGGGTTATCATGTGTGTTTAGCTGGGCTGGGGTGAATATATATCTGAAAATAGATCATGTGAAACTGCGAAATATTCCAGCTGCGTTTTACCAGCTGGTAGTGCTGTGGTTTCGTATTTAGTTTCTGCTGCCTCATTGCAGAGTGCCAGCATCTGTTTTACTCGTGCTGTGAGATTTTCCAAGGGATACTGCCTAGTGGTAATCAAATTATTTATCAGCTCCTGGTAAGTTTCTCTAGGCAGGTATGTGCGTTTTAGCCGTTCTTCTACTTCTTTGAGAGTAGTAGGCATATTTGAAGCAAAAAGCTGTTAAGCTTCGCCTCGTA
The DNA here is from genome assembly GCA_963924295.1 of Dioctria rufipes. Lineage (NCBI taxonomy): Eukaryota > Metazoa > Arthropoda > Insecta > Diptera > Asilidae > Dioctria > Dioctria rufipes. The sequence continues at coordinate 71,123,304 of OZ002740.1, read as the reverse complement.
GCCTGGTGGGGAAGTTTTGCAGGAAAGCTGCTAACTCTTCCACCGATGTGCACTGCATCACCTGCCTACAGCATCCTAGGAATGTTTGGAGCTCAAGGCTAAATTTTGAATGCTGTTCACCCGAGAAGAGGGGAACTATTGGGCAGTTAGCTTATCGATTTTTGGGTAATCGGCCATATTTGGATTGGGAGTTTTTGACTTTGAATTTGGCACTAATGGGGAGCTAGATTCTTCTATGGTGGTTTGCAGAAGGGAGTCGCCCAGCCAATTTAAGAGGATTTCACTCGCGGTGGAATCACTGACACTGTCTTCGATGGCACTTTCTCTTAATATAGCACTCTTATTTAGGATTATATCTACCCCGAGAGAGTGCGAAAATTCTCCAAACTCTTTTACGCTCTTTTTGAACTCCTCTGTGTTAATTTTAAAATTTTCGATTGTTTCCAAACTTTTTTTGCTAGACTTTTTAGACTTTTCGATTGGTTTTTCTATTGAGTCGCACTGAATCACAGAGAGTTCGGAGGAGTTTCGCAATTTCTTTTCCAAATTGTTTAAATATAATTCTAAATTTAGATTATGTCTTACTTGTTGGGGATTGTACCGCTCCTAAGGGTGACTCCTTTGTGGTAAAATTTGTTTGGGGGTGTTTGATTATTACTCCCTGTTGAGGATGTTGCTCTCGCTTTGCCTACTTCGTACCGGGGAGGAACTTTCTGTGCGTCGCTGGCGAGGAAGATTGTTCTGGAGTTGATTAAAGTGGTAAGATTTCCGGCGGCGTTTCCTGGTGGAAGCTTTCCTAGATCATTTACCACCGTGCGTCGAGTTTGCAGCTAGGTGACTCCTGCCTTCTCATATTTCCCTTGGTTCAAATTAAGAGCGGGGCTTATTGCCTTCTTCGAGTTCCCTCTCAATTCAGGATCGCTGGTTTAGTCGCTTGTAGTTCTTTTGCTGCTGGGGAGGAGGGCCCTTGACCTTTTTAAATTCCCCAAGATAAAAGCTGAAAGGGGGCCCGTTGCCTACTCAAAGTCCCTTTAGGCTCTGGATAGCAGATTGGAGATTGTTGTTGTGCTTCCTTCATTTGCCTTGTGAACAGGGCTAAACTTCTGATGTGGCCTTCTGTATTTGTCCTGGGCTATGATGAAGCCCGCTATGGTCCCATGTTGGCACTTTAGTGCTTTGTTGGGGAGGGGGGGGGTGGCTGCGTGTTTTACAAACAGAGGCAGTTAAAGCTGTCCTACCCCGAGCGTTGGGAGATGACAAGATCGAAATACTCCTGAAGCCAGACTCAACTTCAGTCGGAGGGTAGGGCGTCTTGCCCAGTATTCGATCCCGTCTTCAACTCCTTCTTTGTTCGCAGGATAGAGGATTTTCGAGCGCCTAAACTTTATTTGTGGAAAGTAGGCTTCCTCTATCCTACCGGCTGCTTCAATTTTGTTATATCTTCCTTCAAATGTACGTCGAAATGGGGCGTAATTACAGCTTTGACTCCTTTGTGGGTTCACTGTTATCCTTTTCACCTATTTGCGTTGGCCCTTTAATTTAAAACACTGCACTTAAGACTTTCATTCTCTTTATTAGTTAATTTTTTTTTCTTTTATAATCTGTGATCTTAATTTCAAACGCTCTTTAACAATGCCACAACCCCGTGACAATTATAAAGAGTTTTTATTGCATTTTAAACTTTTCATCGAAGAACAACCTTCTACCATAAATTTTCTATTCTCCAAATGCATTCCATTTTGCATTCTATCTTGCATTCCATCATAAACGTTGTATGACTAAGGCAATTTATTGTCTAAAAGTATTTTTCTCCTCAAGATCAATTTAAATTATCGTAAAAAGAAAAGACAATTATTGCAGATATATTCCCGTTTATTGTAAAAGTATATATAAAACCATGGTTTAAAGCGCCATATGCGAGCAAAGCACCATTTTAAAAGTTTTGTAAAGGGCTAAGTGAATATGAAAATATTGATAAAAAGATATCTCAAGCCGCAAGAAATAAAAAAATATACCATTTGTGGTATATAAATCCAGTGAATGTCGCTTTATATTTTCTCTATGATGAAATTTCGGTTGTCACAATGCGGGCTATGGTTAAAGCTTTGAAGAAAATAAAGCCAAATGAAGAAGACATAAAAGGGTTGAGGACAAATGATGTTAATGACAATAAAAATAAGGAAATTTACGACTTTATGGGATGACAGTAAAAAAAGTTTTCATAAATTAATCTTGCCTACAGACTTTTTAGAAACTTATCCAGTAGCTTGGAGGAGAAATTCTTCGTATAAACAGTCTTTGGATTAGGTGAAAAAATTTAGGGTTGCAAATGATGCAGTTCAACGAGGCATCAAGCTTATCAATAAATATAATCCAATTTTAGCAAAAATTGAACATCAAAAACAATTTTTGCTCCAAGTTGTAAAAGATTATAAATCACGTTTCCCAAATGTTAACAAAAAAACCATGTCAGAAAATTCTTGATAATGTAGTAATTTATTTTTGTTACTTTATTTGTAGATTTAATATAGTATATTATTATTTTTTTTTTATAAAATAACAAGCTGCATAAAACAGTAGGTATAGTAAGAATTCCATTTATTCCAATATATTTTAAAAAGGAGGTGTGCGGCGGGATAATTTTATCATCAATTAGAATCATTTTCAGGGGTGGGAGATAAAAATTTTCGAAGTCGATTAAGATTGACCACCCCAAGGGGTATATACCTTCGGCGTTTCAAACATTTGTACCATGGACATGTCCAAAAAGCCATAGCCCGGCCTTTACATAAATAATAAATTAAATATGCATAGAGCTATAGCAATTTTTTTTAGTAACCTGCTTTGCGAATATTGTTATTCTGGGTTGAATAAATAGTGTTACTTAATTTAACTCTGTAGATATACCACCATTTATTAGTAAATTACATATGTCAAAGATACAATACCATACTGTCCATGGTACAGCACATTGGACCGCAATCAGGACATTCATATTTCTTTTCATATATCCTGAAATATAAATTGTTAAATTCATATTCGACTATTATAGGAAAAGTTATTGATTAGGCCATCCATAATTATCGGTGCTTAAGATATGTCTCATTAGTTTATAAAAAACAAAAAAACTATTTAAAAAAAGGTACCAGCGTACAGCATCTTCCCCCACATTAAAAGAGTATGTAGTCCAAATTCAGATTATTCATGACCTACGACTTTAACATGAATCAAAACTTGCCAATTACATGCGTCAAAATCGGCCAAATTTATACTGAAAACAAAGGAAAACGTTTATAAATCAAATCGATAAAATGAAAGCATATGTAACCAAAAAAGATAAGTACAACTTGAGTTATATGATTTTTGATATAACACTTATAAGAAACCGTGATGCTGATAAAAATGTTCCTCTTGACAATGAAAATTTCGTCAAGTTTAACCATTAATTTAAGTAACAAGCTGCTGGAATCATCAAGTCCCTTCCGGCGTTCTGAAGGGTCAACAAGACAGATCAGCTGATTTGAGCAGAAATTAAGTCATTTAATTATTATATGTAATATTTTCAGCTATCCTATACTAGGAGTATTGATCCCAGTTATGCGTCCCATGTGAGCACATCAATGACGCTCATTCATTAATTATAATTTTTGTCACTAATTGCTCTCTAAGTTTTTTCTTTTTAATATAATATTATACAGGCTTGAAAGCAGTGGAGATATAAAAGTGTATACAGAATTAGTAGTAAATACCCTTTCTCGGTGGAATTCAACATTGGCGAGTAGAGTGGTATTTCAATGTTATACTCGTTAAGGCAGAAAAAAAATTTCTTACTAGTAAGGTATTGTGTATGGCTTCATTGTCCGTAATAAACCAAGTACCAACCAGATGATTTATTTTATCGATAAGTTCCTTTAAAAATTCACAAAATTTATCTGAATTACATGTTCCTCTTGTGATAATATTGTGGTGAATAATGCCTTGGTTGTTCATAGCAGCAATAGTGCAATATGTTATAATCTGTATATATTTTAGAAATTGCTATTTTAGTTGGACTGGAGTTTATTTGAAATAAATTACAGTTTAATTTAATTTACTAGAAGTCTGTTTTATTTTAAGTTTGGCTTGAAGTTGAATTTCTTTGGCTTAAGATTGAATTTTATTGGCTTAAGCTTGAATTTCTGTGGCTTAAGGTTGAATTTCTTTGACTTAAAGTTAATTTTATTTGCTTAATGTTGAATTTTATTGGCTTAAAGTTTAATTTATTTGACGAAAGGTTTAATTCAATTGGTCAAAAGTTGCATTAAAATAAAAATTGCATATTCTATGCATGTCGATTTATAATGGTGTGTATATAATGCTCTACATTTCGCAAATGTACTCTTGATATAATAATCGACAATCACTTTCAGTCTAAGAACATTTTGTCAATAGACGGGAAATGCTAATTAAAGGGATGCTTATTTATTGACCAGACGATAAAGAGACATTTCCGAGCGTCGCGTTCCACTTCATATTTATCCTACAGTACAGGATCTGCGAACGAAAATGTTCATAAATAGCTAAAAAAAAATATCGAGATTTCGTGCCAAAAAATTCAAACAAAAATTAAAAAGTATCTCCACACAAAAACCATAAAAACCGTTTGTGAAAACTCATTGCGATTCCATTTCAAAAAATTTCCAATTTTCTGAAACAAACTTCTGATCGCCATTTGTTAACAGCAGCAAAAGCAATACTAGCTAGAAGAAAAGATCCAGAACAACTCTTAATTTGCCTTGGCAAGAGTGTTGCGTGCAAAATATTCTTTCCAGAGGTTGAAGGCACTCATAAATAACAAAAGTTAAGAGCGGCAAGAGATTATTTCAAATTAGGCGTTATAACTTTACAAGGATAATATCCAGCTGCCTTTCAAATTAGATGATTATTCCAGGCGCGTGCGAAGCATTTATATCGTCACTAGCACGAAATTCACCAATAAATTTCTCAGAACAAACAAAGTTCACCTAATGAAATTTTTCCCGCCTTCCTACACATTTATGTATCTCAAAAAGTTAAATTCTTTGTAGAGATTTTACTAAAATACATCTTCATCTTATTCATAATTGTGGGTATAGGTAAAAGATCATAGCAAACAATACTATATCAGTGTTGACTTACTCTACGTAAGTTTAGTTGCAATTAAAAGGTAACAGTTAAGTAATTATTTTAAGTTTTAACCACAGAATATATGTATATACAGAGTGTCCCGTAAGTGGGGTAATATTCGAGTGCTACGTGTAGGCTATTTTTAAACAAATTGTATGGGTGGAGGCGGGGAATCCTAACGGCAGACTTAAATTTTCCGAATTTTTACTCGTTTTTTTTTTTGTAACTACTATTTTTAACAAAATACACGTCATCTATACAAATTTTTCATATTGGGTTTAAGAAGCCCAAAACCCATGCTTCAAAATGACTTATTACACTCTGTACCGAAGATGTAACCTTTTCTGCGTTTTTTGCAATTTTCTTAAGCATACCCAGTAAAAATGGCTGAGAAAGTTCAACAAGTGTCAGAAAGTAAGCAATTATCTTTTGGAAATTACCTATTTCTGACATTTCTTCTGAGTATGCTTAACCCTTAAGTAGCCGCATGCGGTCATGCAAATTTTAACCGCGAAAAAATATAGAACGGATTCTCTCTCGACCTCACGGCTTCCAGTAGATTTTCATCTTAGAACACTATTTTGAACATCGTTGTACTCGAGTCACTGCAACGTACGCATGGTTTTGTACTACATATAGTGAAGTGTGACCCCATCCGCCGACTAACGTAATTTCTGTCGTTAAGTAAGTTTTGTTAGGTATATCTTTTTAAATTTGATAATATTTTAGAATGAATTCTAGCGAAAATAATCGGAGGATTGTGGGAGACAGGAGTTAAATTAAGAAAATTCCATTTAAAGCGAATTTTAGGAAATTTTTAATTGACCTTTGAAGAATTCGCAGCTGTATTAACACAAATTGAAGCCTGTCTAAATTCCAGGCCTCTATGTCCTATCACAGAAGATCCAGACGACTTCAGTATTTTATCCCCCGGACATTTTTTAATTGGTACATACTTATTACTTCCACCTGAACCTGTGATGGAAAATAACGTTTCTTCACTCACACGATGGAAACACCTTCAACTATTGCAACAACAGTTTTGGCATAAATGGTCTAATGATTATTTAAATTCCTTACAAAATCGACCCAGATGGCAGTACCCAATCTCTAATCGTAAAATAGGAAGTCGTAATCAAAGAACCCGTTTTGCTAGCATGCCGTTGGTTATTAGGACGAATAACTGAACTCCATCCACGTGCTGACGACAATGTTGGCGTAGTTACTATAAAAACAAAAAATGGACTTGTAAAAAAACCATTGTCAAAAATATGTATCTTATCGATGCAAGGAAGCTAAATTACATCTAAAAAAAAAAAAACAGTACAATATTCTCTAACAGAAATCCATGCGATGTCTATTCATTTATTTCTGCATTCTATTATAAAAATATCCATGTCCCGTTAGATGCAAATCGAAACATTCATTGCTAGGCACTAACTTCCAATTTAACTGCCAAATTCAAATGTAAACTTCTGTGTCTATGACAACCGTCCCCATACAGAAGGATCCAAATTGCAATGCATGGCTATACCGGTTATGTTTCAAACAAAATATTCCCTTCGGAGCGATAAAATTATTCATTTTATTTGTTCCGACCGTTACATTTTTTTTTGTTTTTTTTTTTTTTTTTTGTTACAAAGTCTGGTGCTACAGCCAATCAATATAGGCAAGAATTAAACAGAAATTCTGGTTATGTTTGTATAAATACGATCACGCAATTAGATTAATTACCAGTAAAAATAAAATATTGCAACATGACCACATCGTTACAAGAGAGCAATGTTGAAAACGAGTTGCGTATCATACCTGGACGAAGCATTGAGAAGGAGCTCGAGGAAGCCTGGAAGTTGCAAAGGGAATTTGCAGAGTGGATCCCATCTTCATATCAGGACAAGGAAAACTCCACGGATGAGGACTGGGATCTGGAGGAAGAAATGAAGCTATTACCACCATCTTCTGATCGGAGTATCGACGAAGAACAAGAGGCAATCTGAAAATTGACGGAAGAACTGGATGAGTTGAAACAACGTTCAACTATGGGAAAAGTTAGCCAACGCCTTAATTGGATGACTTTAAGCAACGAACCAATACCAACCATAGTAATCTAAGACTCCCCCTCCACTTCCCCGAACCCTGAAGAGCAACCTTTCGGAAAGGAAAGTCGACGACTACCACTTAACAAGCCATTTGCTTACAGGAACAACTATCTTCAGCAAAAATTGATATTTTGAGTGACCAAAGCATCACCTCAACAATTCTTCTGGATGATGATCTCCAAATAATTATTGTAGACAATCGCACTGGGGCAAAAGAGGAGCTTGCAGTTTCCATGGCCGCTCTAAAACGGTCGAAAAAAGGGTTTTCTACCAGCGATGGTACACGAATGAAAGTGAGACTTTTGGGTAATGGCGATATTAAAATTATCAAATAATAATACAGTTGTGTTTTCTTTTATTTTGTGTGCATCATTGGTTTATTTATTCGTCCTTTTATTAAACCGGGTATGTCTACTCCTGCAAATTAAACATTTTACAGATATATCATAGCCCCGATCCACTTCAGGTCTTACATTTCCATCACTTTTTCGTATTTTGTAGGTTCACAGGTTTGCTTTCTTTCTCAAGGTGTGAATAAAGTTAATTTCTTGAAAGGCATTTACAGCCTTTCAACAGGGGGCAGTATGTTCGAAATAGTTTCGATTCATGCTAAAAATAATTCCTGAAAAGGGGACCATCTTAAAATGGTGCTAAAAAATGAATTTTTGAAAAGAAAATAACTTCATTTAATTTATGCAATCTAGATTACAACTGTGCCACAAATAGGTAGAATATCCAAGAAAAGCATGTGTTTGTCATTTAAAGTGCAAAGCATCGCACAAACATAACAAGATCGAGCCGATCAACTTGAAAACAATCACTCTCATCACAATCACAGAAGCATGTGTTCCTCTAATCTATTATTACTATACATTTTTGCTCGTTACAATGCATATTTTGCTAGTACCGTAAGATCACTGCAGCAATGCCAATTATTGCTATCACGCGCCTCTGATACTCCATCGTTGGTGTCGTGTGCAGGCTGGAGTCTATATAAATAACAAGCTCGCTTGTCTCGATCTCCTTTTGCACTTGACATCGCTTGAAGTAGGTTGGATAGTTAAGGACGATTACATTATATCACTTTTCAACTGATAAAACTTATTAACATATAATTTATTTTTGGAGTTGACTAAAATAAAATTCCTTACTTCGGGAGTTGACGGAAGTTAAGATAACACTTTAAGCCGGGCATTGACTGACTTAAAGAATATTATTTCGGGAGTTGACTAAAATAATCCATACTAACATTAACACTTTATTTCTGCCCTTAACAGAAATATAGGATTGTTCTAATCAAATAATCAGAGCAAAGAGCATTAACAATAACTTAAAGCCAACATTTCTAAGTGTCAAGTATTAGATCGGTGAGTACAAGCTACTTGTAACATATTATTATATCTATATGTATATTTATTTATTATATACATTTAAATTTATTATCATTTTATAAACGATATTTTAACCGTGACTTACAAACCATATCTTTACATTATTTCCCTGATAATTTTACATCACCGTTTTTGCTACTATTCATCCTGATCTTACCATTCTTGGAAATATTATAGTACAAATCTCTGTGAATAAGTGTGTTGTCTAATGTGGTTGAATCTCTGACCTGGTAACAAATATCTCATTTCATTCTAATATTACCATTGGAAAAGTGTGTTTTCTAATTTGTTTAAATCTCTGACTTGTATACATATAATTCCTTTCTACACTAGCCATGGGGAAATTCTAGGAAATAATCGTGATAGTTATAAGGAAGTGGACAGTGCTCTGGGTTAAAAGGATAAACCACTGCTTTGAATCCAAAATTACCAGTGCATTTATTTTAGTGTCACTTAGTTCAAATTTGCGTGTGCCTTCTAATAACGAACAATAATAATCTTTTTTAAACTAATAGCAATATGCTTATTCTGAATATTCTTTTGCTTTTTATTACCGTCCACGTTCACTTTCGATTTTCAAGTGATATATGCAACAGTCCATATAATCTACTCAAATTTGATAACTCCTGAAAAGTTGCTGCGTTTAACAATTCTTTGTTAACTGGCTAATAATGGTTATGAAGAATTGTTGTTATCATTTATTGGATAATGGTGATAAAATGAAAACTGTCCTATATACATAAACGTAAAATTTAATCACAATGAAAACGATTAAAAGAAGCCCTAACAAGCCATTTCGAACAAATCTTAATGAAAATCTTAATATATTGTTATCTTTTGTATGTCACCTTTATTTGCATAGATGTTAACATTTGAAAGTCATCTTAGTTTAATAAAACAGCAATCTCTTGAGAAATTTTGTTTCGGTATTCCTTGCACATAGTTAAGAGAAAGGTATGAAAGCCATCCAGCTTGACGAGCAAAGTCAAAGGTTCGAAGAGATTATTTTGAGCAACTTTTAACCTCCTCAGAATATTGAAAATTTCCATATAAGATTTAAGTTGTATCAGGTGAAACGGATAATTATTGCTATTAAACTAATCATTGAAGTTGTCAAAATCATTGTCATCTGAGAATGTATTAACTTATTTGATAAGTAAGTACTCTAGCAGACTGCATCGTACATATTCCTCAGCATGACACAGCTCAGTGCGTCTTAGTATGAGGTTAACGTATGTCGATAACCATATGACTTTCCTGAATACACTTCAAAATTTTTGTTCCCATTTATAGTATATGTGTATATATTGAATATAGCAGTGAGCAGTATAATAAAAAATACATATATTTTTTACTTATTTGGTTGGCACAGATTAAAAATTAAAGGTAGAGTAATCAGTGAAACAAAATAATTTGTACAATCAGACAATCGTTTCGAGTTTCCGTCCCTAATGCTTTTGCAGTTCAAATTAAGAGGCCTATAAATATTTTTGAATGTTCATTGCAGGTATTGTTTCTAAACAAGTTTTAGTTAGGAAGACTGTTAAGAGCAACAGGTATAAGTGGATAGGTTCAGGGGTAAGCATTTCTTTTCCTCAGCAGGTTTTTCAGATTTCCACTTGATTCGAAGCGCGTTCCTCTATCTAATATTACTTCACTGAGTTCTAATTGAAATTTGACTGTCGCAAAAATTATTAATGGCGTTGTAACTATTTTGTGTTCTAATAGCCCGAAAGTTGTTCAGAATAATAAACACCTACACCTACACTAATATCATGTCAGCATGTTTCCATAGATGTAGATGTATTTTCCTAAACACAACATACTAATTGTAAATTTTTTATATGTTCCATTATGATTGAGATCCCACCTAAAGTTATGGATTGGGCATAAATAGTACGCTTATAAATGTAAGTTTTAAAAAGTCAGATAATTTCTGAATACACTTATGTGAGTCCCTACTAAATGAAATGCAAGGGAAAGATGCCAACTCCCTCCTTTTGATAATTAAACAGACTCGCGTTCTCTGCGAATGCTATTTTGCAAGCAATACTCTTCATTTATAATTGATCCAATTTACTTTGAAGTCTGGTATGTAATAGGAAATCATTAACCGGACTCACTACTTTTCCCAAATTATTAGAAACAAATAGAATCTATCTGTATACTTGTAATAAATTACCATGATCTGGGAAGCCTCTGACCCATGCAAGCAAACCAAATGCAAAATTCATATTGCTCTACATCAGCTTCAGCTGCCTTCTAAATATTGCAATGTGTTTACGTAAATCAACCGAATACAAAGTACCTACGAAAATTTCAATTAGTGGGACGGTTACCTGATGTTTAATGGGCTCACAGGCTTGCGTTTGGAAGCAAACGAAACGATTTTAGCAAATTACTCAAAATCCAGTAGGTAGAGATTTGGGTCACTTTTTGGAGCATTGCTTTACAGCGTGGATGAAAATGCTGGCAGCAAATTGAACACATGATTAATGAAAATGTTTGAAAGCATCTACAAATCAGTGTAAACTTAACATATACCCACACACATATATATATAGGTATGTATTATGTATTTATTTCACAGCATAAAGGAATATGTATTTAAATACGAGTGCATTTTAGATGAATTGGTATAACTCCCGGAAAAGGATTTCGTGGATTATGTAGTTATTTCTAGAAAAGTTTTATGTTAGCTAAATATCCATTACCTATATTTATACAAATATGTATACAGGGGTTTTCCACCTAGGAGCTCAACAGACCAGGAGGTGACATTGCTCAGCCGGCCAACCAAAAAATTTTATGGGGTGGGGGTACAGCATTCGTTTAGGACTTACAGAGTGATTAAGAAAAAAAAATAGTTTTTCACGAAACACCCTGCATCTTGAAAATTACTGGTGGTACGGTGACAGTTCAAAGCTCATGGTATGCAGAACTTCATGGCCTTTTCAATGACTGCTCAAGGCTCAATCGATGCTGTACCCCTGTCATCCCAAGAGTTAGGGTTGTCTTAACTGAAAATCTCGAATTTTCTTACCTTTTTTTTTTACCACTATTTTTTGTTATTTGTAGAAAGGTCATTAGCATAACTTTTTTTTACAAAAGATGTAAACTGTAGACTCTCGTCTTTAGTTTAATCTATCACACCCTATATGCTATCTGTATGCGTTAAAGAGTTATAAGCTCACAATCATCCAGATCATACCGAAATTCGCGGACATTTTTTTTTAAATGACGTGCTTGCAGTCACTAAGGGAACAAATTATCTTTGAAAGTAAATTTCAGAATAGCTTTGAGAATGGATTAAGAGCTGTACGCCCTGTACATTTGAAGATACAAGGTCTTTTGTGAAAAACCACCTTTTTTCTTAATCACCCTGTAACTCCTAAACGGTTGATATGCCAAACCTCCTCTTGCCATACAATTTTTTGTTTCGCGAGGTGAGTACAACCATCTCCTTCTCTATTGACCTCCTAGGCGCAAACACCCTGTATACTTAATTTGACATTCGGGGTGAATGCAAAGGATTTGATTTATGTATTCATCTGTGCACCTTTTTCTAGAGCACCTGCCCATTGAAAATAAAATGTTGTTCCGTGGTTTGAAGTACTCTTCTATGAAAATCTAGGAGCTCTGTTTTCAATAGTTTTCGGAATGTTTCTATCTCAAGTTATAGATAGACAAAAGTAATTTTAAAGCGTAATCATGGTAATAAAAGAATATATTTCGTCTTCCTAATTATTTGTTTAAAGTAATATTTTCGGCGTATATATCTCGATTTTCTGATAAATCAGCATAAATTGCGTTCTTTGGAAAAAGTTTCCTGCTCCTTCGAGGCGTTCCTTGGTATTCATAATGTTCTAATTTGACTAGCGCATACAATACAACGAAACTTAAGCAATTATTCACCTGCATTCTGTTAAAATCTTATATGTCATATTATTGGATTGGAATTCGCATTCAATAGATTTCGTCCTTTTGAGTGAGCAGAGGGCAATAAAAGTAAAACGAAAATCTCGGTATGCTAACAATCAACTTAGCCTTTAAAAATTGCTTTCGCTCACGTTGATTATATGGAAATTGCAGAAATGCATACAAGTTTTCATATAATACAAACAAAACTAAATGCCAGTAAGTATTATGATATTTTGTAATTTACGTGAAAAGTATTTATTGGATTGCGATAAGTTTTCTCTTTGATTTGGTTGACCACACCATTAGCTTTGACGCCTCGTTGACATCTTAGAAAGATAATTTTTGCAAATGAAGAGCAGTCATCAATTAAACATTTAGGCCAAGTACAGAAAGAAAATATTTGTCGAGAATTATAAACTTAACTAGTTATGCATAATATCTTGAACAATCCTAAACATGTCTCCTGGACGAGTCTGGCTGCGATCATTCAACCTCAGATCAACCTGCTGATTACCTTTATGGGACATTCCGAAAGACTGCTGTGAACACGAAACGAGGAATGTTGTGACCGTGAAATAAAGAGAATGTCTTGCTTAAGTTTTGTTAAGAAATGAGCGATTACAAAAACTGAAACTCTTTGATAACCTATATTCATTAAAATTTAATCAAATTGCATTATGACTACACAGCTAATGAAGAAATTGTGAGATAAAAACATTGAAAACTACATAGCATCATTAACAATGAGGATTTGATTAATATTGGCCAAGGTTGTCATGGGATGGATGCGTACTATCCAATATATGGAACTTCTAAGACCAAGTCCTCCCAATGTAAGTCTACATATGTTGATTTTCCACTTTCCCTTTTTAGTCTCACTTTCCACTACCAATCTTAATTCTTTCCACATCCTTAACTGTCATAGGAGGCAGGTTATTTCATATAACTTGTCGCGGCCCAATTTCTCTACTATCGAAGGCGGAGACAGCAAATTTTGGAGTAATTGGGCAATGAGTAATCACCCAGCACTTCATTTTCGCACAGTGAGGTACTAGCTATTGCATGTGATTAAAATGATAACACCACAGCTGCAGCCAGTGATGACGTAATGAATAAATTCTTGGCTTATCACTTCGTACAGTGGTGTGCTGCTTTTATCTGTTGTTGGCAAATAGCAGTCTGCAGGTTAACTGAGTGCGACACTTCTACGGTATTATGAGGTTGATGTTAAATTTAAAAGAAATCCGTCATTTGTGCGCGAATCAAGTTAGTGAATAAGGTCGGATTTTTATAAAGCATAGAGGAAGAGGTGATAATAAGGCACCTACTAGTTAAACGGCCCTCTATTGAATCTCAAATTGGAGAAGCGCCTTCTATGATCTCTAAAGTGCATTAAGGCAAATACCTTTGACAAACAATAGTACTCTGAGTACCTTGAGAGTATAACTGAGAGTTTCGATCAGCAACATAAGGCGATCTCATCAGACAGCAACGAAAACCTGAGCTGCCTGCTGTCTACACTACAATGAACTAAGATGCCTATAACTTTGGTGGTGGACACATAAAGTTTTTTTTTTAAATCTGTATATGAATAATTTTAAGGAAAATGGCAAAAGGCAATTTAGTATTTCATTGCTGGCTTGATGAGATCGCCTTGTACTGCTGATTGAAACTCACAGTATCCTACTATCATTTGATATTTATTTTTCGCGAGTTACGTACCTACATTTAAAACGTTGAGGTGAATCAAGATCTAATATATGGCCTTTTCTTACATTTTTCGCTGCGAACTAGTTTATAATGTTCTCGAAATGAAATTGTTTACAAAACAGCCACATCCGACAATATTTCTTGACCCATTGTAGATCAGAAGTAATTTTTTATTAACTTCAGTTCAGATCAAGTCCTAGGCCTTGGAGTCTTTTCTGAGCAAAATCCCAATCCAAATCAGAAGTTAATTCTGAATTCCAATATAGAAGTTAATTCTAAATCCATAACTTGAGGTTTACTTAATCCTAAAAACAGTAATTAAATCAATCTGACTATCCGAAATGCTTGAGGTTGACTCAATCAAAAAACAGAAGTTAATTCTGGTTGTATTTTCAGGTTAACACAATCCTTATACAGAAGTTGATTCTGGAAGATTAAAATTGAGGTTGACTCAAATTGTTACCTATTTAGGAGTTGATCCTAAATAATATAAAAATTGAGGTTGACTCAAAGTATTTCGACTAGGCGTTAATCCCAAGTATAGCACAAATTGAGGTTAGCTCAATCAATTTTACAGTACGAGTTAATTCTAAACAATTCAGAATCTAGGCAAACTTTGTACAAACGTTAATCCAGATCTATTACCAGAGGTTAACTCTGCGATAATAAATACAGAAATTAATTCTGACAAAATTGGAAATTATCCAGCAACCCGATTTGCTGCACCTATAAGAACACACGACAAAAGTGCTACAATATCCACTCCAACACCTAGCAGCATTCTAATTCGCTGCACTCAAAAAAGTGCACACGACAAAACGTCACACGTGGCATTACTGCAGTCCCATACGCAGCAGCATTCCGAATTGCTGCAATATACTCACACGACAAACGTCATAAGGCTACCTCCATACCCTTATCTAACAGAGAACCATAAAACTACACTAATGCGTAGTAGGACAGTATTGTTACACCTTCCCAAATCAGACATAGCAGCATTAAAAGTTGCTATGCCTGTTAACTACAAGTTCCATGTGAACAACTAGACTGCCCTCATGTAGCAATATACGCCACTTCGAGAACATATAATAACTCGAGACCAGACTAAATCTTCTTTCACAGATCATCCTTCTCGTCCCAATTCACTCTTCTTCTTTATTTCTGGAGTAAAATACTATGGAAAGGGCACGCAGCAGTCCACAACGTTGGAATTAAACATTGATTTTTTTGTATGAATTTTAAAGTGAATTTTTATATTGAATTGTTTTGTTAAGTTTTACTGAATTCTAAAGTAGTATTAAGTCTGAATTACGGTGATATTAGATGTAAGAACTTGAATTATCACAGAAATAAATAAAATTTTATATTTTGAACTCACTAGACTGATTGTTTGTTGTCTATTAAAACCGGCACCCCTTTCTCACGTACACTAGTACTCAGAATTTCAATTACAATAAAACAAAAACCAATCGATCATAATCTTGCGATTCAAAATGTTCGAGCCGTGTCTTTTACTTGTTCCTATTTTTTTAGAGTTTGCTGGTACATATATCCATATCTTCAAGAAATTCTGTAGCATTGGCAAAAATTTCTTCCATGCCATGGTAAGCTCAAAAATAATATATTTTAATGAAAGAAAAATGTCTTTAATATTATTTCTTTCGCCCGCAATAATTATTATATTTTTCAACGTGCGGCCTCACTGGCTTCACTTTTGTTACAGCTCTATTTCACGAGTTAAATTGTTATTGTTTTCACAAAGCTAGCCTGCCTTAGTTTTTATTATAAGGGTTAAAAGACAAGTAGTCAAGTAAATTTTTTCTTTATAGAAAAAGTTGCCTTGTCCTGAGTTCAGCAGGAAATCAGCCTAATAATTTGCATTGTTTGTTTGTTATAAAAAAGCCATGTTTGAAGAATTTTGTGGGCTGGTTTGTCGTTATTTGGCCAGGCCGACTTGAAGACCCAGTCGGGCCGGAATATGGCTGAGCATTTTGTTGTTGATGTTTTTAAGAATGTTTTAAAAAATTTCTACCCAGTTTTTTTCTTGTATGTTGCATTATATATCATTTCATCCGGAATTTGGTTTAGTCTAGTTTTACCAATACTAACACCAGCTACGTGGTGAAAACCATGTATTTTAACCGTTTGTTTATTAAACATGTCACTATACAGGGAGCTTGTCTTAAACTGGCTCTGATAGTCAATTTTATTTTTCAAATGGTAGATGGACCGAGGAGCTCCAGATTTATATTACTTACTAAATAAACTCAATTTTAGTATATTATTCCTCATTAGTTCTGTAATGAAAGAAAACAATGCTTAGATCGTCAAGTGCGTCTTGCGTTTTTATTAGTTGCTGTGTTTGGAGATATGATAGCAGCATATAATGGACGAAGAATCATAAAATGTAATTCGCTTGATGTATTGGTGCACAGTATTGGTGGACAGTAGCTAACGTAAGTAACTCAGGTGACTAATACGATATTGACACTTCCATACAAATATTCTACATACTTATGTACAAGCAACTTTCCGATTTTTGCACCTATGCGGATCCAGGATTCTCATAAGGAGGGGGCGCAATTGTGGTTTAAAAACGGTATAGTCTGGAAGCATGTCAAAGTTCCAAGACACTCGCCACCAATATATCAACTGCACAAAACTGATCATTTGTAAGATTCGGGTCGAACAGATAAGCTACCACTCTCAACGAAGAAAGTTGCTCAATGTTCATCTTTGGCACTGGCGAAAGTCACATGAGGAATTAAATTATTTATTTTGTTTCAGTTAGTCAAAATAGCGAAATACATTTTATTCAAATTCACGAATTCATCATAAATTATAACCTTGCAAAATAAAGGAACTAAAGCGCTACGTAATTTGCATCTATTTAAAGTAGCAGTCACAGAACAGATGCCATACGGACCTTATAAGTATATAAATTCATGGAAAAGTTGAGAAAATTTGACTAACAAAACCAAGCTCAGAAGACAACCTATAACGCAAAGCACAGCATGAAAGGAAGGACATAGGGAAAAGAGCGAAAAGAATGCAACTTTGGGGCGGCTCTGAAGAGAGTCGATCTGACAAGTTATTGCCAAATCGCTAATTAGCTTGAAAACTCTAAAAGGTAAAGCTGTGCAACAAGCCCCGGCTAAGATATGAGAGTTTAATTGCTTGCTAGGTCTGATTTACGACTCGTAGAGGAGCGCTAAATTAAATGAGATTAAATATTTCTTATACATTTTCAGAAACAAAAGACATTTCGATGCTTTTTTGGCAACAGAGAAACTGTTATCTGTCCAGATTAATTTACAGGAAATTATAATGCCATGAATGCTTAAAGAAGGTGAGCCTTAAATCAGTGCTCTATCAAAATAAATGTTGTTTTAAAGACATGACACAGCTTTAAGACTCGGATGCTTTGCATTCGACGCGATTCGCTTTACCTTACGCGATGATATTATCAAGGTCGTTAGTCAACGATCTAATCATGCAAACTTGATTGACAGTTATGGCGTTCCATCTGGAGTCCCTTAACGTGTTAAAGCAGTAAGCGAAATCAAGGGTACAGTCATCGGCGAAACTATGGATAGGCTTAAAAGTAAGGAAAATCGGATCATTAAAGAAAATTAAGAAAAGGGATGGAGAGATAACAGAGTCCTGGGGACATCGACATTGATAGGGTGAGGTTCCGCTGAAACGCTTTATAGTACAACCGGTATTAAGTGATTAGAAAAAAGCTTTCTATCTATAATGGCAGAAGAGGGAGACACTAGGTGCTTTAAGTTTAACTAAAAGGGTTTGATGCCAGACTCTATCAAAGACCTTTGAAATATCTAGGGTAACGATTTTGGATCACCACAATTGTGAAGACTAGGGTTCCAACGTTCCATAAGAATAGTCAGCAAGCTTCCAGACGAGCGTCCAGTCTGGAAGCCATATTGGCGATTATTGATGAGTTGTTTGGTTTCTAGAGACTTCATTTGGAGTTAATAAAAGAATCGAAAACCTTTGAAAGAATCGAAGTGGTTGCAGTTGGTCGATAATTTGAGGGATCGCTACCCTCTTCTTTCTTAAGAATAGGTTGAACGTTACCTAGTTTCCCATCAGTTGGAAGTTTTCTTGTCGAATAAGACAAGTAGAACAATTTGCGCAGAGGTTTAGTCAAGGATGAGGAGCACCTTTTTATTAGGGGTGAGAAACCATCAGAACCTACAGCTTTAGAGATGCTTATCTCCTTAAGGATCTAGAACACACCCCTCCTATGGGTTTATATTGGCTCTTGTATGCATCCACACGGCAAATACAAAATAGGTGGAGTGAATAGGAAACGTAAACTCGAAGCTAATCTATCAACCAAAATGTTAGCTTTATCCAGGGAGTCAACAACCACTTCAGCATTGTAAAGTAGTGAAGCTATAGAGGAATTGGTGAAGTTGTTTGTGATGGTTTTGATCAGAGACCAGAAGCCTTTCCTGTCCCTCATTCCAAGATTCTTAATCTAATATTTCTGTAAAAATGAAATTTTTCTATCCGGATAATTGACTTGGAGATGTTCCGTGCAGTCTTCTGGACTTGTTTCAATACTAGACATGACGGCAATTTATACGCGTGAAATTCAGATTCGTTAGCTTTTATTACTTGGTTGAACTTATCATTAAACCAAGAACGATTTTGCTGTTGTTCAGACCTGCTGTACGAATAAGGGATATATTCGCGTATGCCAAGATTTAGAATGTAATTAAGCTCTAATGTGCATTCAAAAACATCCCTCGAAGCAAAACAGACCGACCAATCAATTTATCTAAGATATTGATTGAGAGTTTCCCAATCAGCATTTATATTTTGTTTTCATTTAACGTTTGAGCTAAGTATTCTAGTAAAATTATTGCATTTTACGATATAAACAAATATATATTCCAAAATAAATCTTTTGCTTCAAATGTTATAACTCACTACTCCAATATACAATGATTTGTATGCCGTTGTGTAGTTTCGCTGAATTTCTCCAATTAAGAGTTGCAATTGTTTTACGTCGGCAGCTGTTTTCAATTAAAACAAACCTTCCATCGCTTTTACCCGAATAAGCTCTGTCCTGCTTCAAACATCCCGAGAAAAGCCATGCTCATGTATATACATGAATTTTACATATATTAGCACTTCCTGTCTCCTCTACAGGATTTAACAGCCACGACTTAAAGTGGAGCGAAGACTTAGCCGCTAGCCAAAGGGCTGCGTTCTTAAGCGTAACAAATTGAACTCTCCAAAAATTTTTAATATTTTTAACAAAAAGGCCAGTAGAATATATTTTGTTCGGAAAACTTTAAAAGAACTATCGCAATTTTTTTAGAGATCTTCAGGGCGGGGCGCGTGCCCCCCTCGCCAACTAGCTGGATCCACCACTGTTGTCATGATAAAGGGTTTTCCAATAAGAGGTGTTATTTTGATATTCAAAGAAAAATGCAATTTTTTGAGATAAATGATCGGATATTTATTTCTTATAAAGGGAAAGGTATGCCGTTAATAATGGAAAATAACATCAGCCAAATGACCACCACGACCACGCCTACAGGACCATATCCTTTTCAAGAAATTCTTCATAACCAAATCGCAAAGTGGCTGCCATATGTCCTCGATAGCCTCACGAATTCCATCTTTGAGGTCTTGACTCGACGCTGGGCTGTTGGCGTAGACCTTCTCTTTCACGTGGCCCCAAAGGAAGAAGTCGCAAGGTGTTAAGTCGCAAGATCTCGGTGACCAATTGTGATCACCTCTTCGAGAGATAATACGGTCCGGAAACTTTTCCCGTAAAATATCAATGGTTTCGTTGCTTGTATGGCACGTAGCGCCGTCTTGTTGAAAGTAAACGTTGTCCAGATCAATACCATCCAATTCCGGCTATAAAAAATCATTAATCATCTGTCGATAGTGCAATCCATTCACCGTAACTGTTGCTCCAGCCTCATTTTTAAAAAAGTAAGGTCCAATGACCCCGCGGGACCATAAACCGCACCAAACAGTCACACGTTGAGGATAGAGAGGCTTTTCAACAATAACTCTTGGGTTTTCCGAGCCCCAGTTGCGACAATTCTGCTTGTTGACGAAGCCATCGAGGTGGAAATGGACCTCATCACTCAAGATGAGTTTTCGATGGAATTCCGGATCATTTTCATGCATTTCAAGGACCCAATCAGCAAAGACTCGACGTTGTTGATGATCGGCCGGTTTGAGTTCTTGTGTTAACTGAACTTTATGAGCCTTAAGACCCAAATCTTTATGCAAAATACGGTGTAATGACGTTTGTGGAATGACCAATTCCAAAGAACGACGAGGAATGGGCAAACCTGGGTTTTCTTCAACACTTTCGGCTACAGCAGCAATATTCTCGGCTGTTCTTGAGCGACGTACACGGGTTTTATTTTTCGCATCACTAACTTGTCCCGACAGCTCGAATTTTTCTACCAATTTCTGTATTGCGGTCCGACAAGGTGCTTCACGACGACCCAAAAATGTTCGAGTTTTACGAACCGTCTCTGCTACATTTTCACCATTTTATAGTGAATTTTAATAACTTCAATGCGTTGTTGAATCGTTTATCGTTCCAGTTTTATTAATGGCGTAGTTTCCACTTGTCAAATGTCAAAAAATGACAGCTCCAAAAGTGACATCTACCGAAATAGCGGGCTAATTAAAATAACACCTATTATTGGAAAACCCTTTAGTAGCAATATTAGATGCTGAAAATTTTATTTCAAACTAACAATAAGATCGTTTCTTCAAATAAATAACCCAAATGTCAATTGAAGACAAGGAGAAATGCTAGGTAAAAGACGAATTCTTTCTATAGATACCCTAGATTAATGCCGATATGAAATTTCATATGGTCTCTGTTCAAGTTTGATTGTTAAAATGGTTCTTCGAATTTATTTATGGAACTGTTTCTCGGACAGTAAAAGTGATGATAACCAATTTCATTTCAATGAAAACGTCTAGGACGGATCCTTTTCACAATATACGTAAAAAAATTCAGCTTTTGTGTAGCAACAGCATTTTTATACGCTAGATGAAATCATAGGCTATATTAAGTTTATCATTCCATTTGTAACGTACAATAATAATGCTGGTAGAACAAAATATATTTACTTACGTAAGTTACTGTAGCCGTGTAAGTTCAGGCAACCCTTACCTACTTACTTCAGAGCATGAACAAATTATAAAATTTGTCACCCATTCAAATAATAAGAAAGCACGACTTTTGTTCACTAATATATGTTTGCATGCACAGATATTCTTGGAGTAATGATGCTCTAAGTTAATTCCTTTTTCGGTATTCACGTTTTTGACAATTATTGTTAATTATCACTTTTCAATTTTTAATATCTCAAATACCATATAACAGCCATGGTAACCGTAACAGCAGTCTAGTTCAAAGCTGAATGTATGAAGAAAAACACCCGATATCTTACAGTAACGGCAAGTGGCTGAAAATGTGCTCCGAGAGTTAAATTGAGCCATCAAAATCTCTATAATCTTCATAAAATGAATTACTCAAACGTTAAGATATTCCCATGGGATTTAATGTTGGAGAAGATTATAATAATTTTCATCTGCACATTATGAACTAAAGGATTTTCATATACAAATATCTTGCACCAGAAAATTTAATCAGAAATTACCCATTCACAAAGCTCCTGTCGATTTCGGATATTTTCTCATAAAACCAACGCCAGCTTATAAAAGGCACGATTCATCGCAATCTGTACTGAGCTTCCCCAACAGAGTACCAGGGATTTTTTTTTTCACAAATATTTACCTTGCGGATAACTGGGATGCAGAGAATCCATTAGCATTGACCATCAGAGGTGAGTCTCGTGCTTAACTCTACCTTATTCGCCCGTTGTCTGCTGACCCTTAAATGAAATTGATGATATCGGTGGTGCCTTGGCTTCTTCTGCCGTAAGATCAAACAGGGCGAGGGGTGGCATTCATTGTAATTATCATCTTATTATTCCACCAACAACAAAGTAATCCATTCTGGTCTGTGCAAGGTGAGTATGAGAGCAATTTGTTAACTGACAGGAAGAACGAAACTATAAAATTTCTAATCCAATCCGAAGGTAAAAGTGTTGTGTAATTCTTACAAAATTCTGCGAAAATTTAGAGAGTAAATGGGAAGAGTAATGTGTTCTCACACATTTGGTGTCAAGAGGGTAATGCATAATTAGACGCATGTTCTTATGACAGACTTTACAGCTGTTTTTGCAGGCTGTACAAGGCATTTACAAAGAGGTTTCCATACAGAATATGTAGTTCAATTAAATTAAATATAATTTATTTAAGAGAATGTTGTAATATTTATTCTAAAATTACAAAAATAAATCTACTGAAGATATTATTTACTACTAAAAGATGTATGCAACTTCACTTAACCTGAACCCTAGGTGCAATAAATCTAGCCCGGAAAATTTCACTTTAAAATATAAATAAAATAAAGGATTTCTTTTGAATAATAAAATTAGAGACAACGAATTTCTTGTGAAAATAATTCAATAAAGAACAAAGAATCCTTTGTGATATTTTGAAAGATTTTCTGAGAGAAAAAGTACGTGTCCACCTTTCTAGTGTCCAGTTGTGTTTTAAATAAATTTATGTATTTAAATTTATAACAATTGACTTTTGTCCTGCTCTTTATGTTATATGGCAGAGCGTTCCACAATCTCACAGACTAAACTACAAAGTGATGTTCAGTATTCGAAACTGAAAACGTGGCTGAAATAAATAAGTGTTCTTGATGATTGTACAAAATTTATTTTATTAAATATATAAAAAAGCGTTTGGTTATAAATAATATTCCGCAGAAACAGTAGTATTCTTAGCTCCAGATATGACTTAAGTGTACATCCAAAGATCAACTTTACATATCGTTAGTCTTCTCCAGGTGCTAGAGTCAAGTGCATAAAACTTCTGACATCCATAAGTTATGAGAAGCACTGCAAGCACAAAGTTTCAGATACCTACGTAAATGCGTTCTCAGACAACGTTCAAATATATAGTAAAAAACAAAATTTTTGTATGGCAACCTCACGAAGGAGTTATCCGATTTATCCCATTTTCGAACTTGCGTTTCATTTTTTTTAAAAGCCTGTGTACAAAATTTCAGCACTTTAGGTGAACGCGTTCTCAAGCTATCATCCGGACGTACAGAGAGACAACCATGCAAAAATGAAAATAAATTTAAATATTATGCGGGGGTGTCTCCAAATCATTCTTCTTTGTCATTATTTCTATGCGTTACAAGCGGAATCACAAACTTGGTATACCGTATAATTTCATCATGGAGGGTATAAAAAGAAAGCTAAAAATGAAAATATTCTAAAAATGTGGTTTCTAAAAAAAAAGAAGAAACCGGAGTATACAAACCGAGCTCCTTCTTTTTAAGATATTCCCTTGAAGGTCCTTCAGATGGAGAATAACTCAGAAACCTTTTGAAGAAGATCATGAATAACGTTTCTCTTTCTGAAGATAAAGATTATGTGGTTTTTGATACTATTTTGCCTTTCTAGTATATATTTCATCTCTTTTTTGTCATACATGTTCTTTTATTAAGTACATGTTTAAAATAAATTTGAGTATATATTATTATTATTATCTATCTTGCCAACTGCACCCTTCCTATCTCCTGTTATTCTTTCATCTGTAAAGTGTTAAGTGTGGTGTGCAATCGTATTTTGCAAATATTGTGTTTTTAAGTGTTTTTAGTTATTTTCTAATAATCTTTTAGTGGCTTTAGTTTGTCTAGTTTGTTTATTGTATATTTTTCTTGGTTGTATTTAATTTATACTTGTGTAAATTAGTATTTTTAGTGCTAGTGCGATTCTAACCTCACTTTCTGTGTTAACCGTGATTTTGTGCAATTCCCTTTCTAAATTTTCCCACCGCGTCGGTGATTTAATCATAATTTTCTTTAATTATGGATTGCTGTGGTTTTTGCCGCGCCGAGCTCGATGGCTCTTCCGAGTTTATAGCTTGCGACGGTGTCTGCGGTAAAGCGTTCCACACCTCCTGCGTTAAACTCGAGAAGGCTGCCTTAAATCTGTTTAAAAAACTCGCAATTTACTGTAGGTCTGCGATTCTTGTGGGCGAGCCCCAGCCCACACTTTTTTTGATACGCTCGCGTTGTACAGGGGTGACCTGGACAACCTTAAGAGCATGCTGGTTGGCCTATCGGACAAGGTTAACCTTAATGCTCAGTTAATTGAGCAAAAAAGGCTTGACTGCACAATTTCAACTGTCGTTGACTACCCTCAACAATCTAATCCTGTTCCAAAGGAAACAAAAAAAACTTCGAAAAAACAGGAGGTTCTGTCGACTGAAAGACTCAGCCCGCAAAATCCGACAATCCCTGTTAGTCGGGGTGCGTCTTCGGCCGGTGTGAACGTACGTACCGCTCTAGCTCTTGCTTCTGAATCCACAGTACCGAATATTATTGATCCTGGGTCCACATTAGGGAATGGTAATGATACCTCTTTGAGAACAATACCAAAACCTTCGAGTGTTTTTATCACTCGGCTCTCGCCTGAAACGCTATGTAATGACATATTGACGTACCAAAATCCAAAAACATTGCAACAGAGAGTATTTCCTGTCGAAAAAATAGTAAATCTTCGAAACCGATTGCATCCTTTGTCTTAACTGTTTCAGCAGATGTGCAGGATAAGTTATTAAATCCCTTATTCTGGCCCTCCAGTGCTTTTACTAAATTATTTGTACCTTCTGGGCGCCAACCTAGGAATACAGTTAAAATAAGCAACGTTACTCCAAAAAACTGAAGTCTCTTTCTCTTTACTATCAAAATGTAAGGGGGATTCGGACAAAAACTGCACATATCTTCAAATCCTCTGTTGTAACTTGTTGCTTTCACTGAAACTTGGTTGCATCATGGCGTGCGTGATGTCGAAATCTTAGACATTTCATACCAGATTTTTAGAAAAGATAGACATACAGATTGTGAGGCTCGTGGTGGTGGCGTACTCCTCGCATGCAAAAACCATTTTAATTGCAGCCAAATTGACGTTCCCAGTTTTTCCAACACTCTTGACATTGAAATTATTGTTCTTAAGTTGTGTCTCTTAAAACACGACTTATACATATTATGTTGCTATATTCCTCCAGACTCCATTAACAGCGTTGATGACAAAGGTCAACATATTTACGACCTACTCACTTCAACATCTAATTTTATTCACGGCAAGATGCAACCTCTTGACGAACTACTACTTATTGGTGATTTTAACTTACCCAATATACAATGGCTACTTAATGAAGATGACTATCTTCCTCTTAATAACTTGCCTACATAGGAATCACTATTCCTGGACAATATGTCATCTCTTGGTCTCAGTCAAATCAGTAATGTAAAGAATGACATGGGTAGGCAATTAGCCCTAGTTTTTTCTACTGACGCGGGTAACTCTTTAGTCGAACCTAGCCCAGTTATAATGTCTACTGTTGACAAATATCACCCCCTCTACTAATTTCATATTGTTATGAAACTGAAAACATTACTATTTGTGACGAAACACAATACTTCTTCAAATTTAGGATGGCTAACTTTCCGGAACTTTCCAGTAGACTTATATCTATTGATTTCAATACATTACTATCCAGCAGCAGTGTTGACGAAGACGTTTCTAAATTTTAAATAATTATTTTCGATTTATTTTCCTCTCACGTTCCTCGCGAGCGACAGCGGTCTTCCAAAACATCTCCGCCTTGGTTCAATAAAGAACTTAAACATCTCAAAAATAAAAGAATAAATTGTGGAAAAGTTACATGAAGGACAAAGACTTTATAAGTCACAACAATTTCCTCACATCCTATAATGAGTTCAAAGTACTTTCCTCTACACTTTATGATGAGTATATTCAAAACATGCGCGCGAAATTATTTCGTGACCCACGTATCTTTTTTAAGTTTATTAATATGAAGAAAAAAACAGACAACTACCCCAATACCATGAGGTACAAACATTCTTCTAGTGTTAATTCATCCGAAATTTGCAATATGTTTGCTTCATTTTTTGACAATGCATTTTCTTCGTCAAATTTCCTTCCTCGAAATGACAACTTTAGTCATATGAACGATTCTCATAACGTTTCATTCACTATCCCTACAATTGCGCAAGATGATATACTCGATCATATTAACGACCTTCCAAACGACTTCACAACGGGCCCTGATGGTATCCCTCCAGCTTTCTGTAAGTCATGTTGCCATGCCCTTACAGCTGCGCTGAGAATTATTTTCCAAAAATCACTTAATAGTGGTTGTTTTCCTCAGCTATGGAAAAATTCTTTTATCATACCTATCCACAAAAAAGGTAGTAAAAGTGAAATTTCTAACTATAGGCCTATCGCAAAATTGTCTTGTATGCCTAAATTATTCAAATCTATCATTTTCTCTCAGCTATCAATTTCCTGCAAGAATTTGCTTTGTTCAAACCAGCCAGGGTTTATTTTGGGCAGGTCTACAACCACTAACTTGTTGGAATTTGTCTCGGATACCATTGGCGGGTTTGCAAAAGGTTATCAGACAGATTGTATTTATACTGACTTTAGTAAAGCGTTCGACAAGTTATCTCACTCCGTGATACTCTTTAAAATGTGAAAGTATAGGTTTCACCCAACATTTATAAAATGGACGGAGTCTTATTTGAATAACACAACATATCAAATATTATTCCGTCATTCCATCTCTAGAGTCCTGAAAGCTTCGTCCGGCGTACCTCAAGGGAGTCACTTGGGCCCGTTGTTTTTTATTCTATCTATTGACGACATTGTCTCTGAGCATTTTGACGTTGGCATATCCAAGCATGTTTAAAAAAAACGTCTATTTAATACTTAATTTTCTATTTCCATGTCGTATTGCATGTCATCTCATTCGGTGTTTGGGCTATGTTTAGTTTAACATACTAATACTAACACCGACTAAGTGATGAAATGCATGTATTGTTGACCGTTTATTTTATTAAACGTGTCCATGCAGCGAGCTTGTGTTCTGATAGTCATATTATGCAATTTTCCTAATTATGATCTCAGATCATCAACATTCCACAATAAACTCAATCTTCAATTATAAAATGCAAACTCTGTCCTCAAAAAAGTTTAGTAGATACTTAGCAGAGAACATCCTCCAACTACTAATATCTATAGATAAATAATATATAAAGAAATAGGCGCAGTGGGTAGAAAAATCTAGGAAAAGAGTTTTTGTGGGATATCTAAGTAGAAAAAAATGGTTAAACCACACAAATAATATAACAATATTTATTGAATGTCTATACAGTTTCAACTTTCCAGCCGTTCGCACTTTCGCTAAAAATTATATTTCAAAAATTTCCTCTGATTACGAAGTTTCCTGGGAGAGACTTTATTGTTCTTGGAAAATGTTGTCTTTCCCTAAAATGTTCGGCCTCCAAATCAATTTATCATGCCTAATCCAAGTAACTCCCCGTGGAAGATACTTTCACCCTTAAAATTTGGTCATTAGATAGAAATCTCCCACTTTGTCCATTTTATGCTGATTTTGAATAAAAAAAGCTTGTAGGGAGGGATATTGTCTATCAAAGCTTTTTTCTGTTTTTACTGTAAAGACAGAAAATTTGATATTTTCTTTTAAATACAAACAAAATAATTCTTCTTAAACTAGAAGTACCATGTCAACAGAACCCAGAGACCTTCGACCCAGCTTAATATGTAAACGTTAAAGTAAAATTGTCAATTATTGTCCTTTATGTAACAGGAAAATTAAAAAGGTTTCCAAGAAAATCAAATTAAAAAAAAATCCCTGCGGAAGGTCTATTGTATTTGACCAATGTCACCGGATGGATAAGAATATTATAACTGAGTAAATTTGGACG
Source organism: Dioctria rufipes (assembly GCA_963924295.1). Taxonomy (NCBI): domain Eukaryota; kingdom Metazoa; phylum Arthropoda; class Insecta; order Diptera; family Asilidae; genus Dioctria; species Dioctria rufipes. Next base: position 71,095,117 of record OZ002740.1, on the reverse strand, counting down.
GAATGTGTAACCATTTTCCTGAATAAAAATGGACAATAATTATTTATGATCTAAGAATTCCTTTTGGGCTGTAATCTTAGTCTTATAATGAACGGTCGTAAATGGAAAGCCTTTTCATCATTTTATGGGAAAAGGAAATATTTTATTTTTTCGTTTTAGAAAGGAAAGTTTAGTATTTTAGAGAAAAAAGATTATAAAAATGGAAGAAAAAAAACCTTCAAGAGAAGTTTTATTTGGCATTATATACGTTTTTGTCCACATTGTAGATGAAAAAAAGGTTTACAGCTCTTAGACTTGAAATTCTCCGCGGGCATAATGACATGAAATATTCGTATACATAGTTATGTTGGCAACTTACACAATTCAACAGAAGAGTATATGTTTTAATTTGATTCAACATGGAAACACTTACGGAAGTATGAATTTTTCATAAAATCGTCTCTGTATGACTTCACTTTATTCAACCTTTACACATTCCCGTGAAGAGCTTCGAACTGTAGTGTATAGTGGTGGAATTGCCAAATTGAACTGGTTGTTGTTAATATCTATGATATGATAGATGATGATTGATCGAGACAACAAATTTATATGCTGCAGTTCAACAGTTCTTTATTAATATAAATATATAAATGTAGATATATAACTATATATATTTATCCTAAATTTATAGTAGGATGAAAATTGAAATTAAATTATTTTTATTTTATGACAATATTTTTTTTTTATTTTAAATTATAGTTCTTTCTTTTAAATCTTTTTAAAATCTTTTTATATTTTATTAAAAGTGTCACATTAAAACTTTAAAATATTCTTTAACAGTTTTTCCCTCTGGCGTCTGAATTAAGAAATTTACAAATATGCTTTTTGGCAATAAAATTAATATTTTAATAAGTTTGCCCTCTGGCGTTTTTAATCATACTATTTATTTTTTTGTTTGCCTTCTGGCGTTTTAAATTAAACTATATATGTTTGCCCTCTGGCAATTCACTTAAAACTAAAATATCCTTGACACAATTCTATATTTTTAAAAACAAATACATTCCAAAAAGTCTTGACGTGTATTTTCTAAAATTGTGTACAGTAGTGTGTATCTGTGTTCAAAGTTTTTTTTCTTCAAAGTGTTTTCCTTCAAACGTCAAATTTGAATTTTTTTATTTTATTTACAGTCAGTGCAAATATTATTCTGACAATCACAAATTATATTTTATTCTATTTTTATTTACCAACAAAAATAAAAATTATTATGTAGCTTCCGCTACACTTCCATCAGTGCACTGAAATATTTCCCCTTAAAGTTTCAAAGTAATCTATCGATTAATGTTACGAAGGGTCTGTAATGAGAATATGTAGACTTAACGCGGTGCATACAAGTCTTGTAGTACTAAATCTGTGTATAGAACTATAATAATATGCTTGATTATCTTTTTTTTCCTCTTTTTTTTTTCAATGTAGATAAGTATTCATTTTTTTTTCTTAGAATTTTCATAGACTATATTTCTTCAGAATTCGTGTGTGTTATTGGTGGCTAAAGACGGTACGAATAAGTTGACATCCTTGACACAGGGGGGCATGCTTCATATTCATATTCTGACCGCGTTATCTATTGATGACGTACAAGGTAATTCATATTCAGGAGCATTTAATTTCCCCGCTATGATATTACTAAATTTATTCCAGTCCGTTTTAGTTGGGTTTCTGAACGGTTTAGAGGATTTGTGTGAGTAGAGTGGTTTTTTTTTTTTCAAAGATAATCCAGCAGTGGTCCGAGATGTGACTCAACATTTTACCGCCTTTAGGTCGTTTGATTCGCAGATGAAAGCCAGATCTTATAACTCCTCATTATTTACCGTAATTCACGTGAGATTCTTACCCCTATTACAGATATTTAGATTGGACTCCATAATGAAATCGAATAAGGACAGACCCCGCTCATTGTCGGTGCTACCTCATATCGTGTGGGCAGTGGGCGTTGGCGTGGCACCCTAGGAATAGGTCGAGCTTCTTCGTCTTAGCTTTCTTCACGAGATTACGCACCTAGATTGGTTGGGAGGGATTGTCGTAGACCGCTATATTGTAAGAACTGTAATAAGACATCAAACATAAATTTATTCTTTTTCCGTTAAAATACAGGAACTAGGAGGTTAAGTTTCGGCTTCTTCATACCACTGGAATCGCCATTTCAAGGTAAGGCATGTATTGCAAAAATATTTGTTGTATTTGGTAATACAGGCTAAGGCAAGTTTAAGAATTTCGCACAAATATTATCAACGTCAACAGATTTAATGGATTCTACTTTAAAAATAAATTACAGTCTATACAAACAATTCTGAATCCTCAACATAACTTTGTACCGATGATTCAACTTAACTTCTTCATAAGTAGATTGAAATACAATTTTTGCAGACAAAATAACCAATTTTTATCACTATTTTCAATACTCATCCTGTATATTGTTATTTTAACATTAATAAGTCGTCCAGATTTTTTGTATGCTAGTTAAGAGATTTCTGTTCGGCTGAGCAAAAAAATCGCGTTATTATATAGGGTAAGTACTGGAATAAATTTTTTTCGCGTCTTTGACTATTAGGAACGTAAATTTTTCATAGATGGCAATGAACCCTAAAATTTCCAAGAGATTCCAACCTTATTTATAGGAACAACTCTAAGAAACAAGGCTTTATAAGTTTACGTCTGCAGTTATCCTCATGTATATTTGCATTAATGACGGAGTCGTACTTATGCAGAAAATCCTTAATTTGAGTCTCACAATCAGCCAACCGGTTGTTTATTGAAACTAGAGCTTCATCGATTTTTTCGAATCATGAATTTCATAAAGCTTAAAAAATTGACTAAAATTGTTCAAAAAAGTAGATTTCATGCCAATCTAACAGTATCATACTTACAAACCCTGCTAATATAAATCTTGTAAAACTTTGACGTAATTTAAACTTCTCTTCAGGGATTCCTGTTTAATTCACTGATAAAAAAATCAAGCATTTTTACATGAATAAATAACTCATTAAGAAATAGGATCGTAATATATTCAACAGTAAATTAGTAAGGCTCTAGAAAAAAAAATTTCGTGCTATGGAAAGTGAGAGGAAAAGTAAATTTTTTCAAATTGCTGCGAAAAGCAGTCGACAGTATAGTACCTACCTACCTTCTAAGAATACTGGGCATATCTTAATTAAGTCAACTCAGTCAGTAAAAAATCGGGAATATTTCAGGTATTAAGGGATTTTTGTCCAAAATATATCTACCTACCTTGTACATAGGTATGAGGTTGAAAATTAATTATTCTAATGTTGACACTTCTCTTGAACTTTACCGTCCTTATCGCAACTTTTATAGGTTCATTAATTTTGCCGTAAAATTGTGTATGAAAATTTCTTAGGTTTGTCCCAAGATATCTTTTTAATATTAAATTGCATAGATAATAAGATAAATTCAGCTTTTATTTTAGTTGAGAATTTATACGAATACATAAACAGCGATACGTAAATTACTTACCTATTAGTTCCACTGTTAAAGTGTTTGAATATAACACAGTGTAACTTGAGACCATGCCAGGTTAACAATTTCTTCGGATTTAATCAACAATCCATCATGACTAAATATATAAACTGAACCAGGTTTACGTATAATGAAATTAGTTGCTGCGCGTGAATAGAACTAAAGTTTTGAAGTTTTTGTGAAACAGTAGTTGTAACACACAAAAAATACTTTTTGTGTTGACATTTTGAATTATGTCCCAAACATACTTTTATATGCGATTTGGCTAAGTTTATAAGGACTTTCTCATTCTTAATAAATTAAAAATTTCTAGCCCCAAAATTTTGAACTTGTTCAAACTTTGCGGTAGTGTCTGCCATACAAATTCAGTATGTAGTTTGCTTCATGTTTAAACTCTTCGACCATTTAATGAAGAGTTAGCTACCTCTGTCCTATAAAGTTTTACAGGGTTATATTACTTTAAAAGCCAGAGGTCTAAGCTTTTAAACATCAGGAATCGAAGCCTCCTCGGTAAAATGGCGATTTGAACGATGGTATGTACCTAGTTCTCTCACTATAAACTCAAACCAAACCCAACAATTCAATTTATTAGATACAAACCATGTTGGTAATACTGGTTAATCATAAAATCCAGGGATGTAAAAGACTCAAATTTTGACTCAACTCATCGCTCAACTCAAGCAGTGAGCCCGCTCAATCATTAAGTCCGCTCACCAGTTGAGCGGTGGGTCATCACTCGAATTTTGAGCGGACTCAATCTTGAACGGAGTAAATCTTGACCGGACTCAATCTTGAGCGGACTCAGTGCTTGAGTGGACTTAAGCGGACTTACTGTTTGAGCGGACTCATCATTTGAGTTGAGCGGACTCAAATCACGTTTTAACTATCAAAAGGAGAATCTGATTTAACTAAAATTGAAAATGAAACTGAAATTTCAATTAAATAAGAAAAGCTCACAAAAAAGTCATTCATTATATTGTATTAATTTAGCTTTTGGTCATTTTCTTAGCCAACATTTCTCTTCCTCTCAATATAATGTACGTGTATTTTACCTCCGTTTAAAACACGTATATTTAATTCTGCTAGAGCAAAATTGATTGAACAGCTATCCATAATATTAAAAGTAATTGTAATTTTTGCATGTCCGTCTGTTTGTTCGTTCGTAAGTCTGTCCGCTGATCTGTGCGCACAATAACTGCAGAACGCCTGTGATAAATTTTTTACACGAGCTTTTAAAAAAAAGTAAATTAAAGTACGACAAATGAAAAAGCTAGAATTGGTCTAAGACCACTTCTTATGATACCCTTGATGAATGGTCGTATAAAATTTCGTATAGTCACCGATCTAAGCGAATTTGATTTTTTAAATGGTTTTTCGCACATATTTCTAGAACCGTTCGTCAGACAGAAAATATGGTTATAACCAATTTTATAGGACTTCCTATTCTAAAGAAGTTTTTAGTAAAATAAATATGTCTAGGACTGATCGTTTTCACAGCCAATATAAAAAACCTATAGATTTTTATATGGCAACATCCATTTTGTAAATTTTATTTGTTATTACTATTATTATACTATTATTACTAAATTTCAGCTTTCTACGTCGACGCGTTCTCAGACAATGTCCAAATATACAGTGGAAAACGAAATTTTTGTATGGCAACCCCAAGAAGGAGTTGTCCGATTTGTCTAATTTTCAAATTTAATTTAATTTTATTTTTTTAAAAAGTCGGTGTGCAAAATTTCAGCTCTCCAAGTGTACGCGTTCTCAAGTTATCGTGCGCACAGGTGGACAGTCAGACGGATGGACAGACGGACGGACGGACATGCAAAAACCGAAATAACTTTTACTATTATGCGTGGGTGTCCAATCCATTTTGCTCTACCATCATTATTTCGAGGTGTTACAAACGGAACGACAAACTTTGTATACCCTATAGATTTCATCATGGTATAAAAATGGAACAAACAAATCGGGTATCTCCTTCGTGGGGTTGCCATACAAAAATTTCGTTTTTCACTATATATTTGGACACTTACTAATAACGAGTTAATGGAGAGAGCTGAAAGTTAATACAATGCTTTTTTATAAAAATAGGAAATATATTTTCTAAAATGGACAACTCCTTCTTGGCGTTGCCATATAAAAATCTAAGCTTTTGCGTATACCTACTGTGAACACGGTCAGTCCTAGACGTTATTCTAGTACCGAAAACTTCTTCAGAATACGAAATTCTATGAAATTTTTTATAATAATTTTTACTCTCCGATGAACCCTTCTAGAAATAAAATCAACCACTTCAAAAATCAAGCTTGTACAGATGGTGAACGTCAATATGAAATTACATACGGGAAATCATGTAGGGTATTACTTGTAATTTAACTTAGATTTATTCTAGCTTTTTCACTTATTTTTAAAGTAAGGTTAAACCAACTTCAGTAAAATTTGAACGCACCGGTCATACAAATGAACACAATTCTTCAAATCATTCGTGTTACTGCTTCTTAACCTTTTCACTAGCCTCATATGCGAGTATTTCTCGCATTCCAGAAGCTAATTTTTCACCGAAAATCTTTTTCTAACTTCAGTACTTTTTTTGTTTAATGAAAACAATATAATATACAAAAGCACAACTTCCTTTTCCTTGCAACAGGCATTTTATCACTTTGAAATATAAAGATGGAGAGTCAGGTGAACTAATAGTGTGTGGAGACATTGCAGCTTGCCTGCAGAACACGGCCTGACAAACACGGCCTGCAGGTTTGGACTGTCATAAAAATCTTAAATTCTCTCTAAAATAATCTTTTTCTTCTTTCCTTGGAATAATTTTGATGATAACTAGGCAACATTTTGAAAGACATAATATAATTTATGTATCGCCTATTATTTAATTTGTTTATCATTAATTGGTACTCTTAAGTTAAAATACTTTGAATTACATTTTCAAATTAGCACATCTTCGGATAAAAGCATTTGTATTTAGATTTTAAGCTCTAGTCTATTTCTAAACTTATAAAGGGTTTTCCAAAAGAGGTGTTATTTTAATTAGCCCGCTATTTCGGTAGATGTCACGTTTGGAGCTGTCATTTTTTGACATTTGTCAAGTAGAAAATACGCCATTAATAAAAATGGAACGATAAACGATTCAACAACGCATTGAAATTATTAAAATTCACTATAAAAATGGTGAAAATGTGGCAGAGACGGTTCGTAAAACTCGAACATTTTTGGGTCGTCGTGAAGCACCTTGTCGGACCGCAATACAGAAATTGGTAGAAAAATTCGAGCTGTCGGGACAAGTTAGTGATGTGAAGAATAAAACCCGTGCACGTCGCTCAAGAACAGCCGAGAATATTGCTGCTGTAGCCGAAAGTGTTGAAGAAAACCCAGGTTTGTCCATTCCTCGTCGTTCCTTGGAATTAGACATTCCACAAACGTCATTACACCGTATTTTGCATAAAGATTTGGGTCTTAAGGCTTATAAAGTTCAGTTAACACAAGAACGCAAGCCGGCCAATCATCAACAACGTCGAGTCTTTGCTGATTGGTTCCTTGAAATGCATGAAAATGATCCGGAATTCCATCTATTTTAGCGTAAAAATTTGCTCTTGGCAGTGAAAGAATATTAAAAGTTGTCTTTAAGATTCTTCCTTTTAACGGACGAAATCTTCAAATCTTTTATTATGTATAAAATCTGTCTACCTGGCATCACTAACGGTGGAGGGGCTTAGTGCTCTTTGGAGTTAAGTAGTGTTGTCACCATGTACAATGTAGTAAGACAGAAATTCAGCTGAATATAATTTGCAATCTACTTTTTTCGGAATTCATGTTCAGTAAAAGAATGATTTTCTTACGTTTCGGCAATCAGAGAAAACTCATCAACAGGGCTCCCAGATTCCCCAATTTATCGTATTTCTCCTCATTTTCAAGTATAGTTCCGATTTCCCCACTTTGGCTCCGTTATCTCTGATTTTCATAGCCTCTTCCAATTGTTAGACTTGTAAAGGGTTTTCCAATAAGAGGTGATATTTTGATATTCTAAGATGATCACGGTCCACACTAATTATAACAAAACACTTTCTCTCGAACAATTTCGAGGAAAATTACACATAAATTTTCACCTTTGACAGTTGTAGCAAGGGAAAACAATTTATTCAAAAATCGATATTTGCTTCAAAGGAACTTAAAGCGAAATAACATAATAGAATCAAAGATTATGAATTATTAAATCTATTTTTTACACCAAAATAACTTCCCGTAAGGTATTCCCGCGAAAAAACAATAAATGAGAATTTCACCTGAAGACAGGTTAAGATCACAAATTTACACTAACCAACAAGCACAACTCAATTTGCATAACTTATATCAGTCTTAGCAGCACACTTTCACTGAAAAACGTACGGAGAAACTCGCGGCCGCGAAGCCGTCCAAACAAACTTATAAACATCGCAGAACTGTTAGAATTTATGTACTGTCAACATATGTCACATGAATTCGGAGTATTTTTTAACGAGGAATCCGACCACGTCGTTAAAAAAAATGCAAAAATATCTTCGTTAAAAGATATTTAATAATTTTTGAATTCTCATATAATTAATGAGAAGAAAAGAGATAGCGACTGGAAGCGAGATACTTAAAAATTACGTTCCACAGCGAATTCTCTCAACATGGACGACAAGAATTTAATTACGCCATGTTACAGCACAATTTGGAATTTTAATTTTTATTCGATGAAATTAATTTATGATGGAGTTTTTTTGATGAAAAAGGATAGATGTTAAAATTCCTCATCGAATGAGATAAATTACACCTGATGAAAATAGCACATTCCGAGTAATTTACATTATGGTTGCGAGTTCCACACAAAAAATGGTGGTTCAGACCCAATATAACGCCGAGCTTTTGGATGGATCGCTCTCTTAATTTTTTCGAGTTCAGCAAGTTTAGATCGTGTCGGCAAGTTTACAGGTTTTTAATTTTTTCTTTTTTTTTCAAGTTATCTTTGAATTTTCTTACTTTGTGCAAATCGTGAAAATCGGCTTCCAATCTGCCTACGGTAAGAGTAAGCTTATATGCGATTTTTTTTTTTGTGAAGGAATCATGTGCATATAAATAGAATATAGTGACATTATTGTAGTCAATTGGTTAAATTTTAATTTTTGTTAATAAAGTTGCTAAATTTATTTTCACAACTAATAAATTTTTTTTCATAATAGTTTAATAGTAATACAGGATAAATTCAGGAGAGTTATTGTTGTGCTTCCCAAATCGGGTTAGCTGGAATATATCTGTCAATTATCCTTAGTTTTCTTGAATTTTGTAATTTAAATAGTACACTAATATCATAAATTTGAAGAGTTTTCTAGATTTACTGTAGATAGGTGCTTAGCTGTGGATTAGAGTGCTTCACATGAATTTTTTATTAAGTCGAAATGTAATTGTATTTATGATCGTTCTGATTTTAACATACCTCTATACTAATATAATCCGCCAAAGATAATATCATTACATCAGGCTTGTGAACGGTTCTACAGCAACTGCTCCGTTACGCACGTGCTGAAAATACAGTATTATTAAATAACAAGGGGATTTTACATCAACTTATTATACAAGCACGTGGTGTAAACTTTCCCTACATAGTATTTTTCAGAGTTCCAAGAACTATTTTCAGCACATTATTTGGTGATCCTACAGGAACCAAGCTACCTTCTACAAACATTTTTGGTGGTTCCATCCAGGAACCAATATACTGCGTAACAATATGAGTGTTGGATGTTATCTAGTGTAGAGGATTACGTTTTATATTATATAGCTGAGATTGAAAGGTTGATTATGGGTATAAGACGAACATAGTTATGGAAATTCTGATGGCTTCATGGAATGTGGTAGGTCTTTTTTGTGAGGCAGCCGCATAATGTGAAGAGGAATTTTTGAATGCTGCAAGTTGATGATTAGCGGTGGATATGTTCGATCAAATAACTATGAGGAAGCGATGATAACTCTGTGAATGATGCTCCGGACTCTCATTATCGCTCGATTTTGATAATAAATTTTAGTTGTCTTTTGCAGAAAAATTGGTGCGTGCTGTGATACTGTGAGCGCACGTCATATAATTTAAATTTTCGTTGAGAGGACAATCTTAAACCTAAAAAAAACTAAAATTATTGAATACAAGCAAGTATGTCTCCGAAATATAAAAGGGAATAACAAGTTAAAGCACAGTTTAGTTCAAATTCTATTGAATCTTGGAAAATGCAAAATTAGTATAAAAAATTTCTACTCAAAACCACAATTTTCATAAATATAAATTGCAAGAGCCTGAACATCATTGAGAAAAATTTTTTAAGACTTTTGAAAATCCAAGGAATGTTTTTAAATAAAAGGGTAAATTTGGAATCCGCACACTCGAGGTTGGAACATCTGATAACATTCATTCAGGCACAAAATATGTAACAATCGCTATTTATGTGTTTGTGCTATCGCCATAAGCGAAAATCAGGAGAATAGCAGATTATTTAGGCTGACGTTTTTATGAGAAAGGTTTTCGTGATTTTCCGTGAACTTACAAGGCTTCTTTTTTTCTGTCAGTAAGTTGCTGAATTAATTGGCTCTGAAAAACACTTAAAAGTTTTTCCTGATAAAAGTCCTTCCGGACGATGGGAACGGCAATAGAGAAAAACTGTGAACTTGTACTTAAGCTAAGTGATAAACGACTAAATTACTATTCCTTCGCATTTAAAATAGTTTGTCCTTGAACGGTATTAACGACTGGAAGCGAGTTAGCATAGTAGACTCCTTTGGGAGTATCCAAAGTCGTCGATCATGAAGAAGACTAATGAGCAGCAAATGTTGAAAAATGGAAAAAGTCTCGTGGTTGGATGTTTGCGATGACATTGTCCTCCATCGGAAAACTGGAGGAAATACATTTGATTTTATGGTAGTGTATGGTAACTAAGTACCCTATTTATAGTCGTCTGTGTGTGTGTTTATGTTTGCTTTTCAAATAAAAATAGATTTTGCGACAACTTTTAATTTGTTATCACCAAAATGCTATTGTTGGACGCGCGTTAAGTAGTGTTCGATATTATAAAATAGTGTTTATTGGAAGGCATCTACCGAATGTGAATGTTAGCAGCGTTGATATCAACATGAACACTACTCCAAGAAGTTCAAGCTTCTTGATGCTATTTGGCTCTTGTTGAAATTCAAGAAAAGATTCTCTTACAGTGATCTGAATTTTGAAATGCTGCATTCTTTGTGAGAAGGTATGTGAGTTTATCAGTAGCGTCATTAACCTTCGCTTTACCGAAGCACTTTATATACACATTCACACCTGTATCTACCCAGGTAGATACACATAATTTTCGTACATTTTGTATGGTAAAAACGATTTTTATTCTTGAAATTATATACAAAAACAAAGGGTTTATGTTAAGGGATTGTTATATTTAGGTATTTTATAAGACAAGGATCATATGGCACCTGGACAATTAGCTGGAAAAATATGATGAGAAGTATTTCTTGCAAAATAAAGATAATGTCCTTCCCTGGTATGTGTATTCTGCAACGTATATATAACGTATATTTCATGATTTAAATTCTTTAATTTCAATTGAAATTTTCAAGTGAGAAGTAGTGTAGACAAAAAAATAATAAATATGAATCCAGGGCTTTGTTTATATTCACAGTTTTGTGCAAATATTTTATGGCCATATATATTATTTTTATATTTAACTACTGTATTTTTGTGGTTTATGTTATCATATGAAAGGAGGAAAGCCTATTTTAGGCAAATGCAAGAGGTTGTTTCCGAAACTGAGGAGGAAGACGTTGAGCTATTTGAGGGTAACCATAGCGATGAACACAATATTCCTGAGGAGCCAAATTAGATTTTGATGATGCAGCGGATGGTGGAGAAATATAAATGGAGTTAAATTCTGACGCGGACTCAGAAGATGAAGTCGATAATGGTGATGCTGGTGAAGCTTCTTCATCTAATGAAACCTATTTTGTGAGCAAGGATGGGACAAAATGGTATAAACATCCATCAACATTTTAACTAAAGGGTGCTCACAATATTCTTCATGATTTATTGTTTAGGGACCCTAATCCAATCACCAAGAATCTGTAGACGAGTAATTATATGGGTACAGGGGACGCACCAAGTTCAGCCAATACATGCCCTAAAAGCCGGCAAAGTACGGCATAAAAATTTGGTGGGCTTGTGATTCCGCAACTTCGTATCCCCAAAATGGTCAAATTTACACCGGGAAAATAGGAAATGTCAGGGATGTGAAGCAAGGTGAGCGAGTTGTGAAAGAGTTTGTGGCTCCTTATAAAGGGACCGGGCGAAATGTGATGATGGATAATTTCTTTACGTCTCTACCACTTACTATGGAATTGATTACTTGGAAAATGAAGGTTGTCGGCACTTTAAAATAAAATAAGCGCTATTTACCAGATGCGTTCAAAACAGAGAAGAACTGACCAGTTTACTCCACTGAGTTTGGATTTGGTCAAAATGTAGCCATGTGTTCATATGTCCCCGTAAAAGGCAGAGCCGTGGTTTTATTATCGACCATGCATTGTGATAATGCTGTTTCCGGACGAAAACCAAAACCGGAAATAGTCCATTATTATAATCATACCAAAGGTGGTCTGGACACGATGGATAAAATGCTCACTCAATATTCCACGAAGAGGGCGACAAAACGCTGGCCTCTAGCACTACTTTATAATATTGTAGATACCGCAGCCCTTGCAGCTTACATAATCTACCCATCAAACAACACTGAAGGCACTGTGAAAAAATCGCGTCGTCGCGAGTTTCTGCAGTTGTTGAGTGCATTCCCCAAATTAGAAGAAGAACCGGAAATTAAAAAAATTATTTCAAAATTATACATCAAGGCGGCAATTTAATGTATTTTAGGTGAGCCGGTTACTGCATCAAGCCAAATAGACGTAGATTTCACTCCAGATGATTGTCGAGAACGAGATGCATCTGGGCGCATCAAACAAATAGGTGGATGCTATATGTGCTACCAGCAGTGCAAGGAAAAAGGAGCTATTTGCCAAGCATGCATCAAATGTAAAAAACCTGTATGCGTACAGCACAACTTGACACAATCAAAATGTGGAGGCTGTGATGCAGGTACATCCTCAATACATTCATTATCCCAACGCTAATATTTTTCACTAGTTTCAATTATTTTTTCTACTTTTTGCTATTTCTGTACATACTTTATTTATATTATTAGTTATTTTACATTATATTATCAGTAAAAATAAATAAATGTTGTATTAAAATGTATTACTCTTTTCGTTGCAAATATTCTAACGACAAACTTCAACATTCGAAAATTCCCATATAAATTGTATGTATCTACCCGGGTAGATACATTTTCAAATCCGTGTATAAAACAACGAAATTTTAAAAAATATATAAAGCAGTGCGAATAAAATGATTTTATTTTTATTTTCTGAAATAAACTGAAAATTTAGTCACTGAGTCGGAGGCATTTTAAGATTTGATGAAATTTTCCTGAGTTATAAAGGAAAGTAAATCGAAATATCTACCTGGGTAGACATTGGTAAAGCGAAGGTTAAGGTGTACATTGGAATGTAAACAAAAAAATTTAATGATGATAGAAGCAGTCCACTGAGTCTATTTTTTCCTCCTTCACTCCTCTATGAGGAGGAAAGAATTTCTAAATAACTTCTTCATCTGATTCTTTGTTGTGCCATTCTTTTGCTTTTTTTTTCAGGTTTTCCAACTTTCGTCCAATTCTTTTATTTGACCTCTTGTTCGCGATTCTCCCACTTTTCTCGTTGATCTTCTAAGTGTGTAACCTATCCGTTTCCATTTTCTTCATTATATCTGGGTTACTGTCCCTTGGTATGTAATTATCCATAACTCTGTGTTCGTGATTCTTCTAAGCTTGATTACTATGCATACAATCTTTGGCCATATCCTTACGAACGCTTCTTGGTAATCCAAGATTGACTTCGCGCGGGAGATGAATACTCATAAGTCTTGTGGCTTGGTAATATGTGGGGATTTCGAACTGCCCAGATCTTTCCTCCATTTTTTTAGTAATGATACGACCAAAGTAGCTTAATATGAATTCTGATTCTTCCTCTATTTGGGTATTGCTAATGAACATCTGACTGCTGTTTGTTGTATTGGTTCTCATGTTTTTATTTGAATCTTTTTAACCAAATTTCTCGTCTGTATGTATGAATTGTGCACTCCGAAAATAGGTGTGGAAGCAGTACGTTCAGATACCCAGTTCATTTCTTTTAATGCATAGGAAGGTATATATATTCATTTCCACACCTTACCTTTGCATGACCAGTAATGTGAAAAAAAGTCTTCTTAATTAATTCTATAGAATGTGGAAAGAAGCAGTTCTTGTTAATTCTTTGGAGGGTGAAAAGAAGCATTACTTTTAAGTTCGGTGGAGACATTCAATTTGCATTCTCAGAATGGCGGAGGGAAGCATTCTTTCTGGTTTCACTGCGACGAGAAGGTTTGGAAAATAAATGCGTCACTTTTTCGTATCTCGTACTTAAATGAAAATAATTCTCTTCTTTTTCTAAAATAATGCAGAAATCAAAATATTTTCCTTCTGCATACCCTGTTGTCCATCATTATTCTTAGAAAAACTTGATGCACCTTGCTTCGAAATTAGCCTCTACAGATATAACCGCACAAATCTCTTTTCGATAACAAGACGAATGTATGTATCTATTCATTCCTTCCGTCTCAAAAAAGTTAAAGGTAAGGTCTTTTCATTTACTCATTACTAATTTATTCCAGGCAATGCTAACAGTAAAGGCAGGAAACTCCATTTTTCCCGCTGGGTTGGTATCTTGTTCTGCATATAGCTGAATCAGTGAGCTAGTACACCGAAAAAACAGATTAGTAAAAATTAACCAATGCATTGGTATTAATCAACTAATGTCGTCGGTTGTTTTTCAGCTTACCAATGTTATTATTGATTTTGCTAAGCCAAATTTGTTGATTTGTCAATTAAGTACTCAACGAATCTACTAGTGGCTCCCAACCAATATATTGGTTGAACGAACTATTTCGAATGGCTTTGATATTTTGAATTCATTAGGCGTATTTACAAATGATATTAGTAAATCTTGCTTTCATATTACAAATTAAATTAGTTAAAAGGTATGATTAATTAGTTGAAACAATCAATCACCTTTTGCAAAATCAAACAATAAATTGCTTGAATATTCCAACTTCAATTTGTTGATTTTATATATAATATTAGTTATTTTCATCAAAAGTTTATTGAAATTGCTAATTGCATTTCGTAACTGGTGATTGGATTATTACCGTTAATGTTAGTTCATAGTTCCAATATATTAGTGGAATTTGCTAAAGGTAATTAGTAAATTTCAAGAAAGTTAAATGGTTGATTTTCATTAAGGTTAAATAATTTTTTGCGTATTCAACCAATATAATTTGTTGATACCACTGACATATATATAAATGGACTGCTTGATCTCCTGTTTCATTTCAGAAAGTATGCTCTCACTGTCAATGCTACCAACTGTCGTAAACTGGCGTTATATTTAAATTATTTGCGACTTTACTTATATGGATGTCCGTGAGATTTACCGAATTTACCATAAAAGTATTTGGGAGCATTTGTATCGTTAAATTTTAATTATGAGTCGAAGAAAGTGTTTTTAGAAGGATTTTTACACGCAATTTCTCGTTCTCAATCGTCACAGTTCAGTGGGAAAGTATGCTCTTATGGAAAGGGACAGGAATATGAAAGTGGTGCCATTTGCTTTCATGCATTTTTGGTTCAACAAGCAGTCCATTTATATACATGTCTGTGGTTGATACCGAAAACTAAAATTTCTAATTTTTCTATCAAATAAGTCTATATTACCCCAACGATTAGTTGTTTGTAAATAAGGAAAGTGTGGCATCAACTAATTTCAGCAGTAATAACCCATCCACCCACATATATAACATATATATATATAATGATTTTGGAGGAATTAAAAATTTGTAGTCCTAAAATTCAATTAAAAATATCTTCATTTGTTTATTTGGTTATATCACTTGAATAACCAAGGCAAAAGTATTGGCTGGTTAGTTGTAGATAACCAATTAATATATATACATATTTAGCGGGAAAAAAGGTTTTTGTAATTAAAAGTCATGTATTTAGTAACCTCAAATAATTTAATCAAATTCTTTTCCTTTTAAAAATATAATTATTTAATGCAATACTTGCTAATGTTACAGATAGGCTTCTTATCTTAGGCTTTTTGTAATTTTATTACATTATTTTTTTTTGTAATTCTATTACATTTCTAATAATATAAAGGTATATAAAACTGTATATTTTAATTTTATTCCACTTTTGCTGTCATATCTCACTTTCTTTCTAATCTCTCCTTCACTTTATTGCGGTCCCCGAAATATTACATATTTGAGTAGTACAGTACACTTTTATTATATTTACTCAAGATTATTTTTACCAAAGTTTGTTTATCTACGATATCTCATAGTAGTGCAAGCTCTTTTCATTGAAGTTGACTTTTGTTAATTTACCGTTTGCTCTGTGCTTTCTACTTTTATTTGTTTCTGTTTTGTTTTTGTACAGCATTTGTAATATGAAAGCGAGTGGCATTTCAGTGAAAATGAATAAAATGTCGAATTCTAAAAGGAAAAAAATACGGAAGTGTCGAACTTCAGAGGAAAAAAAAAGAAAAATGTTCACTAAAATACAGAAGGGCATTCCATGTAAGGTCCTTGCGGAAAGTACCGGGTTACCAAAGCCACCATTTATAAAATCAGGCATTGCAGCTCAAACATAAAAAGGGTTGTAGTTAGATCATTCTTCGGATCTACAAAATAAAAATTTAAGAACGCGGAGAATATTCTAGGATTGGAGATGGACTTTACGGTTTCTGCGACGACGTGAGTGGAATGAGCTTCGGAGAGTGAGGGCTTTATATTTTTTGATAAGTTAACGATTAGTTTAATTAAATTGGAATATGGCTTTTAAAAATTTGTAGGGAAAATATTTTATTACAATTACAACTTGTCAGCCCTTTTAAAGTTAAGCTTTCCCAAAAAATTATGGAGATGAAACTTGTTAAGGAGAAAATATACAATGCAGATGAGACTGGGCTTTTTTTGGAAACTTATTCCTGACAAAACTTTTGTGTCAAAAGAAAACTGCATCATGTCGTAAGATCGCAAAGGAGCGCGTAACCTTCCTGTTATGTACCAACATTACTGGTCAATATAAATTGAATCCCTTATTGATCAGCAAATCAAAAAAACTAAGTTCATTAAAATATTTTTGAATTCCAGTTGGCTATAATAATTCTAAAGCTGCATAGAGCAGCACATGCATGTACAAGAAATGTATTCATTTTATTTAAGTTATTTCTTTTATTGTAAATAATTATTTAGAGTCTGAAATACATCCACAAAAGCAATTTTACTTTAGAATAACTCCCCCAGCCATTCACCCATAGAAGAATTATGCTTCGATGATGGAGAGACAGTTACCATGTTTCTCCCATCTAACGTCACAACGTTGATCAAAACAATGCATCAAATTGTAATTAGATTAACCAAGATATATTGTAGAACAATCTTGATATTTTCTCCAAAATGGATAAGCCGCTTAATGAAATTATAAAAGAATTACTTAAAGTTAAAAGCTCTACGGTAAAAAAGTGCCGGCGGGATATTCTTAATACTAAAGATTCTGAGGTTACAGAAGATGTCATTCCACTATCGTCATGAAATTGTTAATCCCAAAGTAGCTGCTTGCATTGACAAATCAATAGAGGTTCTGCAAAAGATTATTTTAAAGATAACATAAAAAAAATTATGATCTAAAGTGCGTCACTTTATTTTTGGCAGCTATTTTAATTATAGGATTGGCCATCGGCTAATGATATGAACATCTGGACTCACGATGATGAAGACTTGGTAGAGGTTGAAAACTCTAACAGTTAAAGCAATAATGAAAAATTTATGGAATTCGCAAAAAAAAAACAGTTTTTCAAATAGAAGAAATCAAGCCTGTTAATCTTTCATGACTCGAACTATGAAAATATGAAATAAAAATTATTTTACTAACGAAGTAATAATACAACTACAGTATGCAGGGTGTCCCAGAGCTCTCGACTTTCCCCTATATACCATCATGCTTGCGGGAGACAAGCAGGTAGTCATAGGACATTCAAGTAAAAAAATTCTAAAAAAAGTCCTAATTTCTTTTTTTAATTTTAACGGTTTTTCCGTCAACATGCCTAATAACCATTACATTTTCTTGCAAAGTTTGGAAATCTCAAAATGTTACCTGTCATTTAATCCTAACATGTACGTATCATCTAACGGAGGGTCCATTAAAGTAGCCGAGAACCAAAAGTTCGTCAAAAGTCAACATAGCATCCTATGTGCAACCATGGACATTCATGAATTAAACCAGTTTTTATGATTCATTATTTCGTTAATTTTTCCCATAATTTTATGTAATTCACGCAAGACTAGTCAATTATAAAAACTGGTTTATCTCAAGAACGGTTCCATGTGTAGGATACAATGAAAGATAACATTATAAGGTTTCCAAATTTTGCCACAAAATGTACGGCTATCAGCATTTTGGCGAAAAGATCGGTAAAATTTTAAACATTAGCCATTTTTTTCAATTTGTTATATCGACGTCTTGTAACTAGGGACTTGAGAGGGTAGAGTGATGGTGCGGCATTCGTTGGAAACCTTAGACGGTTCACTGTGATCTTAGATGAAAATCAATGTCATAGGTTTTATTAAATGAAGTCAGAGGGTGTTTAAGAAAAATACCCAACATCCTTCCTACCACCCACACACTGCATTTCCACCACTCCTCCCTTCTTTGCCAACAATGAGTGAAGAATCCTGAGTATAGAGAAAAGGCGAGAGTTCTGGGACACCCAGCATATTACATTACATCTTAGAATTACATAACTTTAAGCCTAATTAGTGTTTATAATGATAAAAAGACCCTCAAAAAGTTACGTCTCAGTTAAATTTAAAACTTAATTATACAATTATTATATAATTATTCAACTTTAATTAGTAAATATAATCGAGAGTTGAAAAAAGAAAGAATTTATGTTAAAAGGTCTTCTAGGCAGTAATATAAAAGGATTATCGATCAGTTGCATACAATATTTTTTTTTTTTTTATTTAGAGCAATATAACACGCAATACATGTCTAAATGAATTTGATAATTCTTAAGATAAAATTATTGCTACAATGTAACAAACGGCATATTATCGGAGAGACAACAGAGAATGTTGCAAATAGAAGCAGCTGAAGAAGAAAGAAAACATCAATTAATTAACAGTCAAAGGCTAAAATCCGAACAGAATTGAGCTGAAAGCTTTCAAATGCTCTCAAAGATTACCGGGCCTCATTTTATCGAAACCCAAAGGACAGAGGAATTTCAAATAAAATTCTATTCATAAGGTTGTCTTACTTTAATGACTTTTAGACCATTAGACAACAGAGTAACTTTAGAGGGAGGAAATTTCATGTTCGATGTAACACTACGTACATAATAGTTTTCACTTTCACATTTTACACTATAAGCATTAAAATGTTCAATTAACCCATCTGTTACTACTTCTTTGCATATTAAGAGGATCTCGTTTTGATATAATATGCAACAAATCTTATAAAACGAGAATTCATTGGTAATTTTGTTTAATTCAGTTATTATGTCGTCTATTTTATATTTAGTACCTACTGTATTTACTGTATTTACAAGATGAAATCGACGATAATTTGAAATGTTTTAATAGTTCATCATTAGCCACGTTTGGAAAAAAATGTGTTTTTGTAAAATCTATTTGAACTTTATTGCTAAGATCGAACTCAGTTTTATCGATTTGGGTACGTTGCGTATGAACAAATTGAAATTGAAGTTTTATCGCTAAGCTCAGTAAAATATTTTTTCTCGATGTTATAACAGTAGCGTATGATTTTAGTTCTTTATGTTTTGCTTCAAATCGAATAGTCCACAATCTTCTTAGAGGTCCCAGCTTTCGAATTACAGTGGGGTAGTGGACCAGAAAATGATGCTTGGGCTTAAGCTTTTCTTTAAAGACCTGAAGATAAAGTGAATTATGTTCTTCAATTAAATTTTGAAGATGGTTCAACCATTGAGTGTTAAACAGCGGCATTAAGACTACTTCAGAAATTTTAATAAGCAATAATATAAGCTTCCAAACAAGGCTACTCTCTTAACTAAACTTACATTTCTCTAAATTTTCCTGTCTTATTTCAACAGATTCATTATTTTTATCAATTGTATCATAGCAAAAATTCTTTTTCCGATAATTTAAGGTTTGCAGTGAAAAATATTGTTCAGTGTTTATTAAGTGGTTTAAAGCTTTAGCTAAGTCATAATGACAAACACCTTCAAATATATCGTGCGTTATATCTACTGTAATATTGTCAGTTACATTGAAGGAAGTAATTTCATTAAACACGCAAAGTTCCTTTATTCCAGTTTTGGATATATCTTGGGCTTCAATATCTTTGAAATAATTACTTAAATTTCTTAAAGACAAAACATTTTCTTTAGTTTGTACAGCCATTTCCTCTCTATGTGATTTACAAATCCTGCAGTAATAGTTGGCTTGAAAATTTTTTACATATCCCATAGCACTATTTAATCCCAAATTGTCGCCTGTTATAGCAGCCAAAACAAAATAAACTCGGATCCCTATTAATATTTATACCTTCATTCTCTAAATATTTTAATTCATTGATGAGAGCAGCAAAGTTTCCCTGATTTCCTAGAATGGAGTCTTCCACCTTGAGCAAGCATAATGTAAAAATATTTTTTAACTTAGAAAGTTCGGTAGATTCTAAAAATGGAAATTGTAAATAAAATACCGATATTTTATGAACACCACTGTGCGAACCTAGTGGGTTATTTACTTCAAAGTCATCGTAATATAGGACGATTGGTAGTACAGTTTTGCCTTCAAAATTTTTTAATTTTTCTTTATATACTGTTCCTTGCACAATATTTTCAATTTCCATTGAATTAGAGGAAAGTGAATTAAGTTTGCTTATGTAACTATTTAAAAGACCAGTTTTTTCTAAATGTGTTCGAATATTCTCGCGAAAGGGTAAGATTATCCCTTTTTTTACAGAATGGTGATCACTAACCGTTGAAGACTCATGAATAATGAATTCTTTTGGCTGCACAAACTCTTGTGTAGACAATAAATACTTTTTTAGGAAATATTCACTAGAGACATTTTCAAATAATTCGTTAGTTTTATCTAATTGTACGATTATATATTTTTTTCTTCTTCCGCTATTTCCGACACACTATTAAAAATAATCCCTTTGATATAATTTGAAATGAAATCTAACATTAAAAACTTGACGTCTATAATAATGGAATGAGCTTGTCTTCTACTAAGAGTCAAATTCCCGTAAAGTTTTATAGAAAAGTTTTCAATTTTTTCTTTTATGTCATCAAAAGTTAAATTTTTTTCAGTTTCTTTTGATTCTCCTTTCTGGTATTCTTCGACAGAAAGTAATACTGGGTTTTCTACATAGGTACTATTGTGATAAGGCACTTCTAATTGATTGCTTTCGTCGTTCAGAACTGAAGGAGAGTGGTGCAGAAGATGTCTTTTAAAAGAGTAAATTGATTGAAATGACTTAAAGCAGCTTGGAAAACTGCAATAAAAGTGAGATATGCCAGTCATCTTATGGCGAAATTTTAAATGACTTATGTATAAAGCAATTTTTTCAAATTTGTGTGAACATAAGAAACAAGGGTACATTTTCGAGTTTCTCTGTGTAAAATATATACTAGTTAATAATATGTTAAGAATATGTTAATCTGTGATTGCCTCTGAATATATTTATTTTCTGTGCTTTTTATTTCAATTACAATGCGTTCAAATCAGATAAAAGTGCACTTAAGGCAGAGTTTGGCTTAGTACTTAGTTTAAGATTATAAAAGAATTTTTCAAACAAGCACCAGACTTGGGTACATTCTTTTGCATATTCCAAATTAAATACCTGATTAATTTTGAAGGTAACAGATAAAGCCTTTAAAAAGCTTGGCAATTTGTAAAGCGCATCATTAAAGCAAGAATAAAATTCCTTAGGGTCTTCCTCCTCTCCAACAACTATTACACATGGTTGCATTGTCGCCCCTAACTCGCTATATTTTGCCTTTTGTCGTGCAATAGCTGGACCAATATCATTATTTGTCTGAAATAAAAAATATAAGAAAAATTATAATATACAAAACTAAGACATTTTATAACACTAACATTAACTCGCAATGCAAAACCATTTTGAGCATCCAGGATTGATGGCTTCCATGAAATTTTCTTATCTCCTTTCCGAAACTGCAAAATTCGAGGGATCAGCACCGCATTTAGTAGCAGACAAATAATTAAGTTTCTGGCATCTTAAAGAATTAAAATTTTAATAATTTTATAACAAACATATTGTTCTTAAGCCATGAATATATTATTTTTATAATAAGTTACTCGTATTAAAATAGAAATATGTATGTAACTGTGTGTTATTTAGTAAAACTTTAGGCTCTAAAGGTAGATCTCAATCCATGACTTATTCTAATTTGTGTAATTTTAATTAGTTAGCTGTCAACCACACCTTTTAAATCATATACGCCACTTTGATTAAGTACGGCTAGTCATTTCTGTAAGCGTTTAGCAATGGATTAAGGTTCACCTTAAGAACCATATAAAACAAATAAAGTTTTTGAGAGAAGGAATTTCTTGCTTTGAGGCGATATAATGTATAGTTAATAGCTTACCATTACATAAATCTTTTTTAAGTAACTGCAGTAAAATGCGGCTGCTGGGATCTTTAATATTTCTTTGCAATATATCTTCAATTTTAATAGAAAATTCCTCCCACTTTGAAAACAAGAGGACATCCGTTCCGGGGAATAACTGTTCGAAGTCTAGCTCAATCTACAAAATATAATTTAATGGTAAATAACTAATATATTGATTATGTTCTTACTCACATAAATATAGCCGCTCGGAAGTTTTAATGGTGGCCAATTTCTAAGTATATCTGTGTTTGATGCTAAAATTTCCCTCCTACGTTTTTGGAATGTCGATTTCCACTTTGTGCTCAACAGTTCAGGGGGATCACGATTGTGTAATAGCCATTTGTAATCATCCTCTATTTCAGTTTCTTCTACATTTATATAAGATATATTCACAAAGCAATTTATTATTAGGCAACTATAAACTTACCATCACTTGTACTACTAATGAATTGGACACAATCTGCTTGCAAGGCAATGTTTCTGGGCTTGTACTTGCTCTCAATTACGCCAAGTTTGCGATATTTTTTACACCTGGCATAATATTTATCTATCAATTTTCCACGGGGTGCTGTATTTCCCAAACGAGGAGTATAATAAATATCCTGACCATTGAATTTAATATATAAGTAAATATAAATATTTATATAATTTAAATGTATGTATTTATTTACTTGTTCTTCTGTTGGAAAAAGAGCTTTTATTTCCTCCAAAATATTAAGAAATATGCTAGGCGCGACTGCAACTTTACTAGAGATTAGGTAATCTATAATTATATTCGCTAAAATCCCTCTGGAGGACATGGAAAGTCTATTCGTTTTTTCATATTCTGTCAATAATGATTTTCCTGCAAAATTTTCACACAATATCGACTTCAGGTTCTGCAAAATATATTTAAGGACTAATATTTGCAACACTTGAAATGGAGATATAATTATACAATATTTGTGGAGCTCTTCGATGAACACGGACTATTACTGCAGTTTCCTGTAATCCAGGATTGAACAGAATCACAGACAGAGTGGGCTTCCAATGTTCCAGTTATTGCATTTGAAAAACCCTGTAAATCAGTTGCCAATAAATACAGTTGTAGATAACGAACATAATATCATAATTACATTTGCCAATCTCCACTCTTTTAATCTCTGCTTAAATTTGACTCGTAGGCCAATTTTCTCTCGTGGTATAAGATCCCTAATGTCGTCTTCTTCGATTACTTTCAATACTTCAAAATCAACCCCAAAATCTGAAATTTATACAAGATTGAGGGAAGTATTGATGGGCGATGGATGTGGATTTTTTTATTCAGGATGTTCCAAAATTCGTGCACAGTATCTAAGGATTTGGAAGGTGAGGTCGAAACAAACAAATAATTTGACAGCAATAGGTTTGAAATACGTTGTTAGAGTGACAGAGAAGCTTATGGTTTTTAGTACTCTTTCCCCTTGATACCCAATTATTTTTTAATTACATATACAGTTTATGAAGATAGTTATTATATGAAATGAATTGCAAAACACATACCTAACTAGCTCTCCATACCTATTTTGTTTTTAAGTTTTAGGACGTCTGAGTCAAAAAGTGTAAAAACGTTCCCAAATTTTTTAAATTTTAAAATTTTTTTAGCCAAAATACGTAAAAACGTTAGCATTTTCTTACCGAATTTAGAGACCTCAAATGATACCTTTCATTTGATCATAGGTACTCATGCAAATAACTCCATACACCCGTTCTTTTTAGATAAATATGTATTTATGATTCATAACTTTATTAATTTTTCTCATTTTACTCTAAAACTGTTTTAATGTGCATGAAAAATTGGCAATATTAATAAATTAAATAATACAAACCAGATTTGTCTCAATAAGGGTTGTATGTAGGTAAGTACATTTATTGCATCAAATGGAAAATAAAATTCGTTTCCAAGGTATCGTGCATTTTGGTGGAAAAACAGTTGAAATTTAAAAAAAAAATAAAAATTTTCTTAAATTCTTGGACTGTTTACTATCGATTAAGATCTAAACTGTCTTCATAAGGTGTAAAATAAAAAATTTACAGGATGTTAAGGAAAAAAAGTGCTCATAGCCCCCTTTTGCCGAATCAACGCGTCTGGCCCCCTCCTACATAATAGTTTTGGTTTGCATTGACCTCCGCCTTAAAATTCCTAAATACGGTGCACTTGCAAAACACCCAATATAAAAAAATTCTGATAATTCTTTTTAGAATAACTGGAAAGAAGAATAGAATATGCAGGATAAACAAGTTGTACTTATATCAGTATGTGTATGTATATACCAATAAAATAAAGTACCCAATATCTACAACTGAATACTATGGTTTATTCAATAAGATAATTTATATAGGCGGTATCTTTTAAATCAAAGCTATATAATTATAATTAATTGATTCCGTTGATGGTGATTTATTGACCATTTTGAATAAACGAAGTTCAAATTTTCACTAAATTTTATTTTCAAAACTTAATTTTTCAATGAAAAATAGGTAAGTGCTTTTTCATATTGCAGTTCATGACCATGTTCAGAGCTTAACTCATACTAACTACAAAAGTTGTTGATCATAACAGCTAACTCTGACAGTGACTTTTTTGTAAGTTCTATATGCGCATTGTTCCTCTTTTCTTAGCAATTTAATGTTTTCCTTACGTGTTCTACATATATGTATATTCAGAGTTTCTAAGTTCCTTGTGTCTGCGCCATTTAGATAATTTGCTATGGTAATGCTGAGTCAGATTTATTATTTGTAAAAGAATTGAAATATGTACTGTCTGTATCTAGTCTTAAAATTGCGACCGCTTTTAACGAATATATCACACCTACAGTCTCTGTATAAGTATGCCTTCTTTCTTTGCGAGTAATAATAGTTCTAACCCAATTTTTATTGATAGATTAAACAGAGGAACGATATTATAAAATCACTAAATTATCAATATACAAAAGAAATAAGAAATCATATATGGGTAAAACATAATAATTTAGGAACACTTAGTGTAATGCCAAGCACAATCTTAACTACAAAATAAACACAATATTTGGTTATAAAACATAAAAAAGAAGGCATAATTATACGGAGGATGGGAGTGTGATACATTCGTCAAAAGCGGTCGACTAGATACAGACTGTACATATTTCAATGTTTTACAAATAATAAATCTAACTCAGAATTAGCAAATCATCAAATGGCGCAACAATACTTTTAGCATAGGAACTTAGAAATTCTGAATATATCTTTGTAGAATAAGAAGAACAAACATTCAATTGCTAAAAATCATATAAAGTTAGGCAATCAATTAACAAAAGAAAAACTGTATTCAATGCACAAATAGTACCACAAGAAAGCCACTGTCACAATTGTTTGTAAAGCCGTTAAAATATGCACACATACACTGCATTAAAAGTGAATAAAGAATCATAACGTTAATGAAAAACTTTTGTTGTAGTTAAGAGTAATTAGACACAGTTCTTAAGATGGTATCATAAAACGCATTACGTGTAAAAACAAGCATTTTTTAATTAAAGCTTAAGCTTTAGAAACAGAGTGCAAGTTGTACGAGTACTTTCAGTTTTATTCATTAAAGCTTATACTTTTCAAACCTTTAAAATCTTTATAGAGCTCTATACAGCCCCACTCTTGAAGCAAACCTTCCACAATTTCCTCTTCGGTAATTGCAGGAACATTAAACATATCCATATTTATCACTCACTTATCAACTTTTTCTAAAACACAAAATATTTCTCAAATAAAAAAATACTGCGCAGGATTTCCTACCACGAGCGTTATAGACGAAAGGCAAACGGAGACTAAATAACTTATATTACGCTCAGCACAACTACACCTCAATAAACTCCTCTTGCTCCCATTGACAAAAAAAAAAAAATTAATAGATGTGAAATTTTTCATTGAGTAAGTATAAAATACTAATGTAATTAGTTCATTTTGCTAATCCATTTGACTTGAATTGAAATAATTCATACAAATTAGCAAAATCAACTAATGTCAAGATTTTTTTTACTAATCATATTAGTCAATCTGTTAAAATAATCATAAATTTCCACGAACACATAAGTTTCTTGAAACGTGTAACTGTGACTTATGACTGTGTTTGACAAGATTGCAAGTTTTACTTTTAGAAAAGTGTCTAACTGTAGCCAAAGTTAAATTAGGTTAACTTTGCTGTAGGACGGAGTATACAAGCCACGAAGTACGACTTGAATGCGAGCATAGTGGCCGGTTGGCGGCGACATATACCTACACACCGCGCGCGTTTTTCATATATAATTTGCTTGGATTTCGTTCAAACACCGCAATTTCTATAAATTTGTTCTACCTACATGCTATTTTTTTTAACACCACTGGAAAGACAACGTATTAGACTACAATTTGTTATAACTTCTTTTTCTGCGGGTGTGATAATTTTAGGCTCTAGGACCCGTTTAAAATGAAGTAGTTCTTCCATCATGAGAAAACAAAAGTTAAAGTGTGAACTCTACTTCAAGTAGGGTAGAAACATCTCGAGAAATACTTCCAAGCCATGAAACAGAAATCCATAGGTGTGCGTGCTGGTCCGATTCTCTAAAATGTTCCATGTTAATACTTATGGAAAATTGACTAGACATTGATTTTATCTATGTAATAGAGTCTAAACTACTATATATGCAGGAAAATAGTTTTCTAGAAATTTTAAGATTGACTCCTTATCTTCTCACAGGTTACACATACTACATACCTTACTTAACAAAATTTTAAAATAGTTTCGATTAAAAACCAACTTTACAATTATACGCTCAATAACTCTAAGGTCACAGCCAAAACCTATTATCGAGGGTTTTGTCACAGCTGAGTAGGCAGATTCATTCGAATTCTTCAGACCGTGTACATTTACATATGCAATTATTAATCAACAGAATAACTCTCAATATTATTTACAATAGGCATCATGTTTGGTGGAAACCAATTCTGTTTTTGGGAAATACACTTACCCAAAGGTTTTGATATAATGTGGATAAAATAAATTAATGGAACTTGTACACGTGACATTTTCATTCAGTCAGTATAATATACTAATGTAATTAGTTCAGGTAGCTTAGTTGAATTGAAATAATACATACCTAGATAATGCAATTTTCTACAAATTAGCAAAATCAACAAATGCGAAGACTGTTTTACTAATCATATTAGTCAATCTTACTATTAGAAGTTTAGTTAAAGTTGCTAAATAATTCGCTAAAAGTGCCAATTACCATTAGAATGCTGGAAATGTACAAATCAACTAATTTAACTAAAGTTTCAACTCACTGAAATTTCAAACACATTAGTTGAAATAACTAATCGGCACAGTTTGGGTACGAATTGTAAATTTTGACTAATTTTATTGGAAAATATAGCTAATTTATTTGTTGATCTTAGAGAGCTTAAGCCAACCAATTTCATTTTGCAAATTCAGCAAATCTGTTTAGTAGGTAAAGCTAATATATTCGTTAAAAAATTCAAATTATTAGTTGATTAATCTAAAATAAGATCAACTAATTAGGTTTTGCTGAATTTACTAATATATTTTTCTCAGTGTACGACGAATTCGTCTGCATAATCTATTTGAGAGGGTCTGTATGTGCCCAGATGATTCCTCTCGGGGGTTCGTTCTCCTAAGTGTCATGAGAAATAAGAAGGATGAGATGTTATCCATTATTTATTCCCCTGTGCCAGGCTAAATTTCAAGCAATTATTTTATCAGAATACGAGTGCAAACGTATTTTTATCTCTGATATTCCTTTTCTAACTAGCACCTCGAATGCTTTTTTGAAGTCAACAATCGCGGTATATAAAGAGAAATTCCATTCCGATTATTTCTCTACGATTTCTTGTCAAAGTTCTTATATTTGTTATATATATGGTGCATGCGCATGCTGTTTCGCTCAGCTTCTTGTACTTCCGCATTAGCGTTGCTGTAAAATTCCCAACTCGTTCTCTTTCCTGACCTCTTTGCATCTTCTGCATTTTGGAAATATTATGGCCGTAGATCTTCACTGTTCTGAGTCAGCAGTTTCCATCTTACCTAGCCGCTTAATTTTGGTCCATGAGACCGATATTTTTCTGTTTGGGCTTGCTTTATCTAGAACCTATCTTTTCAACTTATTGATATATTTGTTTGCATGCATTCTCCCTTTATTTCATGCTTTCTCATCATTATTCCCTTAAGCTTTAATACAAAAATATTTCTTGTTTCGGTTTGGCCTAGTTTCTGTGTTTCTCCTCACGCTTGCATTGTCATTTTATTGCAGCACTTATACATGATAACTGCTGCTTTCCATACCCTTCTATCCTTTAAGCAAGAATTGTCACCTCTTAAAAGTCATGCGAGCCAATTTAGGTTTTCATACGGTGGCTGTCTACAGATTTGCATGTCGACGCTGAAAAGTATAAACGTCGTAACCGACCAAAATGAAACTTTTCACTAGAGCCCAAACTTTTTCAAAATCAGAAAAAAAATCTTAACTTCTAAACTATTTATGATAGAAGTGCTATTTTTGGACAGGGTTTTTTTTAATTATGTCCACAATTGCAATAAGTAGAATTACGCTAAAGTTAGTATAAGTATTAGTTTTGCCAGTTACAGCATTCCGTTTTTTGTTTTACGGACCTCAAGAATGCTGTATCTAAATAGCTGTAATGTATGGAACAAAATCAATGTCAAAAAACTGATGGCAAATAAAATGATGTATCAAATATACCTTATTTATTTGTATGATACATGTGAGCTGTATCCAAGTTCTATGTTTAAAAGAAGATCTAACTTTTGTTTACAATAACATACCAAAAGAGTGGTGGTTTAAATGAATGGTTGTAGTTATTATAAATTTTTTTTTAAAACTCTTTTAAAATGTTAAATCAACATTAAATATTAATTTAAACATTATTTTATGGAAAATTTAAAATCGTTTCAAAATAAATGAATTCAAATGAAAGTGTTTTCTTTATAAAATAAAGCAACAGATATTTTCATTAGGAAAAACAAAATATTTTATTTTCAAAGGTAACAAAAAAGTTCTTAAGTAATAA
Organism: Dioctria rufipes; assembly: GCA_963924295.1. Taxonomy (NCBI): domain Eukaryota; kingdom Metazoa; phylum Arthropoda; class Insecta; order Diptera; family Asilidae; genus Dioctria; species Dioctria rufipes. Next base: position 71,065,645 of record OZ002740.1, on the reverse strand, counting down.
TCCAGGTATCATCGTATGAGGTATTCTCTTGAGTCTGTAAACTTAAATAAAAATATTTCTTTATATTAATTTATTCTGTCGCATATTTCTATTGTATTTATTGGTATTTCTAATTATATTCCTGGTCAGTTTTACCCAAGCGGTCAGCCACCCTGCCACTATATTTCAAATTCAAATACTCTTTGGCAAACATCTTAGGAATCACTTGCTTCTCAACTAGCTTCTTGAAATCGTTATATATTTGAAGCGATATTGGCAATTTCGATGGGTATAAATTAGCTTTAGGTTACTATTATTAAATAACAACGGCACTTCCATCGTTGCAGCTTCCGGCAGCATTCAGTTTTTGACGTACATAATATTCGGCTTGCTCTTTTTGAATGTTGCCACATTCATCTTTGAAATATAGATTTTTTGAATTTTGTTTAAGGTGTTGTTTAAAATCTCATCAAATCCCATCAAATTGCAGTCTTCGAGTACGGAAATTTTATAAGGAATTGGATTTTTTCGTGCCAATTCGACAACCGTAGGCCATTGAGATGGCGAACATATAACTGATTTTCTTACTGTACGTTCTACTGCGGCGTGTATATGACCACCGGCATGTACGTGTGTCCGGGGATCAAATAATTCATTTGAATGACTTCAAGGTTCATGCAATTAGATAATGCGTAAAGTAACATGCTTAGCAAAATCTGGTTTTTATTTTCAAGATACTTTCCGGTATACCACGCGATTCGTTGAGGTAAGCCGATCAAAAAATTATTCCACAACCCCCCCCCCCCCCTAAACCTTCCTTTAGGAGCTGTGGCCAGTTGAAGATTTCCCCAATATTCGTGAACCCTGATGGGAATAAATGAGTATAACTTTTGAACCACACAATAGATTTTGATTATTGTTAGCTTATTTAATAGCCCAGAATAGTAGCTGTCGAAAAGTGTATTCCTCTGTATTTGTTAATTAAGCATCTTTAAGTTATTCTCAAATATTTCCAAAATTTTGATTTTTTTTACACACAAATTTCATAAATACCGTTATTTATTTCAAAAACTTTCTTCCATGTAACCCAAATTTATTGCTTCTAATTAATGCTCCTACTACCCTCTATCACTGGAAAAAAAACGCATGCCAATACCTGAATAAGTTTTAGCACTGGAGGTTTATTGGCAGATTGAAGCCAGATCAAGCTGGCTTTTTATTTTTGCCAGAAAAATCGTAAAAAGTCATAACTGATTCGGTCCCTGGTTTAAAGAGAACAAGAAGCTGATTAAAGGTATGTTATCTAAGATTGAAACGCTAGTACATAATAAATATTAACAAAAAATATTGTTAATTACTGGTATGTGGTTTTCAAATGAAGAATATGCGGATATACACCTCATCTACGGTGAAACTCACAGAAATACCGGCCTGGCAAGACGATTGTATCAGGAGAGATTTCCTCGTCGTAGACTTCCGGATCGCAGGACCTTCGAAAGTGTAGATAGGCGTAAAAGGGAGTGGGGGAAAGTTCAGTATAGACGACTGGATCAAGGAAGAGGGAGGCATGATGTAAATCTTGAGGAGGAAATATTGAGAATGGTAGCTGCAGATGAAAGTACTAGTACCAGAAGATTAGCGCAGCGAACAGGAACCTCTCAGTCAACAGTTTGGCGAATACTTAAATCTAATCAGCTGTACCCGTACCATTTTCAAATAGTACAAGCTTTACAAGAAGGAGATTCAACTAAACGCCTTCAATTTTGCAGATGGATCCTTGAAAAAGAGCCAACATTTCCATCAAAAGTATTGTTTACAGATGAAGCTACTTTCACCAGGGATGGAGTAGTAAATACTCATAATTTGCACACCTGGGCTTCACTGAATCCGTACGCCATTTTAGATGTACATCATCAGAGGAGCTTTAAAATAAATATGTGGTGTGGGATTATTAACAATTACTTACTAGGTCCGTTTGAAATACCTACAGTGAATGGTACCACTTACCTCTCCTTTTTAAAACATGATTTAGAAGACATGTTGGATGAGTATATTCCGCTTTCCCTTAGGAACGAGATGTACTTTATGCACGATGGCGCTCAGCCGCATTACTCTGTTCAGGTTAGAAGTTACCTTAACGAGCAATATACTGCGCGATGGATAGGACGTAGAGGACCAATTCCTTGGCCTGCTCGATCACCTGATCTCACCCCTCTTGATTTTTTTTAGGGGCTATTTAAAAAGTATAGTTTATAGTTCAGTTATTACTTCTAGGGAAGATCTATGGAATAGGATACAAAATGCTTGTAACCATATTATAAATAATAGTAATAATTTTGTTAGAATGAGACACTCATTACTTTGTAGGGCGCAATTATGTATAGACCAGGGAGGACATCACTTCCAGCATATATTATAGGGTTTGTTACTTTAAATTAATAAAGTAAAAATTATTACCAAAGCAATTGTGTTTCCAGTCATAAAAGATCCTACGTACCTACCTGTGATTATTGCTTGTATGCAATTTAATGATCTGGCTTGAATCTGCCAATAAACCTCCAGTGCTAAAACTGATTCAGGTATTGGCATGCGTTTTTTTTCCAGTGATAGAGGGTAGTAGGGGCATTAATTAAAAGCAATAAATTTGGGTTACATGGAAGAAAGTTTTTGAAATAAATAACGGTATTTATGAAATTTGTGTGTAAAAAAAAATCAAAATTTTGGAAATATTTGAGAATAACTTAAAGATGCTTAATTAACAAATGCAGAGGAATACACTTTTCGACAGCTACTATTCTGGGCTATTAAATAAGCCAACAATAACCAAAATCTATAGTGTGGTTCAAGAGTTATACTCATTTATTCCCATCAGGGTTCACGAATATTGGGGAAATCTTCAACTGGCCACAATTCCTAAAGGATGGTTTCAGGGGGGGGGGGGGGGGGGTATGTGGAACAATTTTTTGATCGGCTTACCTCAAGGAATCGCGTGGTATACCGGAAGGTATCTTGATCAGACACCCTGTATATGTATATTTTTCACAAAAGTTTCTAAATTTATTGAATTCCGAAAAATTTTAAATAGTTGAGATATAAAAACTTTTCACAAATAAATTTTTACGGAAGTTTTTAACACCAATTGGTTTCCTACAAAGGTTTCTAAATACTTGAGTTCCTAAAAACTTAAATAAGTGAGTTCTCTTAAATAATCGAGTTCATACATAAAATAAAAAATAATTAAATAACCAGTTCCCAGAATGTTTTTTAAAAATTCGGATCTCGATAGAAGCTGGGTTTCTCCATGCAATTTCCTTCACAAAGCCAAACTGGAAGAAGTTTTCAATACTGGATACGACTCTCTGGATACTAGTGTCTGGATAACTGAATTCATACATAGTATGTATGGGAGACAGTAACATATATATAAATACTTATAGCAAAAAATTTCATGCATGTATAGATAAAAAACTTTTTTGGAATGTGTTGACGAGGATTCGTTGGGAGATTCCGAGTTCATAAAAGTTCTAGTTAATTCGGTTTTACTATTAAATTTACATTTAGATTGGAAGTTGGAATGAACCATCGTTTCAGATTGCAGATTCGAAAGAAATATCGTATACTATACATACATTTGTGATTCAGACTAAATTATTCCCAGGGAGACTCATTTTTACCTGATTTCTAATAAATGTACTGAACTTTGACATGGAACTTATTTGAGGTTCTGAATAGACACACTTCATCTTAGCTACAAAAGTTTTTTGAGCTCTAGTTTATGGTGGGTCAGTATATACATATATTGAAGTAAGTACTGGGTCTGTACTACATGTTGGTTGGATGTCATTTTTAGAATCATTGCAGGAAATCAGATAGAGTTCCTGAATAAAAGGCCTGTGACTTAAACATCGTAATTAGCAGAAAAATTTGGATTGAATTAAAATAGTGAGATTATAAAATCAATAATCTGACATAAAATCTCTGACCTGAACAAACACATAACAAAATAAACAGAAGTAACAAGACGTAGCGGACAACATACATGTGCTTTGGAAAGAAGGTTCGAGAACCATCTCAGGTTCTTACATATATGTTTTAAATCGTATATTCCTTTGAGCCCATATATTCCTTGAACACAATATTTTCTCAAAATTATGTTATTAACAGGAATTGAAAATTTCAGAGAAGAACCCCTTGAAGTACACATTGTGTGGGTACATGTGGGCACATAAGTGTCTGGTGCAGGCTATACTTTCAATATGGCACCGTTTTACTTTTCTTTTGCCTTAATATGCTGATGAGAATGACGGGTTAGTGCTGTTTTTGTTGTGAGTATATTTATTAGGACATCGGGGAACTTGTGATCCTTTGGCAAGATTATTATGAAATTTGTTGAGAATTATTTTATTTCGCTGCTGAAACTCAACCCTGTCGTGAGAGCAGTACGGCTGGACCCGACGTAGCATAGTTTGCATAATATATTTAGCTGTTCCTCGGTATGCTACTTCATGATTAGGATATTTTGGTTGATCCATTTCGGAAGTAACAGTATAACAGAATGTACCTTGCCAGAATTCGATTCCTCAATAGTTAAAGTAATTTTCTTTCAAGCCACAACCAAGTTCATCATTCTCATCACCGCATCCTAAACCGTTTCTCCCATTGCTGCCAAATCTCTCATTTGTGAATATTTGTGTAAGTCACATTGACCAAATAAATAAAATTTCTAAATCAATTAAATTCAGCAGAAATAAGATAAAAATGAATACAAATTTATCTCCTGAATAGTAAAACTCCCCAAAATATATATAAAAACGAAATATCATCATGACCAATGATTTCATTTGATTCAGAGAAAATAATTTTATAGCTCCTTAAAATAACACAACCAGAGAGAAATGCAGGGAAGGCACCAAATTAACCTATTAGACAAGTAGTTTGCATACAAATGACTGCATTTCGAGAGCCTCTTCTGCTAGAGTTGCCTTTAAGTGTTTAAATCTCAAATATGCTCAAAGTACCCGGACAAGTGGTCATAAATTACGGGCAGACTTGTACTCGATTGCTTGTCTGCAGTGCGATGCGATAACAAATTTTATGTCTTCTTCAGGTGGATCTCCAGAGCCACACATGTGGTGGGGCTTTCCTTGTTTACCTTACGAAATACCTGTCATATCTTATGGCTATTTTATTTACCTAAGTTTTGGCAAGAGTATAATTCATTCTGGCGCTTGTTCCCTCGTTTCGTTCCCTTTTTTTGTATGAATGGCGGTTGCCGGTTGCAAACCACTTAACGTTGTTTGCTCAACCAGTTACTCGCGTGGCATATTGAAATAATGTTGGACAAATACTTGAGCTCTCATCCTGTCCGATGAGGATGGGTCTTTCGTATAAGTAAATTAGCTTATGGTACAGAGAAAGAAACCGAGGGTTTTTGTTTTGTATATCTAGTGATTCAAAGGGTGAATATATAAAATAAATTAATATAAGTGAGTAGGAACATATTGTTGGGATAGCAATTAAATAAGATCAGGTCCATCTGTAACTCTATTAATAGATATCATATTAATTTCGAAATGTCGATATATTTTACTTTTAAGTTTGGCAAGATTCGTGATCTAAAACTCTCCTTTGTTTGAAATATTTGATAAAGCTCTAATCTGTTCATTACTAATAGTAATTTGATATTTCCTTTGATTCGAAAGTTTCAGTAAGCAATCGCCGAAACTTAAAAATTAGTAACTGGCTTATTTCTTCATGCCTAGGTATATTACTTATGAAGTTGAGAGATATTTAAGGAGTGGGAGCCATATATCATCTCCTTTCACTTATCATGACATCCTATTTCAGCCATACAAAATCTTTCAAATTAAATCCGTCTGTTCTTGAATCTGTGATGTTTTCCTCCATACCTTAGAAATTTTTTCTCTTCTCCATCTATGTATGCCTCAGCTTACGAGTTTCTTTCTTTGAGGAAAATAGGATTAAACAGTAACTATCCTTGTTTTATGTGATAGCCCGTAGCTTATTCTCATTATTGATTTCAATGTGAATGGTAGTTTTAGAGCGTTTCTCCTCTAATTTATAAGTCGAAGTTTTATTTTAATTCAGATCATGTTGGAGTTTCATATCTGGACTATCTGACGAAACACATAGAAAGTGGAGTTTCATATCTGGCATATCTTACAAAAGACAAGGGATGAAAGCTTTATCGAAGTGTTGAAGCTACTGAATATGCATTACATCGGGCACGAAAATCAGATGGAAAACAAAACAAGTAGAACGCGTGGCGTGAAATTCTGCCACCCGGTGCCAACCCTAAAATTGCCGCCACCCTATTTTCGCAATTTAGCAAAAAAACAAAAAAATGTAAAAAATCTGTGTTTTTTGTTACAATTTCAAATGGATTGAAAATAAAACCTTTTTCTTAAATTATAATTTTATTCGACGTATTTTTTACAACGCAAATTCTTTAATATATTCGTCAATGTCAAGGACCTCTTCTTCGATTTTCAAAATAACTAGATTTATTAATCTCAATGTGGACATTGTAGATCGAAAATAATTTTTAATTATTTTCAATTTAGAGAAGCTTCTCTCACAATTGACATTATTTATGGCAGCTGTGAGGAATATTCTCAGAATTATAACTGTATTCTGTAACCATAATTCAAGTTTCGACTCAAAAACAAACTTTAATAAATTAAATAGGCTGGAATTAATAAGTTGCTTCTTACAGTCTGTTGTAGCTTCAACTCTTCCTTGTGAATATCTAGGAAGGCATATTTTTCTGCCAAGCCCTAGACTTCTGGAGCTTTCTTAGAATTTCAGCAGTTACTCTATCTAATGAAGAAAACATTTTTCGCTTTAAATCCCCTTCCTGCGATTACCCAGCATCTCTACTTCCGTCGCCGAAAATGTGCCTCCTCCTAATTCGTCTTGGAGGTTCAACAGAAATGCAAAGTTCTTCACACGAACTTTTAGTGTTAATTTAAGCCTCATGTACGGATTCCTCCCGTTTCTCTTCAAATACCGACTGTAAGGTGTTTATTTTCTGAGCACCCTAATGTACGGTAAGTCCCTCCGTTTGTAAGTAATTTTAGACATCATTCACTTCACGCAGCACCGGTTGCTAGAAACCCAAGAAACGAGCTCTCGCCGTATTAATAGAAATCACATGTTTGAATTTTTATTTCCTGGCCACTTTCCAATAACGTTTCCGACAAAGTCTATCATAGTTGATGTTACAGTTTGTTCTGGTATTGCAATTTCAGTAAACGCATTGGAAGCACGTGAAGCTGACAAATTCGTAATATAAATTACAGATCCCAGCAAGTCATCAGCGTCGAGTACTTGTAGTACTTCAGCTTCTCATTTATTTTGAGCTGCACTAGCCTCTGAAGATCATACAGCTGATAGTTCTGGCATCTCCGAAGAAACTTTCACAAACTTTCGCATAGCGCCTTCATTTTTTCTGATACCTTCTTCCTTGGTTTTCTTCTTATTTCGATTCTATGCTCAAATTTCTCTTACAATTTTTATGGTCAGTGGGCTATAAGAACACAAAAAAAGATAGAAACAAAAAATAATAATACCATGAATGCATTGCGCTCGCGTGAAGTTAAATTTTATAGTTTAATACGTTAAAACGAATAAATAACATTCTACGAGAGTAAAAATGCAAAGCCATTCAAAGTTTTAAAAATAAACAGAACAAACTGGCACTCCTATATATTCGACGAATCATATAAAATCAATAAACTTGACTTTGCAATTACATGCTAAAAAATTTAAGTTCACATGAAACTTTATCAAAGTAGCAAATAAACAATATCAACACGATCGCGGTCGGTCTCGTCCGTTTCGAAATTCAAAAAGTGAAATTCATTTTCCTATTTTTTTTTCCAAACTTTTATTTAACTTCACATAAATATAAGTATATTTCTGTGGCCACTGGTCAACTAATGATAACTCCAAAATTGAAAACTTTCTATTAAATTTGATTCCAATTATTTTGTTTTAGACTTTTTTTTTCTCTACTTGTCATAACTCCATTATCAATAGAAAGCGATAATTACTATGGTACATTAGTAATATATCCGGTGTTTTAACTTAATTTTATGTCAAATTATTATATGATGGCGGCTATAATGAAAAACATGCATTTTGGGGTTATCACCAGTTGACCAGTTGTCTGAGCTTACTAATATGGCCTGATTCTGTGGGCAGGATTAACCAGCTCAACCACTCCCTGCCGTCTCCCATATCTCTACCGACCGGGTACATGCCCCACCCCGTTCCATGCTACGCCACTGGGTGAAGAGCTTATTCAATTGTATTGTATTTTTAAGAACATAAATAAAATTTTGTTTAGTAGTGAAAGTAACATGATTCTCGACTTATCAACCCGAGATTCTCTCTCGATAGTGAATTGCTAATATTGTAAGACGAACCGAAATTGATGTAAAAACTATGTTAAATGCACATAATTTCTTTGTGTTAATGGTATTATATATTAAGAGAAGCGAGCTATTCTTGTGTCGTAAGCGACTTTCGCAAAGCGAGGTTTTATGGACATTTAACTAGAGCCTTGGAAATGGACATTTATTCATTTTAAGTGGAAAATAATGTCCGTGGCCACTTCTTTGCACCTTTAATTATATCACTTTTCCCAGATGTACTAGACATACCTGCACATGCCATTAAACAGATTAGCATATCAGTTCGTGATAAATCATAAATCTTACTTAGAGGAACGAAGGAATCTCGAAGTAAATTCGAAGCATAGATGCATGCCGCAATCAGAGAAATGGAGATATCTCGAGCATAAAGTAGAATTCTCGTGTTAAGTGTTATAGATCATACCATAAAAAACGCAATATAAAATCGATATTAAATTAACTTTGCATTTTTCCATTATACTTGCGTCAAATCAACAAAATTCAATTTATATTTTCGTTCAAATTCATTCATGTTCATATTTGACAAAAATAACTTCCGTTCCCGAAGGTATAATAATAAATTCACTTTTTCCTGCATGGTACACTCAAAGTCAGCAATTTTATTAAAGTAAAACGCGCACAAATGAGTAATTGAAAAAACATATTCACAGTTAGTCTGAAGTCTGAAATCCGTAGTGAATCGTCGCGTTCTTTAAATTTACTTTCTGGTATATCTCGCCTATCTAATTTCTATATCGTTTATCTAAATTGATTTCAATAAAAAATTAATTAGTAATTTAAAGTTGGTGTTTTAATTTATATTATTATTTTTTTATTAATAATAAAATTAGATTTTTAAATTGTTAATCTCTTTATTTTCCTCTCATTAGTAATAGGATCAGAGAAACGATGGAATCTCGCGGGAAATCTCTCATTTATTTCTTATTCATATTTCTTCTTTATTGCGTAGCAGTACACTCCTCTCCCTCTCCGCCGCATTTTTTTTTAGATATTTTGGTGACGATTGTGAGATATGCTTAGAAATTTATGAATTTGAATGGAGTAAGTTGGATGGATCAAAACAGTCAAATCTGTTTGTTTTTTTTTTGACATCATCATTAGATTATTTTGGTTTAGGGTATAAGAAACTGGCGACGGGGTGAGGTACATATATACATACTTCCGTTTCAGCGTGTGTTGTGTATGTGTGTGTGTGTGCGTGCGCGCGTTTTTTTCCTGAATAAATTTGAATGTATGCACTTAATCCAAGAATTTTATAAAAATCTTAAAGTTTTCTCTGCAAGTTAAATTAACTTCCTTTTTTACGTAACTTTGTTCATTTCATACCGTGGAGGGAAAAAGCTAAAACCTTAAATTCAGAGAGGTGAAGTAGTCGTAGGATTTCTGATTGAATATTCTTTTCAAGTTGAAATCAACCGCGAACGGAAAGATGTTTTTGAATTTCATTTAAATATTTGAAGAATTTTTTGACTTTAATATCATAGTCTTTCGGTAAACAAAAGATTCCATTTCTATATGAGAACGTACAAATACTTCTACCTTTGGTAAAAAGGATTTTATTTCCTAGAAGTTTCCTTTAAGATTTTTTTTTAATATTGGGGCTTCCTCGGCATTTCGTATAGAAATATGACCAGAAATGAGCTCTTTGAAAGTTATTTTTATTTGGGTTATCTACTACATATGCCAAGATTCTAATGTCAAATCATCCATTCATACCTACAAAGACTTCCTAAAGTAAATTTTAAATATTTGGTGGTTTTCAGAGAATTTTGAGTTTATCTATAGCTCAGACGAAGGTCATGATAACAAACAATTTAAAAGATGGTCTTTACCTTTATATAAAATATTTTTTCAATTATATTACAAACTATCGCCATAAATCGTACGAAAATTATTGAGTGTATATATAAGCTAGTACCGTCTGAAAAATATATATTATCTGCTATGATTTTTACCAGCGGAGGCGAAACCAACAGCACAAATCACAGTCGAGGCACCCAAACAGGTAGTCAAAACTAAGCGCACTAAGAATAAATGCCGCTACAAGATGTCGGACAGCTCAGAGCGTTAATTAGGCAAAGAAAGGCAACGATCTCTTGGAACGAGAGGCGAAACCGAAGTAGCCAAATCGGCTTCAGAGAAGATCGAGCAGGTTATACTGCATAAGCCAGATATCGAGGTGGCCACTAAGGATAAAAGGATCTTCGGCTGGTCAATAGTAAGGAAGTTAAGTGGTGAAAAAATGAGGTGGGTAACCCGAGGCGCACTACTAATTGTGCTGGCGTAATTGCACTGGCTGGAACATCAGCCACACGGGCTTTAAACGATGGTCCACTGTGCCGGCCCGAGACAGCTGTGACTGGCAGTCAAGCACGCTCGGGTGCGGGGGGGGCGATCTTTGCGGTGGTTTCTATAGGTCACCCTGTAACTTCTGAACGATACACGGATTTAAGATGCCCAAAAGGTTCGTTTTAAAATGGCATATCACGCGCTGTACCTCAGATGTAACCATTTCTGTTTTCTTTTTTCTTTTTCAATAAAAAGCTATTAAATTTTATTAAAAGAATTACATACCATCCTACTGAGATCTTCGACAGCTGATGTTTCCCTCGTTGAACTGGATGACTGGAACACAGAAATGAACCTAAAATAAACAGAAAAGTGGATGAATTAAATAAATAAATAAAGTTAAAATAAGAATTCAATTAGACAAATTTAAATAATTTTTACACAAAATTTAAGGTACAACAAAACGTATACAAACCAACAACAGCATGTAGTAAACAAAAATGGATTAAATAATGTAATTACTATATTTTTTAATCAATTTATACTAAAAAATACATTTATAAAACCAAACGAACATAAAAAAGCAACGTTGAAATTGTTTAATACATTAAAATAAAACTCAAATTACCAAAATGTACCTGTAATGACATGCAGTTTGGGACTTACCTTTAATGCAAATTAGTGCTGTAAATTCACTGGCATCCACGATCTGCGCCAACAGATATCCCCCGTGTCCCACAATGATTAATTGAGATAAATCTGAAAAACAAAAAATACTACAAAACTCGCGAAAGCTCAGGTGAATATCCCCTGTCACGCACTCGAATAAAATCGCAAATATCTACTTTCACTATTAATTCCCTGTGGCACAAACCACTCATATAATAGAATTAACGCGAATTTGCACTAATTTGTGGGAAAGCGAAAAGAACGTGAAAGCCAGAAAGCGCAAGTTGGAGAAAATAAATGAAAATTTCAAATTTCCAACGAAATTAGTGCTAGCACACAGGCATAAAAGTACAATTTATAACAAATCACGTTTCCACGGAGAAAAGATTAAACAAATAAGAAAATCAGATTATAGTTATGAAAGCCACATTTTTAACAGTCACCCTGTGTGCAGAAATTTGCAGCCATTTTCAAAATATCTGCTACTAAAGCTATAAAAAGTCGCGCACAGTTCAATCTCACTCTTATTTTTTGAGAAGCGAAGAAAGAGTGTTATTTTTCTGCGATTCTTTTGGATTTTGGATCATCAACATCAAGCAGTATAAATTAATTGTGTATAGATATTGCGGTAAATTGCATTGTTTGGTGGCAAAATTTACTGCTATTCCTGCACAAAATCTTCGGCGACGCACAAATAATTTACGTTTTATTTCAGACCTTCGGCGATTTTGATTATTATTTTCTTGATTTTCGTTTAATATTATTTCATTATTAAATTTTTTTTTCAAATATTAATTTTGCTTTAACTTTTCCATTTCCAAGATTAACGTAGATAAATGAAAAATAATTTTCCGAACCTTTTGTGTCTTTATAAGCTTTTAATTTTTATTTCTTGGATGCATTTATCGTTCTACAATAATATGGAATTAGTTAGTATAATTAATTTAAATATAAGCAAAAATTGTATAAATTGACGACGTACCGCTGCTAGTGACGAAAAGCAAGTTATCGAAGCTACTATGAAAAGTGATAATGAAAGCATAAACCCAGTGGCTATTGAAGGTGTTGCCGAGATCAATCGTTGCTTCGAATTTTTACTAACAGGGAGCACACTATACTTAAGTAAGAAGTGCAAAGGAAAGGACGCGTCTACCATGTGTGAGCTAAGTGAGTATTACCATAAAAGATTCAACAAAACTAACTTTAAATATGTGTGCCGCGGCGGATAAATTTAATAAGCCCGTTGCCGATATTTTAATCACGATTCGGACATTAAGAATTTTAGCTTGCTTTTTCACGTATTTTTTGATGGTAGTAGTCAAATGGCATTCGTTCGTAAACATATTTCGCAGAAATTAAACTAACCGATAATAGGGATGCATAAAGTGAGTGTGATTCGATTTGCCTGTAATGAGCAAACAGCTGTACAAGTAGGTATGTGATCGGTTTCAAATGCTTTTTAAGATTTAACACAACGATAAATTTTTATCGTTAGAATGAGTGGCGATACCGAACATCTGGTTAGATTGCCTGTCAATCCCTGATGAAAATCATTGTTTGTTTTCTGAGTTGCAACTAGCTCGCGCTCGTCCAACCAATTTGCAGCCAGAATCTGAAATAAGCATCAACGAACTCATGATAATTTGACAGCCATAAAAAGAGTATTCGATTGGAAAATGCAGGATAGAATACCAGAAGGTCTAAGTTGTACAAGTTTTGATATGATTCCATCTGTTTCTTTGCACACAGGTTATTTTACCTAATTTGATTTTAGAAAACTTTGGCATCTTAAGACAGTAGGAATTAATAACGATACCGTTGATGACAACTTCACCGAAATTAATTCCAGAGATTGTGTACCGAAATCCGAGGAACAATATTGGAAAAATTTACAAGATAAATTGAATAATACCAGACGGTAATGAGCTCTAGATTTATTGCTATCTAATTTACAAAGACTTATTCATTCAAAGAAAATTATCTCAAGAAGCTGCAAAGCTACTCGAATATGGCAATACCAAGCATGATTTCATTTTGTCAGGATTTGGTGAAGAAGTTACCCTTGATTTACCTCCTGACAGAATTTATTACCTGCCTCATGGCCCTGTAATACCCTAACGATAAAAGGACAAGAAAACTTCCTATAGTTTTTGACGCCTCGGAACATGCTCCGAACGAACTCTCATTGAAAAACAACCTTCGTGCTGGATCGAGTTTTTTGGTGGATATTTTTAAGATTTTACTGAACTTCCGTATGGACCAAATTGGATTAATTGCTGACATTGAGAAGGCATTCCCTCAAATACTGATCAATAAAGAGGGTCGCGACTGTCATCGTTTTCTGTGGTACTCCACGAAGGTTTCACCTGGCGGTAGCATTCCACTTATACAGGAATATAGAACGACATGTGATCCTTTCGGAGTGACCTGCAGCCCATTTGATGATTCATATGGTGCTTAAAACTGTATCAATACTTATACTATCCTAAGCTAAAACAATTCAACAATAATTAAAATTTAATATTTCAATAAAAAAAAATTGCTGCCACGGAGGTTTGCTCTTTTCACTTCTGAAAAATGAGAAGAAAGTCTATAATTAACTTCATTTAATTAAAAAAAAAAAAAACAAAAATAGGTGTTTTGTGCTGTATGTATAAGCACCGTTTCAGTAATAGAAATAAGTAATTAGGCAGAAGTATGCTTCTGAAGCAGGAGTAAGTTCCTGTTGATCTAAGAGTTGTATTTCATTGACTGAACTCTGACTGCGGCGAAAAACATCTGATTGACGTAATGTCACTTGCTGCCGGAGGATTTTATAATGGTGGATGTTCAGATAAGTATTTGGTCGTCCTTTAGAAAATGATACTTTGTGTTCCCCTTTTTTATATAATTTGAGAAATATTTCCGTCGCTGGAACTACTCGGAAATGCATTGTACATAGGAGTTGCAACGAGAGATGTGGAATATATATGTAGGATCCTCGCCAAAACTAATCTATGCATAATACTTACCCAACTTACGCAAAATACGTCCAGTTATAATCATGAATATAGATCATGCGATGACAAAACACAAGAATACATGCCGACAAATTCCAGCGCTGATAAAAGATCGATGCGATAGCGGAGAGCACTTCCAGCTACGTAGTCATCGAGAGCAGATCGGATTTTGTTAATCAGAAACGAAACTTTATATTTGCTTAATAGTTACCTATTTTAGAGACTTTTGTTGTTTAAACTAAACTAAATAAATTCCGTACAATAATATCTCGCGCTTTTTCTCTAAATAATCAAAATCCCACAAAACCTTGGTATCAGAAGTGCGATAATTGGGATAATAATCTAGATAATTAGTGATCATTAAATAATTAAACTGTGAAATAAGTGCTCTAAATTGCAAAAAAAAAAAAAAAAGACGAGGTGATTAATCACGTGTGCATGATTGCGACAAAGTAAAGCATTCTGCATTGAAAATTGTTTCATGAATAGAAAAATATGGAAATTGTTTTCTGAAAAGAAAGGGATACGACAACACTAAGAAAAGATATTAAAATTTTTAGAAAAGTTACGAAAAGTGCAAGAAGATCTGTGAAAGTGAATTAGCCACGAAGAACCTTAAGGATTATTAAAAGAAGAAGCTACGAGAATTGGTCTTCGGTGATGCGAAGTTAAGGCACGAACATGCGTTACAAGATAAGTGAAAACCGTACCTAAACAGTACCTATAAAATATATATTTTTACGCTTTTCACATAAAAAATGGTTAAATTACACAGATAATGTTAACTGCATCAATAAAATTAGCTGTAAAAATTTTACGAAAGAGCTGACATATGTACATACTGGTAAATTAAACCGTAGCAAATATATATGGAGATCATTTTACGAATTTTGAACGTTTTTATAAAATAATTTCGATATGGATATGAACTGAATGAAGTGAATAAGCGACACGAAAATACTATACGCGAAATATGAGAATTTCAAATTACTAAACTGCGGAATTATAATATTTGAATTTTTATAAACTCATGTGAACTTAGAATAGGCAGTGGAATTTTTATTAAAGACGAAATACGTAAATTTAAAATTACAGAATTACAAGAATTCATAAATAAACGCGGACTATCAATTCAATATAAAATAAAAGAGGATTTAGTAAATAGACTTTACACGGCAATTAATTTCGAAAATATGGACGAAGTGTCTGAGAGTTGATTTAAGAAAGTGAATAAAGGTTAAAAAATTCGTTTGATGAAAAATACAGCGAAAGTTCGGTTTATGAAGAGACGGGCGGAACCTATTTCTGAAGCTTTATTTGAAATAATTTATGGGAACATATACAATCCGGCGATAAGTATAGCACCCGCAGGAAACAATTCAAATTCATCAGAAACATTAAGTAGCATTTTAATTGACAAAACCGACATAGTGAAAACGCCTGAGGAAGGAAGTTTCTCGTTTCGGGATATAGAAGAGTCTTTGGAATCATTTAACGGCGAAATGGGAAAAGATGCTACAACATGGATAAAAGAATACGAGGATGTTGCAACTATGTACAAATGGTCAGATATGCGGAAATATTTTTACTCACGACGTTTACTAAAAGGGGCGGCAAGGTTAGCCATAAAGTTCAACATAAGGCTAGGAAATTGGAAAGAGTTGAAGGAGTGCCTTATTAAGGAATTTTCAAAAACTACACGTAGCATAAACCTTCACAAAACTTTTAAAAAACAAAAAAAAAAGTTGCCAACTGAGCCCTTTTAGGAATATGTCTACGCAATAAAGAAAATAGCTAGCGAAGGAACTATGGATGAAGAATTAGTCGTGATTTACACAATTGAAAGTATCCCAGACGATGTCTTAATAAAGCCATTCTTTACGAAGCTAGGAATATAGCAGACTTGAAGGTGAAACTTAAAGCTTATGAAACGCTGAACGGTCTATAGGCACGTAAAGTCCAAGTGAAGATAATCCCAAATAAACAATTCAAAAGCAAGATAAGATCGTGGCTGCAACAAAGTGCCAGATCCAAAATAAACGAAGGGAATATCGAATACCAACATATAACAATTCCAGTCTGGTACCCAATACGAAGATCTTACTTTGCTAGGACAGAATCACTTCCCCCGAGAGTTATTCCACTCCAAAGAATAACTCTACCTTTTTATGGGGTGGGGAGGATTGTTACATGCAGTAATAGAAGATATCAATCTGAATAGCTTATCTACAAAAAGAGTAGAAGAAACTGCGTCCGCAATTTTCTTCACACTCCATACAATTTTAATAAAATAATTCCCATGACAAATTTTGCTTTCAGCAAAATTTGTCAGTGAAAATTTTCCAAAATGAAAAGTAAACCAAAAGATAAATCGCAAAAATTACAATATGTATGTACATACGTACATACATATCGCCAAAAGAGCTTTCGCGATAAGAAGTGCGCGCCGCGAAAGTACATTATATGTATACGCGCCCCGCAATTACAATCGACGGGACGGTGGCTGAAGTTTATAAAAACATCAAATTTCAAGCCTCCGTCCAACGAAAAATATTCTGGACTTGTTTAAACAAAATTTTTTTTCTCAGGGCAGAAATGCAACTGTGCATTTTCTTCCCTGACCGATGGCCCTTGATCGCGATAAAAATGATCAAGAGCGCAGTCGAATTATATCACGAAAGTGGAGTTGTGATTTAAATTTCATACACGGCGGTATGGCAGTAAAATTAAAAGCATCGAGACGAGTTTTAAAAAAACAAATCCTATACGCGGCGGTCTCGGTTGAGTAGGAAAGTAAAAAAGAAAAAAAAAGGAATAAAAGTTAAAATCTAAGAAAAAGAGATGTGTCAACAAAAAAAGGAATAACAGTTAAAATCTAAGGAAAGAAAGTTGTGTCTGAAAAATAAATAAAGTTAAAATTGAAAAGGAAAGTCTTTTGTGGTGGTTTTAAGATAAGAAGTTGTGATTAAAGTGACCCGACGACTCGACATACCAAAAGAAAATATAACAGATCTTTACTGGAAGTACTGGGTTTTCCAATAAGAGGTGTTATTTTAATTAGCCCGCTATTTCGGTAGATGTCACTTTTGGAGCTGTCATTTTTTTAACATTTGACAAGTAGAAACCATTAATGAAAATGGAACGATACACGATTCAACAACGCATTGAAATTATTAAAATTCACTATAAAAATGGTGAAAATGTGGCAGAGACGGTTCGTAAAAGTCGAACATTTTTGGGTCGTCGTGAAGGACCTTGTCGGACCGCAATACAGAAATTGGTGGAAAAATTCGTGCTGTCGGGACAAGTTAGTGATGTGAAGAATAAAACCCGTGCACGTCGCTCAAGAACAGCCGAGAATATTGCTGCTGTAGCCGAAAGTGTTGAAGAAAACCCAGGTTTGTCCATTCCTCGTCGTTCTTTGGAATTAGGCATTCCACAAACGACATTACATCGTATTTTGCATAAAGATTTGGGTCTTAAGGCTTATAAAGTTCAGTTAACACAAGAACTCAAGCCGGCCGATCATCAACAACGTCGAGTCTTTGCTGATTGGGTCCTTGAAATGCGTGGGAAGGTTCCGGAATTCCATTGAAAACTCATTTAGAGTGATGAGGTCCATTTCCACTTCGATGGCTTCGTCAACAAGCAAAATTGTCGCATCTGGGGCTCGGAAAACCAAAGAGTTATTATTGAAAAGCCTCTCTATCCTCAAAGTGTGACTGTTTGGTTTATGGTCCCGCGGGGTCATTGGACCTTACTTTTTCGAAAATGAGGCTGGAGAAACAGTTACGGTGAATGGATTGCGCTATCTACAGATGATTAATGATTTTTTATGGTCGGAATTGGATGGTATTGATCTGGACAACGTTTACTTTCAACAAGACGGCGCTACGTGCCATACAGGCAACTTAACCCGTGATCTTTTACGGGAAAATTTTCCGGACGTGTTATCTCTCGAAGAGGTGATCACAATTGGCCACCGAGATCTTGTGACCTTGCGACTTCTTCCTTTGGGGCCACGTGAAAGAGAAGGTCTACGCCAACAGCCCAGCGTCGATTCAAGACCTCAAAGATGGAATTCGTGAGGCTATCTAGGACATAGGGCAACCACTTTGCGATTTGGTTATGGAAAATTTCATGAAAAGGATATGGTCCTGTAGGCGTGGTCGTGGTGGTCATTTGGCTGATGTTATTTTCCATTATTAACGGCATACCTTCCTCATTATAATGAAATAAAGATCCGATCATTTATCTCAAAAAATGGCATTTTTCTTTGAATATCCAAATAACACCTCTTATTGGAAAACCCTTTATAATTATATTTCCCGCGCAACATAATAAATTCCTTTTTTTTTTATAATGAATATTGAAGAAGATGTTGCGCTTTACTGAATAACGCATGTTGCTGTTGGGGTGAGAATATGGTCAAAACATAGTTTTTGTGAAATTGCGTCTAATTAGTGTGGTAATAAAAGCTTTATAAATTTATCATAACAACATAAGAGCCTTCTGGAGACGCGCAGCACAAAGTCTCGGCTTTCAAGTAATTACCAATAACGAAGTTTCAGCACTTAACCACATCGTCTACAGTTCAGGAAGCTTACAATCCCATAATTTAATGTCTTCCAGGATTAGATAAAAAAATCGTAACAGTGTTGTAATAGTGAGATGGTAACATCACCTAATTACTGTTAAGTCCCAATGTGGGGTTAATCATAAACTAGACGGAGGTGCCAGTTTAATAAATGACAAGACGGAATTCAATATTCAATATTTTATTTTGTCACAAAATTTCATAAAACTAAACAATTCAGGTACTTCTATAAAATTAAACTCTCACTAATTTAAATTTCCAAATTTATTTTTAATTGTAATTTACGTCTAAAACTCACTCACTTTTGGGCCTCCAATAGTGCTTTTTTACTCAGTCTTTAATTTAGAGAGAACATTAAATAAAACAGAAAAAAAGTGGGGTTAGGTCGATAGAATGAACATCATAAAACTGCTCATTTGGGTGACGACCGTGGTCGGAGCTCCCAGAGTAGGATATTGAAAAAAATATTGGTGAGTAGTTAGTGAGCAAAAATGGGTTCAAATACCTCTCACGATTTGTTAGGGAAGACTTCAGTAGACTTCAATATATGAAGCTTATTGATTTAGTGATCTGCTAATTCTAGCAGCTCACTATATAAAGGAAAGTAGCCGTATTATAGACACTTTTTGTAAAACCTTAATATTTGTGAAACTATTTCACATATAAATGTCATTGTATCTTCTTTTAATAAACTGAGATGTAATTTAATGAGTTTAGTTCAATTTTAGTTGTTCTTTCCCATATTTTCTTCCCTAGTTTCTAAAAACAATTATCTTCAGATTTTCTGCTTTTATTTTTAGTCGCCTAATATGAGATACAAGTGTTTTCTAATATGAGATATGTCTCATTTTAGAAGCTGAAATAATAATTAAATCTTCTACCAGGTCACTAATGGAATAAACGAAAAGGCATGTCGGTCATCCGTAAAACAGCCAGTGCAAAACATGCCCTCCGCGTCATCGTCGTCCCTAAAATCGTCATCACATGAGTCCATGAAAATCAGATGTGGTTCTGCCACAGGCGTTACTGATCAATTAGTATATTGTTCTTTTGCGGATTTCTTCTATTCTATTATTCCTATACTCTTATTGGTTTTAACACTCCCTTTGAACTCACTAAGAGAATATATTGTTTCCAGCCTTCTTTTGGTTTGACTTTCGAGAAGACCTTCCATATATAGCGTTGATATTATAAATTTGGTCGTTTGACCCCGGGATTTCTTTTGTGTGGTTATGGGAATATTAAGCTGTGGTATAGGGGTAATTTCAGTAGGTCTTATTAGGTTTCTCTCAAACACTGTAGTTTTCTTTGTGAATTGGGCTCGTAATCCATAGAACTATGGACACTTGGTTCGTAATCCCTGGAGCTATGCGCGACAGGCTTGTAATGTCTGGAGCTGATGTCGGCTGGTTTGTAATGTCTGAGGCTAACGACGCTTGGTTCACAATCTCTGCAGGTATCAACTGCTGGTCGGTAATCACTGGAACTGTCGAAAACAGGCTCATGATTTTGTTTATCCATATCTATTACCTCCAAATTTCGAGTATATGAATAATGACCATTGAAAACAAGCAACACTGGATCATCCTGACTTGGTTTTGTAAAAGATATAAAATGTGAAGGCTATTGCGTAAAAACGTGTGCCTGAATCCACCCATATGGTTGCCATGCCCATACAGAACCTTTGGGTGCCCCTCCTATTAAAACTTCTATCATATTTTTACATGGGAAAACTATGACAAGCGGTACAAATGTTCCAGCTGCATTTATGTATGTAACTACTGTAATTAGCTTTCCTCTCTCCATTGAAGTTAGGCAGTATTTAAACCTGTTTTTTCCCTTTAATGCTAACACATTGCTATGTTTATGCTGAACTACAGTGATTTCGGTCTCGCCGACATTAAATAGTCTGTGGGGCAAACACTTAATTTTTTTGAAGTTCAGGTTCATAAATGCCGAAGAAGATATTGATATTTTCTAAAGTGAAAGCTTTTATTCTTACTGCCGAAACTCCTTGTGTTGTTCTCATGGACAGCTGTTGGTTTCTATAAAGAAATCCTCATATCAATTTTTGCCAGTAATCTCTTTTCCGCCGCTGAACGGATGACTAATGCCACATTTTGTTGCCAATTGGTAAGCCATACATTTAATATCCCTTTGACGCAGTGCATAGCAGCTGTAAAAAATGGGTACATAAAATTGATTGTAACTAAATTGGCACATTTTTATATAAATCTGAATGCAATATTCAACTAGTAGTTTCTCCAAGACTTCCGGACGAACTGTTTTCCTGCCTAACGGCACCGCTACGAACTAACTCACAGATCTTGTGTTCTTGACATACCTCTCGAGAGTATCCCTTGCAACCTTAAATACTTTCGAAGCCTTTAAATACCTTCAAATATATTATGTACTATATTAATACAATTATACTTGAATTCAAATTACAATATAGCAATGAAAATATTTCATATAAACGAAATTAAGTATTTACATACCCCATTTGCTTATTCCGAACAACTTCCACCATTTTCTTCATGTCTTCCTTGCATCACGACTTCCTTTTAGAAGGCATTTTTAAGTATATCTGCAAAGTATCCCTAATATGAGGTATCTCTTTTTAGGATACCCAAGATATTAAATATAGATTTAAACCAATATAATAATAAACTCACCTTTCAAAATATATCCAAATCAAAAATTCACTAAAAAATTTCTATGTGCGCACTTACCAAACAAACATAACTGCACGAGATCTCAGATGACAATGGCACTCGCCAGGCTTACAGTTGACTTTTAGCAAGAAAATGAGAAGGTTCTGTTAGGGTTTACAATCTATGATAGAAAAAGGAACGGAATGGAACACTGTCTCATATTTGGCTTCTATCTCATAATAGGCTACTTTCCTCTATAGCACCGAGAAATATGGGAACCCTGTTTCTTATAGTGGCTTTAACAATTCAGCTCTGCCATACCATTCAATTGATAGCGACGGCCTGTCAGCTTCGTATAGGTCGAAAACGTCACTGGCACATAGACAGCAGCTGTTTTCAATTGGTAATTTTTATGATTTATAAAATATCTATTTATTTATTAAGGTTTATTTACATATTTTATTATATTAGGAACAATAGCAAAAAGACTTTGGAATTGTGGCGCAGCGTCGTGGGAAAAATATATTGGTTGTAGGAAATCCAAATGGGACCTATATATTGTACTGATTGAAATAAATCTACACTGAGGTGTTGGGATGAATCAGAGTATGTACCCAAGCGATAAAGGGCAAGGGCAAAACGGATATTCATTTAACTGAAACACATCTTCGGACGTTCGTTACTGCCGATTGTATTCTGTGAAGATACGAATACGACCCTCTCAGTATTTTTAACCCTCTTTCGTTTCAATGGCGTTTTGCTTATTTATGATTGTGTGCTTCCTGCTTTTAATTTCCAGGTCGGATACCATAATGGATATACCCAAACAATTAGTGCTGGTCCCATCTTTATATGTACATACGAGTATGTAAAATAAATTACAAATATAATGCTCCATTATAGTCGGTAGTGGAGAGTGGGTAGCAATGGGACGTTTTTTATAAAATCACTTTTTTACCTATACAGAGTACATTCTACAAAAACATATTTTGACTTGTTGGATAGTATGTTATAATTACAGACTTTGCCAATTCTAAGGTTGTCTGAAAATATAGTAAAACAACTTTTAAGAGTGCTTAAATAGGAATGTGTAGGAATGGGACAAGAAGGAACTTTTATATTAAAACAAATTATTATAAGACTGAAATAATTTATTTCAAAGTTGTCAATAAAAATAAAAACTGACTTCTTGTACTGAAATTTAAAAAAAAAAAAAAAAAATAAACGTAATGCTAAGTTTAACAGCCTCTGTTTAGATAATAGTTAAAAAAAATTATACTGTCTTAGGATAATTTTGAAAACTTTGATTTTAATTTCACACAAAATGACTAGATATCGCGGGGCGTTCTTTTAGTCGAAGCAATACAATTTGGTTCCGGAAGCTTAAAAACAATATCATGTTTCATTACGACGCTTTTGTCCTCGATGTGAGGATTTTTTTTTTTTTTTGTTATTAAGCCAAGCTCAGCGGATACCCTATGATGCAAAGCACAGCGTGGCCGGAAGGAGATAGGGAAAGGATTAAGGGATATGAGGAGAGCCGCGGAGGTGCCGATGTATGTCGCCCTTAAACTTTTGCATGTTATATGCCGGAGGAAAGACAGAAGATGGTAGACTGTTCCACATTCGCACAGTTCGGGATAAGAAAGCATCACGGAATTTTAGTGTACGGCCGAAGGTAATTTGAAGGGTAAAAGGATGAGCGCGGGATGCAGCGCGTGTATTGCGTGCAGGAACAATTCTACAAGGGATCAGACTAGATATTTCATCAGAACATTGGCCGTGCATATAGCGATAAAGGAGCGAAAGGCATCCAACATTGCGACGGTGCTCGAGCGAGTCGATATGACGAGTAATTGCCACAACGCCAATGAGCTTGCAGGCTCTCTTTTGGACAATATCTAATGAAGCTAAGGCTGTGCGACCAGCCCCGGCCCAGATATGGGAATTGTATTCCATTCTAGTTCTGATGCAGGAATTGTAGAGGGGCGCTGTATTTGATGGGCTGAAATATTTCTTACACCTTTTCAAAAAACCAAGACATTTTGATGCTTCTTTGGCAACCGAGAAGATGTGATCTGTCCAGCTTAACTTACTGGAAATATTAATGCCAAGAATGCTTAGTGACGGTGAATCAGAAATTAATGCACCATCAAACGAAACGGGAGTGGTTAAGTGATGGTCTTGTTTTAATGAGATGAGACAGCTTTGGGTCTTAGATGCATTGAATTTGACGCGATTCACTTTGCCCCAAGCGAGAATATTGTCAAGATCGTTATTCAATGACCTAATCATGCAGTCTCGTTTAACACATGCGGCGTTCCCTCTGGAATCCGCAAGGACGTCAAAGGAGTATGCGAAATCAAGGGTACTGTCATCGGCAAAGCTATGGATAGGATTGAAAGTAAGGGAAAGCAGATCATTAATGAAGATTAGAAATAGAGTCGGAGAAATAACAGAGCCCTGGGGGACACCGGCATTAATAGGATGAGGATCAGATATAACGCCATCTAATACAACACGTGTTTGGCGACTAGATAAAAAACTTTCAATCCATAATAGAAGAGGAGGGGAAAGACTAAGTGCTTTGAGTTTGGCTAAAAGGGCTGGATGCCAGACTCTATCAAAGGCCTTTGAAATATCTAGAGCAACGATTTTGGACTCACCAAAATTGTGAAGACTACGATTCCAACGTTCCGTAAGAAAAGTCAGCACGTCTCCAGATGAGCGTCCGTGCCGGAAGCCGTATTGGCGATCGTTGATGAGCTGATTGGTTTCCAGATACTTCATTAATTTGGAGTTGATGACTGATTCAAAAACCTTTGAAAAAATCGAAGTGATTGCAATTGGTCGATAATTTGAGTGATATATTGGAGTCGTTTCCTTTTCTTCCCAAAAATGTAATTTCCCAAAGACCATCGTATTCCTCTGCAAGTATTTTACCCACATAGTAAACCATTGTTTTCGTAGTAGGAAATTTTACTACTACAAAATCACCTACTGAAAGGGGCGTTAAATCTAATTTATTGAAACCGCAAAATTTTCGTCATCCGATTAATCTTTTAACTGTGGTTCATCTAAATCAGATGAGCTACTATCAGCATCAAGGTAAAGATTCTTGTTGCCTTGTTTCACTTTGACGGCCGTCCTCTTCGAGTTTGCTTGTAACTTGTACTTTTCTGGTATGTCTGTGAGAATTCGAGTAGTACCTCTATTTCTTCCTTTTCGCGATGCTACACTAGGCTTTGATTTAGAATAAGGGCAAACATCTTCAAGTTTAATAATAATTGTTTCGGACGAATGTGTCTCATCATTCAGAGTGTGGCTGGTGTTTGGTTGAGGGTCATAATTAAAATATCACGTATTGCCGTTGATGTAAGTGCCACTTGTTCGAAACAATTCTTGTTAGGATATCGGGTTTCCTCTGGAAAGTTATCCCGATTAGAGGGCCATACGCCACTTTTACGAAATCCTCTACTGATGTTTTCTCTAGAAAACAACAATGAAAACGCCCGGTTTGCGAGAGAGGCTACTTCATATATGCTTATAGTTCTTCCTGGATATGTTCCTATCCAATCAGAGCAGTCTTGAATATATCGAGTTTTTAACGGCCCAAAAACTGACATATCCAAAGGCTGCAGCCTTTGACTACAGTTAGGTGGGAAGGTCACTACGTACACGCCGATACCTTTAGCTCCTTCAATTAGTTCTCGTGACTGTCATATATAAGATGCACAGGCTCTTCCTTCAAACTTCTGACGTGCCGAATGAAATGTTTTAAAACCTTAAGAAAGCAATTAGCGTTCATCGACCCAGATGGATTTGCGAGTCCAACGCTAGCTGCCCTGCTGTTGCATTATTTAACACCGGGTCTTTAAAGAACTTTCTAGGGAAAATGAATGCTGGCGGTACAGTATTTCCAAAAAGCAACAAATAGTAACTAAATCTCCACGTTCTGCGGAGGTTGCTTGTTCAACTAGTTTTACTCCCTTAGACAATATGACCTTCGGAGTTTATGTACGGTTGTTATTGCAGACTCATCGCAACTTCAGACTCTTTCCAGTTTGAAAGGATGCCAGGTTTTAGTAAAATTTATGAATATTTGTTTTATTAAAACATGTGCATCGAGACAAGCTGGTAGACTCCGGAGTCCTTAAAGAAAAGTCGGGATGTCTCCATATAAAACCAAACATCCATTCCCGACCAACCATTTCGGTTTTTTCCCACTCTTCCGCCACCTTAATTTTGCACGCCTTTGCATAACGGTATGCTAATGTACGCGTTTAAGCACTAGATAATCCATAATAAATATGTGAGCAAGTGACGAGATACTTGGCAATCAGTTTCTCACATAAGAAAACACTTGACGTACTCTTGTACTGGTCTTATATAGTATGTGTAAGTTTCACCTACTTGCAAGCAATTAGCCCCACTTGCATGACGAGGTAATGCCGACTTAAAAAATTTTACAAGACTCAGCTACTGAGCGAATTGAGGCTCCCGTAAGTACATTGTTTACAGCTTCTACAATCACATTTTCTCTTTTGGTTTTACGGACATAAACTCTGGGTATCTTCGACTATAAATCGTTATATAAAAAAAAAATAGCTGTTAATAAACTCTAATAATTAAGCGTTTTCAATTTTTCATTTGCAATTCTTGTTTAAAACAAGTGCAAAATGATTGGTACGGTATCCCATTCCAGCTGCGAACCACTATCCCAGTCCTCAAGCATCCTCCTTAAATAGTTCTTGGTAATTTATTTCGTAAACTTAAATGAATATACTCCAAAACAGCACATTATTTACCTTTTTAATATATTTTAGAAAATATATTTCATACACACTTCGCCAAGTATTGTTATTAATATTTTATTGCGACCCAAAATATGAGGCCAGATTTTACTCTTGACGCAGAGATTTAAATTTTTTGGTGCAAAATTTGGCAGTAAACCGCATGTACGTGCGCACTGTTAAAGATTATATCATGACAGACGCTCGTATTTTAACCCAAAAAGAGAGCAGCTGGGATGGGGTAATTGAGTGTGGCTCTTGTCGCATTTCTCCAGTGTCCTATTCCTACCCACTCTCCCCTAAGGATTAAATCGATCCGAAAGTAGATAAAGGGGGACAGAGGTTTCAGAAATGCGAGTAAAAATCTTAAAAATGGCTACTCCCCATTCAGCAGATTTGAAAAGAATGTGATAGAAACGTAAGTTTTCTTTACTGATTGCATCCATTTCATATGATTCATAAGCATGTGCTAAACAAAAAGCTATAAGAATGCATAAAATACAGAAAAATGTAGAACGGAAAAACTTGTCTGCCGTCAACTCTGTTTCAGGTCCACTTTGAATTCTTCAAATGCTAAGAACTGGCAAATCTTGTGATTCGAATGAAGCTTGCCTGAACTCTTGGTACTTTTAATACTTCAGACGTGGCTGTTACCATTCAAGAACTGACGAGGCTTATTTAATTCACTCTTTTCTTTTTTTAATACAATGCCGTTCAAAGCGCCTTCTATTAAGAATATTATAGAATCCCTTTCCAAATGAAATACGCATATGCTTTTGGTTGTTCTTTATAATCGTTGTTGCATTATGCTACGAGAATTTCCTAGAAGTAAATTTTTATTCTGGGAGGAAAATTTAAAATGCTTTTAAGAGAAACAAAAGCAACAATTATAAACAGCGGGAAGGCGTATTAGATTTCTTGCTCATATTTAAAACTTGTATGGCTTTAATTTTGCTTAAGTTAAATTTCAGGAAAAGTGATACCAGCTAGATGGTACGCAGTTCAGTGACAGAAACAGATTATCCAGCTAAAGCGAAAAATTTTACTCTAATTAAAATTCTTCTAACTTCAAAATCGGCATACACACTTGAGATTACAGATCTTCGGGATTTCTGATCCTAGGATGACTTAAGTCATAAATCAATCAATACTTCTCCCACTTTTTCTAATGTTACTGTACCATGAGTTTAAACATTTTGTCGCCTCTATACAATTACGAGGCGTCGGTTTGATACCAGAACAGCATTGAGCTTTGGTTTAACTTACAAATACTGGCCGTAGAGATCTTCCAATTTTTGTTGCCCATGTCAATCAATATAACTTTCAAAACCTTCGCACCAAATCGTTGGTAGTCAATAGGTTTGTGGCATCCTCCGATCTGCTAGATGCAGCCTCAGATGGTTCATTAGCAGTACTGTTCAGTCCACGTCCTTATTTATAAATCCCTCGTCGAAATTCTACCATCAAATGATATCCCTCGATGAAATATTTTTTCTAAAAAGTACAAAACAAAACCACACAAAGAATCATACTTATAGCAAATGAACTCAATATACTTACCTGAACAATAAGCTTCACCACCTCGAATCCCTCCTACAAGTTATCCCAGAGTTCATTCTATCTATAAATAATCAAAAAGTATTAATATTTTAATTAAAATATATATAATTAACTACAAACTCACCTAATCATACACCTCCAGCGTATTTACATTTTTTTAATGTCATCTAATGACATTACGTCAAACAGCTGGTGTCGCCACAATCAAATTTGGACCTTCGAACCAAGCGTTGCCAGGGCAACATATTATGAAGCTGGGACATAGCTGTTCACGGCGGCTATAAAAAGGCGGCGAGCCGCAGCAAAATCACCATTCGGTTTTCAGAGTCTAATCTGAAAGCATCCTCCACCAAAGTCCAATCTGTTTCCTATCCTTTGAACAAAAGTATAATTTTGTTTATTCCTTCATATAGAAGTTTAATTCTATTATTGTAGAAGTATAATTCTACTTATATCCAACATCCAATTTTGCCGCATATTATAATTTCAGAGTTTAATCTGAAAATATCCTCCATCAGAGTCTAATCTGAATCCCATCCTAAGGGCAAGAGTATAATTTTGCTCTATCCTTCATATAGAAGTCTAATTCTATTAAAACTCACACTCCAAAAAATCTGACACTTGATCCCCGATCGTGTAACAGAAGTTTAATTCTGCTTACACGCTTCAGGACGTTGCGATTGAAGTATAGTTCTGCGCAGACGTTTTAACATTCGCTGTAACAGAAGTTTAATTCTGCTTACACGCCCCAGCACGTTGTAGCAGAAGTATAATTCTGCTTACGCGTTTCAATATTCGCTGTAACAGAAGTATAATTCTGCTTACACGCTTCAGCACGTTGCAGTCGAAGTCTAATTCTTCTACATCGTCGCTCTCTTTCTCAGAAATTCCTAATAAAATTGTCGCTATCTGATTCCGAAGAAATCTTCTTCTTCTTTCCAGGAACAGAAGTAAGGACAGAGAGTGTGGGCAAAGCAGCACGATTTTATATTGAATTCTTTATTGTGGATTTTTAAATTATCGTCATTGTTGTTGAATTTTAATTGAATTTTAGTTGAATTTTTTAATAGTGTTAGTAGTTTTATTAGAATTGGATTATTTATTGAATTAAAAGTATTGAATTTGTGATATTAGGTTAAGTTTATGAATTATTTTAATAAAATTTATATTTGAACTACATCAAAGCTGAGTTATCCATTTTAAAACCGGCACCCTCCCTTACGCTCGAGACTAGGTCTCACATTGGTCCTTCAAGTCCGGATAACTCAGTCAGTCAAATATAAAATTAAAATATTACTTAATATCACATAATTCAAGCTTCTCGGTTAAAAATGTCAAAAGATGGCGAATCCATTTCATCTGACGTTGGTGACGAAACCATTGACTCTGTGTCAGAGTTGGTTCAGTCCCAAAAAGAAGTCAAAGAGTTAATGGAAGATTTATTTAAAAGGCATCAAAGAGAAGGAAAAAATGAAACTGTCAAATCGACAGAAAAACGTTTACAAACGTTTACCGAATACTGGAAAGAATTCCAAACGCGGCATAGGGCAATTAAAAAGAGAGCGACAAAAGAAGATCTCCAGCTAGACTATTTTAAGAAGGAAATATTTAGCGAGGTTCAGGAGTACTACATTGAAAAGGCTGCTGGCATGGAAGAGGGCATAGACAGACTAACACCAACGCCGTCTGCCAGAAATCCTCCACAGACAACACAAGCCAGCACAAGCTCATGTAACAATGAAAGACTCCCTAGAATCAAGCTACCAACCTTCAATGGAGAATATTCTACATGGATCTCATTTCATGACTTGTTCAACTCAGTAATTCACAATAGCAATAATTTAAGAGACGTCGATAAATTGTACTTGTTGAAGACAAATCTAATTGGAGAAGCTGAAAAGCTGCTCAGGCATTATGAAGTATGCGACGCAAACTATCAACCAGCCTGGCAGCTCTTAAAAGAACGCTACTCAAATAAGAGAATCCTAGTCAATGTGCAATTAAAAAAATTGTTATCTCTCCCAACCATAAACCATGATACTGCCGACAATATTAAAAGGCTACTGGATAACATAACTGAAGCTTTACTAGCACTTCAGAACTTGAAAATAGACACCGATAATTGGGATCCAATAATTATATACTTGACTGTACAAAAACTGCACCCAGGCACGCACCAATTATGGGAGCAGAGCCTCCACAGTAGCACAGAATTGCCCGAATTAAAAACATTAACAAAATTCTTAGAGTCTCGCTTCCGAACTCTAGAAATGATAGGAAACAAAAATACGTCATCAAATATGACACAGAGAAAACCATTCTCACCCAAACCCACATATGGACTCTTGAACAAAACTAAAAATGCAGTACCAATACACCCACCTACAAAAAGACCTCTTGCAGCCATTGCAAAGGTAGCCATATAATTTTTCATTGCCCAACATTTAGAAATTTGACCACCCAACAAAGGCACGAAGTTGTCATAAATAAACACTTATGCAAAAATTGCTTATCACCCAACCATATAACTACTAGCTGCACAAGCAACAAAAAGTGTTATCATTGTAATAGAAATCATAACACTCTGCTCCACTACGAGCAAAATTATTCAAAAACACCAAATCAGTCCACCCAAAATTCCAACATGGAAGCCAAACAAATCACACCCGCCTGTAGAAATGATGAACAACAAGTTCAGAATTTCCTAACGTCAAATATGAAAAGAGCTCTTCTCTCTACGGCTCTGATAAACATCACTGCACCATCCGGAATCACAATGGCATTCCGAGCACTAATAGACTCTGGGTCTCAAGTGTCCATCATGAACGAGAAAACCTTTAAACGATTACAAATTAAAGGATCTCCTACTACCCATGAATTAATTGGACTTGGCACGACACCCACTAATACAGCCTTAAAACAAGCCACAGTCACAATTAATTCACTACATTCAAATTTTAATATAACAAGCAACATGCTTGTAATTAAAAAGATCACCGAACTATTGCCAGCCCAAAACTATCGAAGTTTCAAAATGGAAACACATCGACAATCTCCCGCTAGCAGATCCTAAATTCGCTATTCCAGGAGAAATAGACATTCTTCTTGGAGCAGATATTTACGCCGCCATTCTCACAAATGGCATAAAAAGAGGACCTTGCAATACACCTACTGCCCAAAATACAAAACTTGGCTGGATCTTAAAAGGAGCAGTACCAGAAACAAAAAGCATGACAACGACAATGCTATCCACCCACACCATTATAAATACTGATTTAGATAATCAGTTAACAAAATTTTGGGAACTAGAGGAATGCTCCACTAGACCCAAATTTTCACCAGAAGATCAATTATGCGAGGATCTCTATAATGAAACAACAAAACGATTACCCTCTGGAAAATATGAGGTAAATCTACCTTTTAAAGACTGTAATACACCACAGCTCGGACAGTCTAGAAACATGGCTGTCAAACAATTCTTAAGACTATCTAACAATCCAGAATTGTATAAACTATACAAAGCTTGTATCGATGAGTACACTCATCTTGGACATATGAAGCCTATTCCACCCACACAACTATTATTAGAAAACAAATAATGTGATAACACTCCATTCTATTACCTACCGCATCATGTAGTGTTTAAAGAGAGCACTACCACTAAGCTTCGAATTGTATTCAATGCATGCACCTCAAATGGTAGATCATTGAATGAACAATTACTGATTGGACCTACAATCCAACCAACACTTTGGACCACCTTATTGAGATGGCGACTGTACAGATTTGCATTTACTGCAGATATTGAGAAGATGTACAGGATGATTCAGATGGCACCTAAACACCAACAGTACCAGAGAATAATCTGGAGAAATACACCAAAGGAAGAAATAAAAGACTACGTCCTAACTACAGTCACCTTTGAAACAGCACCAGCACCATATCTCGCCATTAAAACTTTGCAGCAGTTAGCAAAGGATGAAGCTAGCAGTTATCCACTTGCAGCAAAAAGCATCATGAGAGATTTTTATGTGGATGACTTGGTCTCGGGAGCAGACAGCTTAAGCGAAGCACAACAACTACAACAAGAACTTATTGAAGCTCTGGCCTCAGGAACAATTAACCTAAGGAAATGGACAGCCAACCATCATGACTTACTAAAAAATATTCCACTAGAGCATCGAGAGTTAAAAACGAATCTGGAATTTTCAGAACACGAATCGATAAAAACTCTCGGCATCCACTGGCACCCAACAACAGATTTCTTCTCTTTCAAAGTCAACACTCCCGAACCAAAAACCACATACACCAAACGAATAATACTGTCTGAAGTGTCGTCTCTATTCGACCCACTAGGCTGGTTAGCTCCATGCATTATTACTGCCAAGATTTTAATTCAGAAGCTCTGGCTCTCTAAATGCGACTGGGATGATTCTGTATCCACAGAAGTTTTAAAAGAATGGAGTCATTTCAAAGATCAACTACCTACCATTCAGGATATTCAGATTCCACGCTGGCTAGGCTACCAGCCTAACATACGCGAGATGGAACTACATGGTTTTTGCGATGCCTCCAATCATGCCTACTCAGCAGTTTTATATCTCAAAATACATCTTAATGAGAGCTCCCGAGTACAAATCATGACAGCAAAAACCAAAGTAGCTCCCATCAAACCAGTCTCACTACCTCGACTAGAGCTATGTGGTGCTGTCCTGCTCTCCCGACTTATTAAACAAGTTGTCACTGATTTAGAGCTTGAAATGGTTAAAATTACAGCATAGACAGACTCCAATATAGTTCTAGCTTGGCTACAAAAACACCCATCCACCTGGAAAACGTTCGTGGCTAACCGTGTCTCCGAAATACATGAAAACATTCCACTAGCCATATGGAAACACGTTCCTTCAAAGTGCAATCCAGCTGATATAGCATCTAGAGGAATTCCACCAAATACCTTAGCTACAGCATCGATATGGTGGAATGGTCCAGACTGGTTACACCAAGATGAACAATTCTGGCCGCAACAAACGCCAGAAGTACACACTCAATTAGAGTATAAAAAGAAATCAAAGGTTCTCACCACTACAATCGATGAACAAATTCCTTTGCTTCACAAATATTCATCATATCAAAAAACGATAAGAATAACCGCCTACTGTCTCCGATTTATAAATAGTGTACGCAAACTACATCCGACTACTCAATTCTTATCAGTACACGAATTAAAAATTGCGGAACGATGTCTAATTAAATTGCTCCAAAATATTACATTCCCCAACGAAATCTCCCACTTACTAAAAAATCTTCCCCTTCCTAAAAAGAGTCGACTTCTATCTCTCAATCCCACGCTCGACTCTGCCAACATTCTCCGAGTTGGAGGTCGTCTTACAAAATCTCAATTAAATTACGACCAACAACATCCTATAATACTCCCTAACAACCATCATATAACCAATATCCTTATAGACCACATCCACCATTATACATTACATGGAGGCACCCAAATAATATTAAGCACTATAAGGAATCACTATTGGTTACTAAACGCCCGCAATACTATTAGACATCGCATCCACAAATTTGTTGATTGCTTTCGGTTCAATATAAGGCCTAATACTCAGTTGATGAGCTCTCTACCCTCAGCTAGAGTCAACATATCTTTACACTTCCAACACACTGGGGTAGACTATGCAGGCCCGCTTGATATGAAAACATCAACACTAAGAGGAATGAAGATAACAAAAGCATACATCTGCTTATTCGTCTGCTTAGCCACTAAGGCTATACATATAGAGCTCGTCTCTGATTTGTCCACACCAGCCGCCCTCAAACGATTTGTTGTACGAAGAGGCCTCTGCTCACACGTTTATTCTGACCGAGGCACTAATTTCATTGGAGCCAATCGACTTCTACAGTCCAATATAGAAAAATCAATCAAAGCAATCGAAGTCGATCTAGCTAATGAAATTGCTAACCAAGGTATAACTTGGCACTTTAACCCTCCTGCAGCACCTCACTTTGGAGGCCTATGGGAAGCTGGTGTAAAATCCACCAAGCGCCATCTCTACAAAACCATTAAAGATACAAAACTCACATACGAAGAACTCTACATAGTCTTAGTTCAAATTGAGGCATGTTTAAATGCTCGACCTCTTTCCCCTCTGTCCAATGATGCAACTGACTATAATATCCTCACTCCTGGGCACTTCCTAACAGGTCGTCATCTCCTCACTACATGTGAACCTCCCCCACTTAATCCTCTCCATCATCCTCTCAAGAGATGGCAACACATTCAATCACTCTCCTACACCTTTTGGAAACAGTGGTCGAGAGATTATCTCCATACTTTACATCAACGACATAAATGGCAGACTGAAAGGGAAAATATAAAAATTGGAACTCTCGTTTTAATAAAAGAAGACCAAATCCCCATAGAAAAATGGCCATTAGGACGAATCATTGAAATTCATACTGGTCATAATGATTTAGTGCGAGCAGTTACCATTAAAACACCGAAAACAACTCTCACCCGTCCTATCGCAAAGGTCTGCCCTCTCCCTTCAACAGATATCTCTCACCAGTAATTCAAAATCCCCACCAAAATCTACTACTCTGTGGCAGTACAAAAATTCAAAAACTACCATTTTGTTTGAATATAAATAAATCCACAATCCGCCAAAAATCGCTTCAAATTTGAAAAGTGACAAGTGAAGATCAAGTGCGGTTTAGTTTCAGTTTTCTTCTTTATTATTTTTTTTGTTCTTTTTTTAATTTTTATTGCCATGGAAGAACTCTTGGAGATTTTTAATTCCGAGTCTTTAGACTCTGTGGATGCTGGTCTACCTCCCACACCACCAGAGCTTTTGGCTTCCTTTAAGCCAATAAGCCCCGTGAGTCCTCTACCACCAACACCAAAGAAGGCTCCCAAAATGAAGTCAGCGATTGTACGGCCACCACCTCACGAGGTCGTGCCCGTGACCAAGCTCTTCAGGCCATTTGAAGCAAAGCCAGCTTCATCTAAAATAAAAGAGCTTAAAAAAGAGCTCAAAACAAGCGAATGCCTGAAATTCAAAGCAAGGCCAAGGAATTATTGTCCAGGAATTCGAATTCCAACTCGGCCACGCCATCCTGAACTAAAGCCTGTAACAACTACATCATTGAGTATGCCAGATTTGAGCATGTCCAACTTCATGGAACCAACTGGCCTAATAAATGCAGCAAAATTTGAAGCAAAACGCTGCCCAGGAACCCATGTTTCACCACAGCCACAAAACAAAAGGGATGGCAAGAAGTCAGCAAACTCAAAAAACAAAGGCAAATATTCAAACAGAAAACGTCATCTGTTAATAAAACAAAGCCGAGTTTACCTGGAAATCTACACGAAATAGTGCCAATCGAAACAAGTGGATCAACCACTACAACAAACACTTCTCAGATTTTAAAAACCACTATTAATGCTGTAGAAGGGTCCATCACAGAATCATCAGTGAATTCTCCAACACAAGCTTTGGATATCCCGATTCTCCCGCCGATACAGTTCCAAGATCATCCTACAACCAATAATGAAAATCCAGGAATACCAGCAGACATAAGAGAATTGATGAATGCCAGCCCTGACATCATAAAACTGCTGAAAACATGCACCATTCCATGGGATAGAATTCGCAAGGCGAAAGCCTTCTTTCGCTTTCCTCTCCCTGGCGGCATTATCCTAAAGGTAAAACGGAAGAAGGAAAGCCTTTGCTTCATCAAACAAAACACAGTAAGTTGATAAAAAAAAAAATAATATTTATAAAAACTTCTTCCCTTTCCTTGCTTCTGCACATCTAAGTTTTTTTTTTTTTTTTTTTTGTGGGAGTGGAGGATGTTCAGTCCACATCCTTATTTATAAATCCCTCGTCAAAATTCTACCATCAAATGACATCCCTCGATGAAATATTTTTCCTAAAAAGTACAAAACAAAACCACACAAAGAATCATACTTATAGCAAATGAACTCAATATACTTACCTGAACAATAAGCTTCACCACCTCGAATCCCTCCTACAAGTTATCCCAGAGTTCATTCTATCTATAAATAATCAAAAAGTATTAATATTTTAATTAAAATATATATAATTAACTACAAACTCACCTAATCATACACCTCCAGCGTATTTACATTTTTTTAATGTCATCTAATGACATTACGTCAAACAGCTGGTGTCGCCAGAATTAAATTTGGACCTTCGAACCAAGCGTTGACAGGGCAACATATTATGAAGCTGGGACATAGCTGTTCACGGCGGCTATAAAAAGGCGGCGAGCCGCAGCAAAATCACCATTCGGTTTTCAGAGTCTAATCTGAAAGCATCCTCCACCAGAGTCTAATCTGTTTCCTATCCTTTGAACAAAAGTATAATTTTGTTTATTCCTTCATATAGAAGTTTAATTGTATTATTGTAGAAGTATAATTCTACTTATATCCAACATCCAATTTTGCCGCATATTATAATTTCAGAGTTTAATCTGAAAATATCCTCCATCAGAGTCTAATCTGAATCCCATCCTAAGGGCAAGAGTATAATTTTGCTCTATCCTTCATATAGAAGTCTAATTCTATTAAAATTCACACTCCCAAAAATCTGACACTTGATCCCCGATCGTGTAACAGAAGTTTAATTCTGCTTACACGCTTCAGGACGTTGCGATTGAAGTATAGTTCTGCGCAGACGTTTTAACATTCGCTGTAACAGAAGTTTAATTCTGCTTACACGCCCCAGCACGTTGTAGCAGAAGTATAATTCTGCTTACGCGTTTCAATATTCGCTGTAACAGAAGTATAATTCTGCTTACACGCTTCAGCACGTTGCAGTCGAAGTCTAATTCTTCTACATCGTCGTTCTCTTTCTCAGAAATTCCTAATAAAATTGTCCCTATCTGATTCCGAAGAAATCTTCTTCTTCTTTCCAGGAACAGAAGTAAGGACAGAGAGTGTGGGCAAAGCAGCACGATTTTATATTGAATTCTTTATTGTGGATTTTTAAATTATCTTGTTGTTGAATTTTAATTGAATTTTAGTTGAATTTTTTAATAGTATTAGTAGTTTTATTAGAATTGCATTATTAATTGAATTAAAAGTATTGAATTTGTGATATTAGGTTAAGTATATGAATTATTTTAATAAAATTTATATTTGAACTACATCAAAGCTGAGTTATCCATTTTAAAACTGGCACCCTCCCTTACGCTCGAGACTAGATCTCGCAGTACTATTAGCTACCTACTGCGTCCACTCGTTTCTCCATCTACTTTCTATATTTGGATTCAAACCGCGATCTTTGTAATTGCATCCACGACTGGTAAGGATCTTTATGGTAGTGCATCCAGTTGCAGTAGGCTTTATGTTCTTAGCAAAGCTTGTCTCCTCTTCCTTTTATTTTACTCACTCGTCAATCGGGAAAATCTCCCCAGCTCCAGCATTCTCTTTTTCCCTTCAGCCATCTTGACTGGTCATATCATCATGTGATAGCTTCCGTTGTTGACCTCCAGCAGATTGCTGTCGGCCAGTGGATAGAGGTTAGCTTTAAGTATATCTAATTATACCTATGCAGAATTTTCAGGCACCCGTGTCAGAGATCCGCATTAGAATGGTGAGCTGAATAACTAAATTCCGTAGGTCGTCAGGTATGTGAAGTTCGCATAATGTTGACTAAGCTCCCTTCTAACCATGCAGCCCTCGGTTGTTCTCCTTAGTTATGTATTATTCGAAGCCGTTTACACTACTGAAATACTCTACTGGATATAATATTTATAGCACTACCAAAACTTATCCCTAAAATACTGTATTTACAAATCTAACACAATATTCACAATATCGAAGAATACAGTCTTAAAAATTCCAAAGCCACCATCAGTTGTATCACAGCACATAGCATTGCTGATTTTCAATCAGTTTTCCTATAGTACATAAGATTACGTGAGGAAAGTTCATGAAACACGCTAAATAGCAAACAACTTTTTCTATTGTGCCCGGTTGACTATAAAAAGGTGTACAGAGGAAGAGTTCCGTTTCAGCACCCTCAATCTAATGGGAGCCATTAACTTCGTACTTCAAAAACTTTTGAGAATTTTTAGTTGCCACTTTTCCTGTTTTTAGCCATAGACATAAGAGTGAACCTTTTTTTTTTGTTTTTTATGGAAAGAGCTTTTATTTATTATGCAACAAGCTCCGTAGATACAACTTAAAACAATCTATAGGGAACTCTTTGTTTGAGTGGAAAATTTTATGCAGAGCTTTAATTTTTTCTATAAGTAGTGCTGTGCGTTAAGAGAACCATGTTACTTTAGTCTGTAGAATTTACAGTAACTGAGAATGATTTTATTCAGCTTCTAATTATCGATTAATTATCTCCAGTGGTTTAATGGGTTAAGTATATTAACGCTTAGCTAATTACGATGAAAGTTAATTTACTAAAACTGAATAGTATTCTTGCCAGTTATTTTGCCATGAATTAATAACATAATTATTTTTTTTTTCCTTTTTTGTATGACGAGGCTACTAATTCTACATGTACGGAAGCAGATTAACTAAACTCCGAGTAAGTTATATATATAAACAAAAATTTTTTTTTGCAATATTTATATCGCGATCAATTAGCAATTTACTGGAACCGAAGATCGATTTCCATATAATCGACCCACTTCATATAGCGGTTCAAGGACGAACTATTTTCATAACTTCGATAATTCATCACGCATCTTTAGCCTTAGGCCATGGAAACTAAAGAAGTGCATTTTGTGGCCTTGTCCGTCGAACCGGAACTTTGACGTATGTAGTTGAATATCTGAGATGTTATTAAGGTAAGTTTTCTTCAATTTATTTATGTTGAAAGAAAATAGTAAAATTGCAAATACGTGCTTGTTTTCTGATATGCATAATATTAACAATTTAGGAGACTACAGTTGTTCTCGATACCAAAAATTAGTTCTTACATTGACATAGAAAGGATGATAGCGAAGATATGTCAGAAGCCTTGGTTGTGGGATACTAGAAATGAATTTTATAAGGCCATAATTAAGAAAAGGAAATTCTATATTGTGGTGTATCGCGGCTAGAGAGAGCGAAATTTTGTATTGATAAATATATACGTTTTCGTATATAATTTACATAGCTGTTTATATTAGATTTCAAAATTTTGACATAAAAAACAGCCAGCACTACTTCGAAATAAATCGGCAAACGCGTCCCGTATTTTATGTATTGTAGCACAATTTGAGCTTTCCCTATTTCTAATCCTCCTACTTCCAATAAGTCTTCTAAGCGAATTCCCTCTCCGTCATGAACGAAGTTGTACAAGGCGCAACAACACATAAGGATATCATCAGTGAAGTCAATACTGGTGTCTATTGATTTGTGAAGAATGCCGAACTTACATATAAATTCAACATACCTTCGTGCTAGTATCAGGCTGTAATTCAAAATGTTCTTCTCGTCCTTCCTGTAAAAATGTTTCACCTTCGAAAATCACATTTTCAGAACAGTTTATACACTACATGACCCCCTTAAGTTGTAGTTGTTTGAAAGATAATCGATTGTTGATTACATTATAGCAGAAGAAGTATACCCGCGTGCAAATTCTGAATGAGCATTTAGACATTTTGAAACTTTTGCAAATCCGTACATTTTCGGGCCACCCTAATACATATTCCAGAAAATATCTTTATGGCAAGGAATAGTCACAGACAACATACAACTAGATAACAAAATCTCCATATAAACCGAAATCAATTTTCAAAACTCAAAAAAAGAATTCAGAAAAAATGTTGTCAAATTAAAAATTTATGACAGAAAATGTTGAAATAGTTTTTCTCAAAGTCGAAAACAGCCAAAAAAACATTATTTTCGATTTAAGCATTCATGAATTTCACTGAGATTTTGCATAGAAGTTTAAAGTTACATTATCTTACAAATTTTGAATGAGCATTTAGACATTTAAGCACTTTTGTTGTACATATATGTATATAGTACATATATTGGAATCTGAATCCTTTCCATCCGATATGCGCACAAATTAAATAGTTGCTAGAATGTGCCAAAAGTACCAGCGGGTAATAATTTTTATAATTATAAAACTTCGATCTACCTTGACAAGGCTTTTTTAAGCAAATATGTTTTCCATTCATGGCTCCAACGTGTCGGATTCGGAACGTGTCGGAACGTGTCGGATTCGGAATACATTCACTTCTCATGACAACGCTTATATCAGCTGTGTTCTTTTGTGCACCTTGTTCTAGAACTCCCATATACCAGAAAAAAGAAATTATTCTGTCGATTGAAGCTAACTATTTGTACTGCTCGCTTCATTCAAATCTTTCTGTGAAAATATATGAGGCTTGTGTATCTTTTATTTTGGTCTGTTCTGCGGACACAAAAGAACACAACTATTGTAGCATTTTATACTTCTAGCATAATCACACTAGCTGTTGGTCGACCAAGGCTGGAGAAGTATGTATTGCATTGTGCATTTTCTATAGTCAACCAGTCATAGGTTCAGAAGGTGGGCGAGCATTAAGCGAGTTTGCAACAAACAAGAAATAATTAAATGGTTTGGCTTTGGTTATCTATAGTAGATCATGCATTAAGATGACAAATTGCTGAACTTATAAAAGTTTTTGTTTCGGTATAAGTAGCAAGAAAAATTTAAAGTAAATATTAAAATATAGTTATGCTTATTAGTAAATAATAAAAATTTCAATAAATGACTCATTATTTTAACTATCTGTTGTTTTTGAAACCTATCTAACTAAGCCAATACTATCTGTTGTTAAGCGTATTACTAGGTACCAGGGTAGCACACAAACCCACGAAAATAGCAGGCCCCACAATTTCTGTCGCCGGGCCCACTGCCACTAGAACCCTGCGAACACTGCGACAAGTTCATCAACTGTGTCCTTAAACCATACTAACGGATGTACTAAAACACAAATTAAAGTAAATCTTTATTAAATGGGTTCGTAAATAATAGCACAACTTTTACATTATCGCCCTAAATGAAAAATATTCAATTAAGTATATTTTTTGATTTGTGCAGATCTGCAATATAAAATGATGGAATTAACGGTGTGTTAATTCCGGATTAGCAATTATTACCGATCTGCTTACTGGATTGTGGAAGTGTTTCAGGTTTCAGTAAAATTAAACACTTGGAGGTACATTCTTACTATGAACAACTTTATTAATTTAGTTCCTATATATATATAGCATTTTTGAATTAAATGAAACCATTTTCAGATTAAAAGAAACCACTTTCACATTGATTAAATCTATTTTGAACTTAAATGGAACTATATAGAATAAAATATGAATTTAATGTTTTCGTACGTTTTATATTCATTAAAAAGGTACATTAAATTTTATAGGACAGTGTATCAAATAATATAATGTATTTTGTATCCAAGTGATTCTCACTTAATTGCCCATTAAACCGTTATGTGCCTGCAATCAATATATAATAGATGAAATTAGTAAATTATATAATGGTGCTGATTTTTATTTACCTTGCTGGCATTAGTGAAGCGGTCGCCTATCTGCAGTTTGTGGGATTTGCTACATAGTTTGATTCAGTTGCTGAATACTTTGGTCAATTACATTAACAATATTATGTTCGGTGCTAACGTCGCTTAATATTGATCGGGCGATCAACTTTATTTTCGAAAATGCTTTTTCTATCGGGTTCAGCATTGGCAAGTAAGGTGGTAAAAATTTTAAATAACATCCCCTATCTCGAACCATATCCTGAATTTCTCGAGTTTTATGAATTCGAGCATTATCTAGTATTAAAAAACAATTCTCTAATTGCAGCATGTTATCACTTTCTTCAAAAAGCTCGCGTAAAAATAATTTGAAGCGATCGGCATTCACGGTAGCATTGGAAATTATCTTTTTGTGGACGATACCTCCATTATTCATAGCGGTGATCGATTTTATCATCTCTTCTTTCCCCACGATTTG
Source organism: Dioctria rufipes (assembly GCA_963924295.1). Classification (NCBI taxonomy): domain Eukaryota; kingdom Metazoa; phylum Arthropoda; class Insecta; order Diptera; family Asilidae; genus Dioctria; species Dioctria rufipes. Next base: position 71,023,653 of record OZ002740.1, on the reverse strand, counting down.
AATTTAATTGATCCAGATTACCTTCATGAACCACTTCACTATGGCTTAAATCAATAGAAGACTCCTCGCTAGGTTGCCAATAATGAGAACTTCAAGAACTAAGATCTTCACCACTCATTTTACTAGTAACTTTCAATTGAGTAATTACCACTTATTTGCTACACTGCTAAGACTGAAATGACCAGTTATCAGTTGCATTTGAATGTCATCTATATATGTATATTAATTGCAGAGCACCTAACGGTTTAATGGGCAATTAAATGTGAATCACTTGGCTACAAAATACATTATGAAAGATGTTGTAGAGCTGATGAACTCTGAACTTGCTAGGGTATCTCGCTGGGCTATTGAAAACAAACTTTTGTTAAATGCATCGAAATCCCAAGCAATCTTGATTTATCTAAAAAGCTTCGACTTAAACAACTTTCCCCCAATAAGACTAGGTGATGCTATCATACCTTACTCAGAGTCTGTCAATAATCTTGGTGTTGTCTTCAATCGCACACTTACCTGGGACCTACAAACTAACAAAGTGATAGGGAGGGTGTATGGTACACTTCGTAAGCTGTGGTTTTTTGCAAAATACACTCCACAGGATGTTCGCACTCGTTTGATTGTCACTCTAATTCTGCCGGTTATACTATATTGTAGTGTAGTATACTGCAAGAGCGACAATATTAGCAGAAGGAAATTAAATGTGGCTTTTAATTCCTGTGCGCGATACATTTTCAATCTGAGTCGTTTTGATCATATTTCTATGCACGCTCGAAGCATTTTAAATTGTACTTTGGATAATTACCTTGATTATCATGTCACTATTATGCTCTTTAAGATAATTAGATCCCTTGCACCTGATTTCTTGTCCAGTAAACTTCAGCAGCTCAGATCATCAAGAAACTGCCAACTTGTGATTCCTCGCAGTAATTGCAGACAGAGCGATAGATCTTTTTTTGTTTACGGTGTCAGGATTTGGAACTCCCTGCCGACCAGTATAAAGCAATCCATAACTATCAGCGATTTCAAAATTAATGCTTTCAAGTTTTTCTCTGACTATGGCTGAGTATTTACTCATCTTCTTTGCTGCCATAAGCCTCTAACCACACCATGTTGTTGCGCGATTTAATTTTATGTCTATCTTCAATGCTTGTAATATAATGCTTTTTCCTTTTTGTATCTTCTTTTTTCTCTTCTTTTTTTTCTCTTCTTTTCTTCTTTTCTTTTTTGTACTTTTCTTTTTATTTGTTCTTTTTATATATAATAATTTGTTCAACGTACTTTAATATATATATATATTTTTATTTTGTTACTTTCCCTCCTGGAGTTATTACATGTAAAAGAGCGAAAGCTCATATGTAAATTTAATTATTTAATAAATTTGAATTTGAATTTGAATTTACACTTTATGCACCTTATATAGAAAAGTTACCCAACTCAAAAAATGCAACTCTTCAGGCGAGCGATAAAACGAAAAGCTGTACATAGAATTAATTCTAGCTTAGCGTAGTAATTGTTTGCTAAACATAGTCTGAACTCTTAAATTTGTTAATAAATTTATTTCTGAAGATTTATATAAAAGAAATTTTAAGTTTTTGTTACCGCAGTTGGCGCGGCTAGCTGTTAATCCCGCATCCTCTTAAGTTGTGACGCTTTTCTTTGCTGCGAAATAAATATTTTTACAAGTTTTTTTTTAAGTTGCACAACTCAAAATACGATTTTTAAGAATTAAATTCCGTACTTTGAACTTTGTGGAAAAATGTCATAACTCATAATAAAATTTGTAACAAATAAATGCTGTTTTGTGGAAAAGTGACACAATTTAAAATAATACTGTTAAAATGTCGAAAACATATTTACGTTTGTTATGAAGATCGTCACAACTCAAAAAGTGACACTGACACACTGTTCTATGAAGAATATCTCTGTTCTTAAGTAACAGAAAAATGACACTATCGCTATCTAGCGGCAAAAACAATCAGATAGAAATATGCAAATTTCATGGTGTAATTAACTCAAAAACGACAAATTTTGAGTTAGGTCACATTTCTATGTGACGTGCGAATTAGTAGTTGGTGCTTAGATCGAAAGAGAACGCTATATAGAAATGAGCCCACTTTCTGCAGTGTATTTCTATGTCAGTGGTTTTACATAAGAACGCTGCAAATATTTTAGAATGTTAAGAGTGTTACGTGCCAAAATTACTTGAAAAGGGGCTTATCTCTCTTTAAGGTGAAGAAATTGCCATCAGCAATTGATTCAAATTCCTTAGTTAAAAACAAAAAGTATTTCCCATAGACCGACTTGGGACAAATAAAAGTTTTAAATTTCAACCCAAGTCGTTTCAATAGAAAAAAGCCCCACGATAAATCTTACCTTCAGTAAGATTTGTTGAAAATAAAAATACGATATGTATGTACATATATACCTACATACAAATCGGGCGCATAAAATTTACTCGGTGAAGATTTAAACGATCAACTCTTTAGCAAAAATCCTCCTTTCAGAAAATTGTCGAGAGCGGCGTACATTGTGGGTGCAACAAGGTATGCACGATAGCAAGACGATGGTTTGATATTTATGAAAATATCAAATTTCATTTCAACCATCGTCCGCCGCGGTAGGCTGAACTCTAATTGTAAACAGGTAAAGAAAATAGAAGTTGCGATAAGAAAAAAAATAAACGTTTTGTGAAAATAACCATAAGAGGAAGTTTGTGAAAGAAAAAGTTTGTGAACAAAGCAAAAGTAAAAAAACATGTATATAAATAAAATAAAAGTGTGCGAGTTGTCTTAATCATAGCTTCCTGAAACGGCGTAGAGTGATTGCCTTCGGCTAAGGTAAGCCCCGAACTATAACAGGAGTTAGGACTAAGTTAAGTTAGGGCTCTGATGTGGTAGTCAGGGAGTCTGTTTCGTGGCTTGGGAAGTGTTTTTCTGGGATCACCCAAAGCTGAGGTCCGAATCCCACATTCCGAGAAAACCTATACACATACATCACAAGCATACAATAGCATTCATTGAAATAAACTTTTATTTTTTTAAGTTTTGGAATAAATTTTTTTTAAGTTGAGTTATATAAATAAAAAAAGAATAAAATAACAAATATATTTTTTCAAATAACTCAATTAATTAAATATTTTTACTTCGAATTTAGCGGGGGTCATAACCCCCACGACCCCCCCCCCTCTCCTGGATCCGCCACTGTATACTGCGTATGTGTGTAAGGCAGTGAAAAATTTTCAGCTATTCGTATCTCGCTTGATTCTTCTGTTAGTATTTCTAAGTATTTCTATTGTTACAAATAATTTGAATGGTTTTAAAATTACGAAAAGGATATTTACACTAAAATAGTTGCAGGCTCTAAAATATCTAGTTAATGTATTAGTTTTAGACTGAACGTGATCGATCCCTATTTAATTGCATTACGCTTTTGTACTAAATTCGGATAAGAAATGCGACTTTTTGGTATTAAAGATGTCGATATCCGTATATTTATTAGATTTACATATTAAAAATTGAATTTGTGCAATTAATAAGATTGAAAGTATAAAAAATGTACATCGTTTATACCAATTTTTTTAACCGTGATCCCGGAAGTCGTTAGGAATCCCTGACTTATCCATAACATTCGGGTTTCCCACCACTTACGAGATACCCTGTATGTATACTTAGCAAAATTCAAATTGGTCGAATTGTGACATCACGCTTGAAGCAAGCTGCAGGTGTACAGATAATTGAGCAATTTGCAATAACTAAGCATTTTATTTCGGACAGCATTTAGCTTGGCGGTTGCGAATTGCTTACTAATCAAAGCAAATAACTAGAATTAGTTTGCAATTTCGTATCGTAGTCTCTTTGTGCAAATTGGATTGTTGAACGGGTTTTTCATATATATTCGTAGAACGGTTCGTTGGAGAGTAAAAGTAATTATGATCAATTTCATAGGATTATTCTAAATAACGTTTGCAAAATGTGAACTCTCTACGTACACGGTGAGGCCAATTAGACGGACGAACGCAACGACGGATGTGCATTAAATTTATATATTATTCTGTGCGTTAGAAGCGAAATAAAAAACTTTGTATACCCTTATAAATAAAGAAAAACTCTTTAAATATTCTTATATAAATATATATAATAATTATATAAAAAAAATCTTTCAAGGGTAAGGAATATCCTTAATGAGGATGTAAAGAATGACCACAGATAACAAATAAAAAATAAATAAAAACAATCTAGAATGCTTGACCTAAAGAAAAATTGCAATGAACGCGAATTCCGCTATGCAAACATTAATAAACAAGAAAAATTGTATAATTGGTCTGATATCAATCCGTACAATACCCTAGATGAATGCCCGGATTATGGTCAACCCCTCTGTGCAAGTCTGATTGTCGAAGTGTTTCTTCGAATTTTTTTCTAGAACGGTTCGTCGGCCAGTAAAAATGATTCTAACTAATTCCATAGGAGTTCATTTAATGCGAGTCCTTGGAAAGTTGAAGGCAGCTCGTGAGTTATGTGTAACTCGAAGGATATTATTATAATTTAACAGACAATCATTTAAAGTCAGTTACGTCACATTTTTTAGTACTATATAAACGTCTAAGACTGATTGTATTCACACTAATACGTAAAAAACTTAAATTTTTGTATGCCAACATCAAGAAGGGGTTACCTGATTCAGTTCATTACGTTCACAATTTTTAAGAAAACGTCATGTACCAAATTTTAGCCCTCTGAGTCAACGCGTTTACAGGCAGTTAGAAAATTTATAGTAAACCCAATGGATTAAATATCTAGAGGCTAACCGCGTTCATATGCTAGGAAGAAATTTAATAACATTCCTTACCGATCGTTGGAACCAATGTTTCTATAATTTTGGTGAATCAGAAATCATTGCATTAGATAATTCCAAGGCTTTCGATAGAGCCTGCAAGCATGCTCTCTTAGCTAAACTTCAGTCTTTAGGTCTAGAACCTCTCTTCTAAAAATGGATAGAAAATTTTCTCCCTCGCCGTTCAATCCTCTCCATTATATTGGCCGGAGTTACATTTAACCGTTCCATAATCAATATCGATTTACCGCAAGATTCTCTCTCTGCTACTTCTTTTCACATTTTTTCGCTCTCGTTGGACTCTAGACTCCCGCGGGAATGTTATAGTTGTTCACTAAACAATAATCTTACAACAATCTCGCTTGGAGCACAGCGAATTGGATCTTCTTTAATGCTTATAAAATACAATGTTGTCTGTTATCACTACACCTTGTTCCTTACCGTACAAAGCTATGGTACGACATCATAATCTATCCCTTGAGATTTGGTAACATCATAAAAAACAGGAGATTGTTCGGCAGACATATTTAAAAATCAAAATCATAAATGGTCCACTTCCTATGGCTGACGATTGCTAACGGAATTCTTCGCTTGTATGCTCCGAAGTCTTTTACCTCAGAATCACTCAACCATTTAGTGGCACTCGTAGTTAAAATATGTTCGGTTATGTAGTTTGAAATAAGAACCAAGCCGTCAAGACCTTTTCACGAAGCCATTAAACTATAATTGTATCTAGGTGACTTAAGAAAAGTGGTTGATCTTGATATTTTATTTTTGCGCAACAATTTTTAATAATCGCCGGCATATAGCAGAATTGGATCTCTGAAGTATTCTCAAAGCTAGAAACTCAAATATAGCGCTTAGACTGAGAGAACTTACGGCTCCTAAATTTATATTTAATTCTCTTGAGTACTCTCATAGATGACACAAGAACTACATATATATCGCATGGTATAGTAGAGCAGAGTATACAGATTGTGAAATGGGCGCATTCCGGAAAGGACATAACATGTTTTACGGCATGCAGAGAAAAAAATTTGCTTTAATAGCATTTTTGTATACATTTAATCCACCTCCTCAACATGGCCGATGCAAGAAAATATGAATCATTGGACGTAGGCATCCATCATCTTACTCCATTCCGCAATGTACTACCAGCCATATAAAATTTGTATACCGACTCCGCTCTGGTGTTACATGCGACATCTAGTTCTTGTGTCATCTATAATATGAATTGATTGATTGGCAATCAGAACAGCTAGTATTAATATAACCACTGATATTTACGGCATTTCCAAAGGAAGAGCATATAACACTTAAGACGGAGGAATTAGGAAATTATCCTCGCCAGAATCAAACGAATGAACGAGCTACAAATAACTTACAGAAGTTCCAACTCAGTTGTTTAAGCTTATAAAAGGAGTGCATACATTTGAGTAACGATAGATTAAAGGAAAGACCTACCGAAATGTGATTAAAGAAGTGTGTGCACGGTAATTCTAGGATACCGTTGGCTATTGGAAGATGGAACACAGAATCAAGTTCATATAGCAACGAGAGGACAATTTTGGTAACCTTGGAAATCTCGGAAATGTGTACATATATACTAATGTTGCTTTTCTTCTTAGAAGTGTTCAAGCGTATGTACTTCGATTAAAAAACTTTGTGTCGCCGCTATCAAAAGAAATGTGGGTTGTGAAATTACACTTCAATATGCTGTTTTTACCTTCGACCCTGGGTTAGTCTCCAGTCTCATTGGAGTAAAGCTCTCTAATTCAGACACTTTTACTCCTTTGGTTCTTTACTCAAATATTCTAATTTGCTTGCCCTAGGTGAATCATCAAGAAGTAAATCATTTCCTCAAGGGAGTTAGGAAAAGGTAACATTTCAATTTGCGACGGCTGATTGTAATATCTCGTGGCTATTAATCTTTCTTGACCTTATCTTAGCTTGTACGAGCTATTTATTTTCAAGTGCTTTTCTGATTATTTATACTCACGTAAGGTTAAAGTACATCGATTTTTTCCCCACAATGAATGTATGTTCGCCGAAAAACTTCGTGAGAAATTTATGATTAAGTAAACTTGTACATATCAGCCAGGAGCACAGACAATTATCGTAGAAATAACAGCACTGGTTTTCTCGTGATTGAAAGAATTTAAGAATTTTTGTACGGCCTTATCAGGAAAGGAAAATAGATTGGAGTAAAATAGAATGAACTTCTCAGACTTGGCAACAAAATTATGATGGTCTCTTGCACGCGCTTCATAACGCCTTGCATATTTCAACACACCTCAGCCACTAACATCGTCAGGGCTAATATAAATACATAGTTATACGGTACTATATATATGGCAGTTCCAAAAAGCAAGCTCCATCAGGATCGACATTGAGAGCAGGGCATAACTATTTGCTCAGCCCCCATTGGACGCAAATTTTTTTATGAGAGGTAGTACGGCGAGATCTACGGTATGCACCGTGGATATCCCTATCAGTCGACATTCTCTAAGCGTATACCTAAATGTAATATTCCAGGTCATATCATGTGAGCAATTCTTTTCCATGTGAATAACAGCTTGGGGAATGGTTGAAGTGTATACCATAATTTTCGAAAGCGCTATAAGGCTAATGGTCGAGGGTTTCGAGGTAGAAGATAGAAATTTTGTGCCGTTGCCGTTGGTGGAAAAACCTCTCAAGATTGTCTTTTCCCGTGAACCAATGTGCGGCCAACGTGAACAAATCCTAAAATGCCTTGAGATATTTGGAAAGAATCATCGGGAGGTTCGCTCAATTCAAGACAAGCCGGCTTTTATATGAACATATCGGATTATCGATGTAGAACGTAACGTATTCACAGAAGCAAAGTGCCTTGCTTATTATTTGGTAGGACATTTTACTGACTGTTCCTTATGAGATTGGAAGATGCTGAACAGAAGTAACAGAACGGAAAGTAAAGCAAAATTTCAGTAATAGGTCTGGAAAGGGTACCTTCAAGCTGAGCTCAACCTGCTTTTGTCAAATATCCAGTGGATGAAATTGTCCAAAAGGCAATAGCAACTACGGCTATCAATAGTCAACGTCAGCACGCGATAATAAAGGGTTTTCCAATAAGAGGTGTTATTTTAATTAGCCCGATATTTCGGTAGATGTCACTTTTGGAGCTGTCATTTTTTGACATTTGACAAGTAGAAATTACGCCATTAATAAAAATGAATGCATTGAAATTATTAAAATTCACTATAAAAATGATGAAAATGTGGCAGAGAGGGTTCGTAAAACTCGAACATTTTTGGGTCGTGAACATTTTTGGCTCGTCGTGAAGCACCTTGTCGGACCGCAATACAGAAATTGGTAGAAAAATTCGAGCTGTCGGGATAAGTTAGTGATGTGAAGAATAAAACCCCTGCAAGTCGCTCAAGAAGAGCCGCGAATATTGCTACTGTAGCCGAAAGTGTTGAATAAAACCCAGGTTTGTCCATTCCTCGTCGTTCTTTGGAATTAGGCATTCCACAAGCGTCATTATACCGTATTTTGCATAAAGATTTGGGTCTTAAGGCTTACAAAGTTCAGTTAACACAAGAACTCAAGCCGGCCGATCATCAACAACGTCGAGTCTTTGCTGATTGGGTCCTTGAAATGCATGAAAATGATCCGGAATTCCATCGAAAACTCATCTTGAGTGATGAGGCCCATTTCCACCTCGATGGCTTCGTCAACAAGCAAAATTGTCGCATCTGGGGCTCGGAAAACCCAAGAGTTATTGTTGAAAGCATTTCTATCCTCAACGTGTGACTGTTTGGTACGGTTTATGGTCCCGCATGGTCATTGGACCTTACTTTTTCGAAAATGAGGCTGGAACAACAGTTACGGTGAATGGATTGCGCTATCGACAGATGATTAATGATTTTTTATGGCCGAAATTGGATCGTATTGATCTGGACAACGTTTACTTTCAACAAGACGGCGCTACGTGCCATACAAGCATGGAAACCATTGATCTTTTATGAGAAGGTGTACGCCCACAGCCCAGCGTCGATTCAGGACCTCAAAGATGGAATTCGTGAGGCTATCGAGGACATAGGTCAGCCACTTTGCAATTTGGTTATGTAAAATTTCAGGAAAAGATATGGTTCTGTAGGCGTGGTCGTGGTGGTCATTTGGCTGATGCTATTTTCCATTACTAACAGCATTCCTTCCGCTTTATAATCAAATAAAGATCCGATCATTTATCTAAAAAAAGGCAAAATTCTTTGAATATCAAAATAACACCTCTTATTGGAAAACCCTTTACTATTGTTTTGGACGAAAAGTATAGCAGCCAATTAGGGAACGATGGAGAGAAAAAAGCAGGCTAAATGATTTTACCTCTACTGGCATTGGAAGGCACTCATTCAAAAGCGGCTCAAATATAAGGAGGAGGACGCTGCGCCTTATCTTCTACAATTTGTTGCCGGAGAGGCAAATGTATCTGCCGAAAGGTTTTCGTACATGATCAATTTGGTTGGGAATGACTCTCCACCTGCAAGGGTTACGGGTCAAGGAGGATGGATTAGGATTCACTGACATAGCTCTGAATATTTTCACTAAGAGAACCTTAATTTCCAAGGTATACATTGCGAGAGCTCGGCGTAAGAAGAAGCACTATCTGCCAATCGACTGTTTTTTCTTCGCGGCTGACCACAGAATTCTAAAATGGTATTTGAATTATTATATTACAATTATACTATTTGTGTATTGATCCATGAGTTTGAAAGTTTTGTATAGTTTGTGATGGTAAAGTTATCATATTTCACTGATTTTTCACTTGTTTAGCTTCATACATCTAATCATACATCCAACGAACACTATCGACTAAGCAGGATGACAATCTTGTCATTCACAGGTGTCAGTCACACTATTAGCGATGCTAATGCATGTACATTCTCCTCGCTTTGCATACATTGCAAGTATAGTATGTGAAAAATAAGCACTATGTTGAAGATCTTGAGTTGGAGGGATGATGGGGGTAGTCTGAAGAGGTCTTTTACTCCTCGTTGAACTCCATAACAGTTTCGGATAAATTTAGCTCCTTCGTTTGAAATGTAATGTAAAATTTTACTTTCAAAAAATTTTCGTTCAAGGAATCATTTTTATAAAAGATGATTTGAAAGTCAGACCTTGTTGTAACTACCGCACTTTTCCAATTCTCAAAACTGTGGCTATTTTTTTATATTATTTTGTTTTATCTGACCATATTTATAGTTTTTTTGTGACTTTTTCGTATCGTTTTGTCTTAAGCTAATATTACATGTAGGTCTATATTTTTTATATTAAATCTCTGGATTTATTTTTGCATTTATACAACAAATTACTTCTACAAAGAAATAACAATATGCAAAATTTAGAAAAAAATAGTAGTAGAGAACACAATAGAAAGAAGAAATCTGTTCCAAAATTTGTTTTATTATTGATATGTCACGGAAACTGTAGACTGCACGTCATCATATGCATCAGTACATAGTTCTACACACAATGGTTAGACGGTGGATGTTCATCTGAAATGAGGGTTAGCAATTTAAGTAAAAAAATAAATCGTATAGACTATATGTGAAAAACCACTTCAAAAATCAAACTAGCACAGATGGGTGTCCATACGAATGCCCGTACATCTAGAGTATCATAAGAATTGGTCTTATTGTTAGACCAATTCTAGCTTTATTACTTGTTTTAATAAATATTTAGGATGCTATTTTATAGTCTACGATATAGTTAAGACGTGGTGCAAGTTAAAGTTTTTGAAATATATTGGAGTATTTCTTAAAAAATTTTGCTTTTGTTTTATCAATGATTGTAATAAAGTCTGAGTAACATTTCATACCATATGCGAAGTTATGCAAAATAAAGAATAGTGAGTACTTGAATTTGTGAGTGGAATTATGTAATTTTACAAATTGCTTTCAGTTTATAGATTGCCTTTCATTTGTTAACAACAGCAAAAGAAGAGAGCTCGCTTAGACACGTGTTACAAATCATTAGCATATTACCACAATATTAAAAATAAAACGATAATAATTCAAAAATAAGCTAATTTGTATTTATTTAATTAAACTTTAATTAAAGTTTATGAAAACAGGAAGAAAAGTAGCCACGGCATATAGGAAGATTGAAAGAGAAGTAATTAAAGCATTCCTGCTGGACAATTTCTATTTTTCGCAGATTAACTGGCGGACCATTCCAGAACTGAATGCCGTGAATGAAGAACAATTGTGAACTTTGTATATATTGGATATTTTTAGAAGTAATTAGCATTGTGCGAGTTGAGTTTACCGATTCTAGCAACGAGCGAAAGTATTGGAGCAGTGTAATGATAACACTTTTCGACATCTTAGTTTTTTCCCTACACGTCATAATTTTTTGTTTTTGTCATATGAATTTGGCGATTTCGGACTTCTTGTTGTCTCGTGTTTTAAATTTGATAACTCAAAATCGCGTTTACATAGAAAGTTAAAATTTCACGTACGGCCTTTTTGAAAAAAAATTAGTCTCAAGTCTGAAAATAGACTAAATCGGGCAACCACTTCTTGGCGTTGCCATACAAAACTTTAAGGTTTCACTATAATTACCTTTTATTTTTATCTAGGCTATAATATTATTGGTCTTAGAATAATTGTAACTTTTCTTCTTGTTATTTTTAAATATTAATTCCTTTCGTTTTCATTTACTCTTAATATCACGATAGTATATTCTACATTCATCAGTAATCTCCCAACAAACTCCTCATACACTTTCCCTTGAAGCATTGCTTAATTATCTTTATGTCAGGCAGTCGTATAAGAAGTGATTCTTCAGGGAGGTATATGCTCCTAAGGCTTTAAATGCGTCTAACATTTCATTAATGGTTTCTTGCTAATTTGGAGCCGGGAAGTTGCCAACGAAGTTCCGTATGACACTTTTTGTTGCTTTCCACGCCCTTCTTTCCATTCGATTCAAGCGTACATCAAAATTTTGATCGGCCATCCGCACTTTAATATCTGGTCGCGAAATGAGTGTATAAACTTACCGGCTTTCATTATAGCCTCACTAATATTCGAAAACATATTCCATAGATATAAAAATGCGCTGCTTTCCTTATGCAACTTAATAAAATTTTTAATTATTCCCAGTTTTATATGAAGTCTGCGATAATATTTTTTTTTAGCTCTGAAGACGCTTTAGCTTTTGATGATTAGTGTAACTTCATTACTATCCGCGAACTAAGCATATGTTTTTAAAATCACTACAAATGTGCCATTCATGCTGAGAATATCGCACATATTCCAGAAACATTTTTATGTTCTCATACGTCACCTTAGAATCCACTCCGTATGCTATGGTAACGGAAGTCTTAATATCGCCCTTGCGAAGAAGTACTACATTTACATAAATGTGTTCTGGATGGATCTATAAACAATCCCCACTCATTTGGTCTGTAGCCGTCAAAAGATCTTTTATATTGGCGAAGTAAGTAAATTTATTGTAAAATATTCTTTTAAGTCCTTATGTCTGCTTGTTTGTGATATAATGTTTACTCCTGGCTCTAGAAGATGCCATTGCCTTAAGCGAGAGCCTAGGCACCTCTGCTTTCGGAAGATTCAGATCATAAATTAAATCGTTTAATCGTTCTTGAGTAATTAAGTGTAGACGTTTCTGTAGATTAGCCTTCCGAAATAATATTTATAGATTTGTTCAACTAAAGAAGCTATTTTTCGTTTTTGTCGACTAACTGTATATTCTCCACACCGGCGTGATAAATACCGTTATTTACATTTAATCACTTTTCCAGCTTTAATAAAATACACTTGAACACACACAAATAATGAGCCCTTAACTTTTTAATGTCAACCCATAACGCTAAAATGAAGTACTGACTTTTAGGTCCCTTCTACTGCCTAATTTCTTGGGTATTTCAGGTAAAGCGCACAAATATAACCCAAGCATACTGCGATTGTTACAGTTCCCCTACTCTTCTTGATAGCTCATTTTTACAGCCGGCAAATGTATATTTCAGGGGATGATTCTGAACTCTTTGTCGTAGCTTACACTGAAAGAAATTTTGTATGTAGTATTGATAAAATTGTTTTATATTGGGTCAACATATATTTTTTTATCAATGTGATAAAAATCTGTTCCATATATATGAAATTTTTCAATATTTGGAACGATTTTTACAAAAAGTTTATCATTCTGATAAAACAAATTTTATTAAACCTCAACATGGTTTTTACTGATTTCTTTTGTATATATGAAATTTCTTTAGTTGCATAGAAAAAGATTTTATCAATTTGAAAATAGCCTTTATTGGTAATCGAAGCATCCGAATGCGATAAAAGTTTTGTCAAGACCACAAAATACTTTACACCATACTGCACGTATAATGTAGACTATATAGAGCACTATTTGGACTACTCTGCCCTTTGTTCTGTTAATGAACTGGTCACTGGTTATATTATAGGAGGTTGACTGACAAATTTGTCAGTGCGATCGATTGTGCTTGCCTTTGGCTGTGCGGCTGTGCCCGTGTCGAGAGTTAACTGAATTGTGTACGTTGGCTATGTGATAAAATCTTTTATCAATGATATAAAATGCTTTGTCAGTGTGATAAAATGTTTATAAATATAAAAACCATCTTATCAATTTGTATATTGGTTAAATGGATAAAAATTTCTTCGTATGGAAAAAAATTTGTCCTTTGTATAAAGCTTCTGTCGGTGTGATAATGGATTTTCTCGATTGTGATACATGCCATTAGAAATGATTATCATTGTCCAAATAGTCTTCTGCCGATACAGTTCAGTGAAGTCACGTTTCAAAGTGAGAAAATTCAGTGTTCATTTAGTACTTATCGATTTTGCATTCAAGTGGTGATAAATGATATTTCTTGAAATACTGTATATGTTATAATAAGTTTTTCGCAAACCTAACTCAAAAGCTATTTGATTAAATAACTTTAAAAAAATAATTATAATATAATATATTAAATGGAGCAAAGACTATTGGAGGAGTTGCTGGACGAACTAGATTTCAATTTTGAAAGATTGAACAAGCAGGAAGAAATTAAAATAATTAAACCTTTTCACTTTAAAATGTTGATTAAAGTTTAAATTTTCCCATTTATTGCACATAATTTGCAGATTGCGATATAGATATTGAAGCACTGAAATATATACAGCCAAAACATCTCCACACCTTCTTTAAATACCACTTGAATGCACCGTTAGGTGTACAAATTCATTTTCAAAGAAGCTTGATTTCGTGGCAGAATTTGCAAACAGTGAGTAATTGCATAATTTTTATTAAATCTACTCTTTGCCATCGTTTTAATGAATATATATATTATATATAACCTACATATATATATATATATATATATATATATATATATATATATATATATATATATATATATATATATATTATATATATATATATTATATATATATATATATATATATATATAAACATATATATATAAACATATATATATAAACATATATATATATTTCTCTTTTTATACATATTATTGTTTCATCTTTCAGGATACTGTAAATATTTTTGAAAAGTGCTCAAAGTGGTTACATAAATAAGAAATTTATATATAGTGTTTTAATTAAGTATGATTTGTTTTTTATGTAAAGCTTGTAACTTTAATTTGTATTCCATGGTTATTCACTTCAAAATTTATCATTGCCTGCGGTCAGATAGCACATATGAGTGCATAGAAATCAATGTTCTCAATCTTTTCAAAATTTAAGCAGTTTTAAAAGACATATTAGAAGAAAACATTTAACTTCCAAGGAAGAATGTGATTTCATTCATAAAGCAAATGATTTATCATGTGAGACCAATGAAAATTTACTTGATTCTTTATTCAGTGTTGGTGTGGCTTATACATGTACTGAGCAACAATCTCACGCTGACACTTTCGATTACGACGAAGCTTCGAATTCTTTTCACAACACTGTCATAACTTTTCTTCTAAGCCTCCATTATAATAACAATTTCACAAAGAACGATGTATATTCGGTTCAGAAAGGAATCATAGAAAATATAACTACCCCTATTTCCAATATAATGAAATCTATTACCAATGACAGTCTTAAAGAGCGAAGTATTATTTCTAAATTTGTAAGAATATTTTCTGCTATCGAAAATCCCTTTAAAATGTGCAGGACTGACTATCGGCTAACAGAATGGTTGACAAAAGATGACTACTTAAGTAACTTAAAAGAATTCACAATCAATAACGAAATAAGTCCAGTTATGCACAACGGGGAGGTTACATTTGATGAGAAATTATCTAAAGGTGTTATTTTGCCTCTCAAATTTCAATTTCAGAAGTTTTTCGAAAAAGGAAAACTGTTATTAAATTGTATTAATCGAATGAAATATTTAGAAAAGCATAGTAACGGGATAACTCACTTTGTTCAAGGGAAATTGTGGAAAGAAAAAGTAGCTAGATTCCAAAATAAGCTCGTTTTGCCGTTTTTCCTTTATATAGATGATTTTGAAATAAATAATCCCCTGGGCTCACATTCAACTTTTCAATCTATATCCGCTATTTATTACACCTTTCTAAAACTGGTATCAACACAAATTCCATTCTAAACAGTATTAAGTCTTTCCATGTCGTAAATAATTACTGCGTTGATATGATGCATGACATTTACGAAGGCATTTGCCATTATGACATGTGTCACATAATTTTATACTACACTGAAACAATTAAAGCTTTTTCTTTGGAAACTCTCAATCTTAGAAAAGACACTATGAATTACGGTCCAATTGAGGCAGGGAATATATCTCCTCCAATTAAGGCTCTTCATCTAAAAAAGAAGCATCTTAAAATGTCTGAAGGGAAATGATGTGTCTTGTTCATTTTTTCTCATTAATTATTGGTGATGTTGTACCTGAAAATGATGATGTTTGGGAATTCTACTTAAATCTTTTAAAAATATGTGATGCTTTTCTGAGCTACAGATTCAACGAAGAAAGTATATCCTATCTAAGTGGGTTAATAAAAAAGCACAACTCTGATTATATAATTCTTTTCAAGGATTCACTTAAACCTAAACACCACTTATTGGTAGATTATCCTCGGATCATACGTTTCGCTGGATTGCCTAGGTTTTACTGGTGTTTTCGTTTTGAAGCGAAGCATAAGGAACATAAAATGTATGCACATAGTACAACATCAAGAAAAATATTACCTTAACTTTAGCTAAAAAATCACAACTTAGATTCTGTTATTATGTTATGACACCTTTGTGCAATTCGTGTTTAGTAGAAAAGAAAGCATCAAGTTTCTAGAAAACATGCTTCCTACATAAGTGAATTGCTTAGTCTGACAACCGATCAGTTTTCTTGCTATATTCAAGCTGAATTTAAAGGTTCAGTTTACAGACAAGGGAACTTTTTAACAAGTTTTACAGATAGGCTACAACTTTATGAAATTACCGAAATTATATTACTTGAAAATAGTGATAATATAAAAATATTAGCTTATCATATTCAATTAAATGGTTGTAATGCTCACTATGAAGCTTACGAAGTAGATAAGGGTAAAGTGTATAATCTAAAAAAAGTTCTGTCAAATGTTGAAGATTTTAGCGGGCCTCCAATTAATGTTACTAAAGTATCAAGTGGAAAACGATTTATTCGATTAAAGGAATACTTTTAAAACTGCTAAAATATTCTTGTATTTTTAATTTTGTAAACGTATTTATTACATAGGATTCAAAAGCAATTATGCAACATACCGAGCTTATTAATGATGAGGCGGAGACATCCGATCTTCTTTCATATTCCATCTTAAATAACTTATCTGACACTTCATTACATCAATCAAACTCGATGTCATCAAAATACGTCACTTTATGTAATGATAGTTCAGAAACATCATCAAATGTATACTGTATTTCGTCTCAACAATCAATTTTATCAGGAAATATACCTACATTTAGGCAAAATACGCAAGCAACTAAATCATCTACTGATATGTTAAGAGTAGGGGCGACTAGGCCTCCAGGACCTTGCGGACACCGCGACCATAGTTGATCTATTGTGCCTGATATACAAAGCAATAGTCAGTCTGCACTAATAGCAAACGTACAGGAAGGAAACTTTTCTCAACCACAAACTGTTAACATTAAAGAAATTGAGCTTACGGAAGATCTTATTAGAATCAAGGAACTTTTATAAAAGTGAACCTTATTCAGCTATTCCCAATTTTTATCGGTATGCAATTTTTGAGTTATTTCTAATGTTTAAAATGTCCGAAATTGTAATTCACCGCAGAGGAAGAAATTGACCTAGAGGCCCTGCAATATATGACTCCTTCTTTCGAAAAGGAAATCACCAAAGGACTCAAATTAGGACAACCAATTAAATTTCATTATCATTTAAACAAGTGGCAAGCCTTTAACTCAACTACTATAGAAAACAGCCGTACTCAAACTTCATCTACAACTACTGAGATATCTTCTTCAGTAGTTCCCTCAACATTATCACAGAAGTCTTCTTTTAAATTGGAAGAAGTTTTAGAAAATTCTAAGGAGGGAACCTTATTGCTGAATTATTACAAAATAACAAGTCTTTCAACGATCGATCCCGATCCATATTAATACAAAATGATATAGCAATGTCAGTAAGCTTTGCTAAACAAATAGCAGAGCAAATTGTTAATTTATTTCCAACTGAAATCAAGGTAAAAGTTGAGAAATACTTATTTACGAATAGAATCTTATTACAATATTTATAGGACATTTATTACATGAGTCAACCTGGTAAAGCACCAAAAGGAAAAGTTTTTGCTAAATACTATAATCAACAAAGAGTTCTGAAAAGCACTGGACTTATAGCAACAGAACGGCAATTAAAATCAAAATCTATAAGAGGCAGATTTTCAACTGTTGATATTTCCACCTCATTTGGTAAGTCAAATTAACTTAAAAATAATCATTATATTTGTAATTCAATATAGTAATATGGAAAGGTATTTTTAAAAATTCTGTATTTTATTCCAAAGAACCTCAGCCTGATGCGGAGAAGCACCTAAACTGGATTTTATATGAAAATTCATCATGGCCAGAAATTGAAGTCCATTGGAGGGCAACAACTAATTATCTATTAAAAGACATTACTGAAATGGAGTGCACTCAAGAAGTTCTTAAAAAATGGAAAGACTATGCCAAACCCTTGGGGTATAAACTCGTAAGTTTCGACCAGTTCATAAGTTATTTCAATAAAATACAATCTCAGAATTTCAGATCGACATTGATTTCGACAATCTTTATCCTGGATGCCGCAGTTTCCTGACATTATTCCATAATTTCACTACTAATATTTTAAATATTTTAGAATCTACAATCAAAGAACCACACTGTATAGATATCTTAAAGGATTTATCTTGCGCGGACATTACAGAAGGTGAAAAATATTATTACACAATATAATATCTATAACAAGGTTTCATTTTATTAACTAGATGGACGATGCACTTCCATTTTATACCTACTACATGCTCTGTTAATTCCAACATCAAGGAAGATTACGCGAGATGAAAGTGGCAAAAAGTCCATTGTTAAATTTACAATTAAAGATTCTCGAAATTCCTTCATGATGATTGGCTCAACAGTTGCTGAAGTCGAAGAAGCTCTTGACAGAAAACCTTTCGTTATAATTATTGGTCCAAAGGTAACAATCCCTCAGCAAATATTAGTATACTTTGTTGATGTAAAATATTCCACGTTTTCTGCAGTAAAAGGCATAGGTATTTGTTTTAAAATTTTCCATTTATTTAACTTGGAATATCCCTTAGAATCATGTATTGTTATTTTTGCAAAAGTTTTTTTATAATATATCTACTCCATACGGTAAATCTTACCCAGCAATCAGTCAATTCATAGCTGATTTGAATAAATAATTTTGTAAGCAAATAATAATATCAAGTTTGGGTATATTTAGTATTTACAAAAGGGGTTTGCATAACTTTCCCATTATATTCTATACGATAAATAAATTATGTATTATTTTAGTATTTTTCCAAAAATTTCTTTTATCACATATCTACTCCATATAACAAAAAATATCATAAAATTAAAGTTCTTTCCAAAATATTTTTATATAACAAAAAAAGAATATATTATATACATAGGTCCTCACTATTTTATATAATATATAAGTATATGTATACATATTACTATAGGTATACGAAAAAAATATGAATTTACATAAATTTTGTATGTGATATTTATAGGAATATATTACGTACTATAAATGGAAAAAATGTTAATTGAAGATGACAATTTTTTTTTATATGCACTTAAATAATAAATCTTTAAAAATATAATTTCATTTTGTACTCATTAACACTTTCCAGATTTCTACTTGCAAGAAAGGTTCATGCTTCACCTGGGTTTAATTGCCGATGAGCAAAATAGTTTTTATCTGGGTCGATTTTTAGTTATTTATAATAATATTTGTTTTTATGAGACCTATTTGCCAATGACAGAATATTTTCGATATGTATAAATATTTATCGTTCTACGAAATTTAGATTTAATCTAATTGTTGTTTTCAGATATTTCCGAAACGCTTTAAAATAATATATGTGGCTATGCATGAAAACTATACCATTATCATAACTTTAATTACCGTACCTGAAAAATAGTCATCCACAAAAACATGGATCTTTTTCAAAGTTTAAGGCATGGCAATGTTTTACATAGTTTTATGCATAACTACAAATATTCTTTTTAAGTATTTAAGAAAATATCTGAAAGCGACATTAAGATTCAATTTAAGTTTCCAGATATCTGAAAGCGACATTAAGATTCAATTTAAGTTTCCAGAACAAAAAATATTGATAACGAAAATTTTGTCTTATTGAGAGATAGGATTCGTAATAAAGACATAATATTATTATCAAATGTAAAAAGGCTTTATAATACTGATACAGAATTTTTGTCGGTATGACAAAAATTCTATCCGTTCTTCCTTAACTTTTATCATTTTGATAAAAGGAATTGTCCTGCTAACAGTTCCATTCTATCTTGAAGAACAAAATTTCTTCAATGCGATAGAAAAGTTTATTCACATTAATAATATGTTTTGTCTGCTGAACGAAAACTTTATTAATAAGATAAAACCTTTATATAAATGTATATAATATAAGTACATAATAGTATAAACTTTTCTATCTAGTTGACAAAAAGTTTTTCATATTAATAAAAACGAGGGGAATTGTGGCTTTTATAAAATTCTCGTTGTCAACTTGACAAAATCTTTATCGGCTCAATATCAATCAAAATTTTATCAATGTTATCTACATTTCTATCCATACGATCGTCATTTTTCTTTCAGTGTATGTTTATATTTTTATCACATATTTTGACACTTCACCTCAAATTTGTCGTACTATTATATTCACCATATTTATTTTGATTTATCCTTTTCATTAAGCACAAAATAGACTAAAATGAATTTACAATGAATTAATTGTCATAATACACGCCTAAAAATACGATAAACTATTCAATTGCTTGCGAGGTTGTAGCAAAAATTGTATACTATGGTAAATTGATTTTCTATACCAGCTTAAAACAATACAAGTGCTTAAATTAGAAAAATAGTTTTGAATTTGTCATATGAAGTGTTATTTTCAGTTCATTCTACGTAATGCAAGGCTTACTGAGCTGAATAAAAACACGACAAAATCAGTAGTAGAAAAGTTTAATTTAATTAATTAATTAATTTTGACAATAAAGTACGACAAAAGAACAGAATCACCCCCCCCCCCCCCCCCCAGCAGTACTGATTCACAGGTATGACATCTAGTCTGACATCCCTGATTAAGTGTATGTCGACTATTTCTGTTTACAGAGTGAAAACCAGAGTTCGGGAAAAATACAATCTTACCCTTTATATGCATCCCCGAATGAATATTTGAGTCGAAACATTCCTGCGAGAATATTTCCTGCGAGAATATTTCCTGCCGAGAATTTTATGAATACATCCTATTCCTGAGAGAAAGAACATGAGAGAATATTCTTCAATGACAGCAAAATAATGAGAAAGAATGAAAATCAATCATTCACAATGAAAGTGAACATTCTCATATTTGATTATTTTACTCACGGTGAAATCGAGTGGGACATATCAGATGTATTAGTATGATCAAGATTGTATTAAAAATTAAATGTTTTCTGAATTTATGATTTTTACAAAAATGCTTATGTATATGTATGGCGCAAAGCAAATCTAATATAGAAAAAATAAATTATTATAAGAACAGTGATTCTTCAAAGTGTTTATTATGTGAAAGACTTTTAAGGAAAGTTTGTTAGGAAATATCAAAAGAGAGTATAGAACTGTGCACAATCATAACACAGAAATATCGAGTGGAACAAATGCTGTACATTTGTAAGCAGCTTAACTTGTTAGATTTAATAACTTTCGAAGATAAAGACTCGATTTGAAATGAAACCTCTAAATTTAATTATTGTTATATTTTTACCATCAAAAGTAAAATTTTTTGGGAAAATTACATTTTAGAAATGTGGAAAATACAGTAAGCGAAAGCATAAATAACCATTATATAAATTGGCGCTTGAATAAAAGAATGAAAAAGAATATTCTTTTTCAATCTTTATTATTCGCGAACCCAAAAGACTTGGGAATGTATTCTCTTTCGAAAGAATTAAACCGACTCAAACATAAATTTTGATTCAAAAATTCTCATAAGAGAATTCTTTTAAAGAATAAATGAATTTCGATCATTTTTCACACTCTCTATAACGAAAAACTCTCTATGAAGTTAACACTAGTGGAACTTGGTTGGTTTTCGAAGAACCGATAAAATAATTCAACCTCTGTTCTCTATAGCGAAAAAATACACAGAATAATGTTTATTATAGGTTGCCAAAAGTCACAAAGATACTAAAATTTTTGGGAGTAAGTGCCTAAACTTCCAGGAATATCGGTTTTGTGAACGTCTGCGCATCTTTTATTTATTGTGATTATTGCCTTTACTGACCACTGACTGACTCGGTGCATAAACGATGAGCTATATTCCATATCAGATTATCAAATGCTCTTATGATTTTCAACCAATGAAAATAAAGTTGCATTTTATATCCCTTTAACCCTTAAGTAGGCCCACTAGCAAAATCACACAAGTGGCCGCATGGGGTCAGAGGTGACTCTAATTTTCTTTCCTTATGTTTCACTTTTGGAACAACTTCTTTCCAGTAATCTGATTCTGCTGCTAAGGAAAGGTAGCTGGGTTCACAATGTTTCCACAGCCTTCCCTGCTCAATGCGCCACTGTGGATAATTCGCGGGCTTTAAATTTACTTGCTTAATCATTTTGTCAAGCCACCTATCACTATGACTAATTGGCGTATCCAAGGTTTCGATAATGGGTACCGATCGCGAAAGAAGATCTGGAAGGAGGTGCTCTTTACTTTTCTATGGACTACATCGAAATCAAATTGTTGCATCTTCACTGCCCAACGAGCTAATCTACCGGTTGGGTCCTTAAGGTTGTGCAGCCACACTAGCGAGGCATGATCGGTAGCCACAGTGAACTTGGTTCCCTCCAAGTATGGTCGCAATTTGTCAACTGCCCACAACACCGCAAGACATTCCCGCTCCGTGGTGGAATAATTCCTCTCGCAGCGGTTACGTGAGCGACTTAGGTAGGCTATCACTCTCACTTCATCATCCTGCTCTTGAGTCAGCACCGCTCCAATCCGATATCCGGAGGCAGTTCGAAATTAGGGCATGATAAAATTGGGGCACTGATCAATTTCTCTTTGATGAGTTGAAATGCTCGATCACAATCTTCACCCCAGTGAAATTTGTTTTTCTTTTTCAACAAAGCCGTGATGGGAGCGATGAGGGACGAAAATGAAGGCACAAATCGTCTGTACCAGGCAACCATACCGATAAATCTTCTTACTTACATTATATGTATAGAGATCCTGAAGTAGGGCCGCACTTGGACCCGAAACGTCGAGCAATGTTCTAGAAAATTAAATATTTTTCAACAAAACGATCGGTGTAATCCTGAAAATAACCTTTCAAAAAAAAAAAAAAAACAATATCCTTCGTACTTCAGTAACACTTTTGGGTATTGGTAAGTTCGTGGGGAAGGGATGGTATAACTAAAACGTCGAAGATCTTTAAAATACCTTGCACTTCCAAAGGTAGAGTTATTACACCAACGACTCCCACTTTAGTACCATTTGCCAGTGAAACTAAATTGACATCGGATTTGACTATTTTTATGCCCATTGTCTGCAGCTTTGCCCACCCACTACCACCAATAACTGTCCTTGAGGCGCCTGAATCAAGTAACCCAATCAAAATAACGTCAAAAATAGATACTCGTAAATAGGGTCTTTCATCTCCTTTCACATGAGTGAAAATAAAATCCAGCATAGCTGACTGTGAATGATCCCTAATGCATCTATTCCGGTATGCAAAGATGCTGAAATCTCTAATGGTAGCGGCTTTTGTGGGTATATCGGAGCTCAGTGTACCGCTTACTGCTGAACTCGATTCTCGTTACTAATATTTTTGCTGGTAACTTGGTTAGGGTTAGAGCAATTTGGACATCTTGTACGAATTACATCGGCTCTACCACATCCAAAACATCGACGACGCTCTCTACAATACCTAGCTGTATGGCCTTCTCTTTGACAATTAAAGGATTTATAAATTGGTCTACTCGTCTGACTAATAGTGGAAATACTCGGTCCCTCGCACGAGACATATGCTAAATCAATTAGATGTGTATTTCTCTTTGATGGTGGTGGAACGAAGGACTCGACGGAAGCTCGCACGGCCTCCAATTTTCTTCCTAAGGCAACAAGCTCTTCTATAGTTGTCACTACACTCAACCCCAACTGGCTCTGATAAAAGGGGCTTATATTGCGTTTCAAGATCTTAAGCTTTTGGGTCCCGTCCATTGATATAGTCAATCGATTGAATAAGCTTATCATTGTAGCCACGTAAGAACCCATTATTTCATCCCTACCTTGAGTTCGCCTCTTAATTTCCTCAGTGAGACCATCATCGTAATCGATCGGATGGAATTTTTCGCGAAGTTCCTTAACCAAGTCTTTCCACGAATAAAATTTGATCTTATTTGCTCTATACCAAACTAAAGCACGACCCGTGAATAGATCGAAAGCGGATACAAAAAGTTGTGATTTAGAGACGCCTCGAGCTTGACTCAATTCTTCTACTCGTTCTAAGAATGAGCTGAGAGATTGACTTTGCTCCCCGGAAAACTTAATGTCCCACTTGAAAATTGGAACCTTGTACGAGCTACGATGGCTGACATTAAGGATCGAATCACCCTCCTCAGATGAGGAATCCCTAACAGTGTCCACCTCTACTTTTGTCTGAATGGCCCCTAGGATTGAAACTAAATCTTGATTCAGTTTACCCTTTGCTTTAGAGTGGTCTGCCTTTTCTGGGTTCATCCTATTTAATCTAATAAACGCCCAATTTATCTTGGTCATTATTTTGTTATAGTCACTATCCTTATCATGACCAGTAAATTTCTTGATTAACTCGTTTATCTCCAGAATTTTATTTGTAAGAGAGCCCATATCAGCTTTGAAAGTGAAAGGATACTGATCTGCCTTTAACTCTTCCCCGGTTTTCTCGATTTTCAGAGCACCCCTTAAATTCTTTCTCATATCATCTACTGGGCCTGTCTCTAAACCTCGCACCAGTAATTGATAACTCAATTCATCCTGACTAAGGCGGTTGACTTCCATTTTCCCGCTACTAATATATTTCACAGAAATAGTTAGAGTCTAAATTCAAAATTCGTATTCCAGGCAGAAAGTACTTGTATAGCTGCCAGAGGAAAGGCGAAATGAATCAGGTTATTACACTCTTAAAAATTTTAATGCAACACACCAAAAGGAAATCCCAGACCCGGCAATGCGACGCAAGAGGTAGACACTTGAACTTATTTGTGGATTATCGAGAATGTAGCCGATAAACTTATTTCAAATTAACAATACTATTAACTAATATTCTTGACACCAACTTCCGATCACCACCGGTACGCTAACCTATCGTACTCGAAACGGTGAAAATTTTATTTATTTATTTTTTTTTTGTTTAAACCCGGTCTGAACAACAAGACTTATACTTTATGCGGACTATATATGATAATCTTTTTTTTTTGTTTTCTCTTTTTTTATATATGTATATCTGTAGATACTTAATATACCTTGTAACTATGACCTACAGGTTATGGGTAACCGGTGTAGGGTTAAGGTTTCCACTGGTGTACTAATTAATTCCTAAAAGAAAAAAACTACGCCTTCTTTTGAAGTTATTTTGTTTCCATTTACGACGCTAAGCTGGGCATTCGGTAGAGATCTAAACTTTGAGATCAACTGCAACTGATTAAAAAACAAAAATATATTTTACCACTTCTTCATTCAAAATTCCTTAGGCCAATTTAAAACAAAACTCAGTATATTACCTCAGCTAAGTTATATTGTATTAGAAAAGCTAAATTTCCGGCGCAAACGATGTGAAATCTCAACACCTGCTTCTGATAGTGGTCATTTCTATTTCAAATGCTATGCATTCTACCCTATCGGAGCAATAGAACGTCTACTAACGAAAAACCAAAGTACACTCAGATCACTGCACGACTTCAGTGTATTTTAAGATGTCACCAATATGACAATTCACTTCAACTTCAATCACGATTTTATTCAAATAGCAAAACAAATATTTAATAAACCTATAGCGGGACCGGGTCAAAAAAAATTGGTATATTGATAATAGGCCGGACGCTCATTCCACATTTCACTGAAGGCTGTCGAAACCTGCCTTCATTATAATCTTATGACTAAGATATAGATTCAAATAATATTAAAAGCATAAAAAAAGAAATAATCACTTGCTTTTATTCGATGATTCTTACATAAAAGTTTGTCTTCTAACACACAGTTGTGCCTGCGTTGATTACTGATTCCACATACCACAAACGTAATCCTCTTTTCTTTTTTTTCTTTTTTGGTTTATATATTTTCCGCTTTCTACTACCTATTGCCTTTTGTGTTCCTTAACTTAACTAGATCTTCCTTTCCTTTCTTTGAAAATATTAATCAAATGCACCGTTTTACTGTCAAAAGCCACCATCAATCGTGACATCAAGTACGGTACACACAACACTATATATAAATTCACCGTAGCTAGAGCCACTGTATGCCACAAGAAAATATGGAATTTTTTGCGAAATATAACTATGGTTGGTACTCAACAAAAAAAAAAAAATCGATTATTGTATGATTGAGGAAAACTAAAACTAGACACACTTGTACGGTGAGCAAAAAACTTGTGTAATTATTTTTGTACATATCTATGTATGCCTGAAGAATAAATTCAATCTTCCACTAGCCAATATTTCGATTAACAGTTCATCCGCTATCCCGTTCCTTACGCACCGTTTTCAAACATCTGGAATTTTCTATTCGAAGGCGAAATGTTGGTACTTCCCTTTGCAACAAGAGGCCCCACGTTGGCCGCCAAAAATGTTACGCTGCCCTTCGTGCACGAGAAAAATTGTAGCTCAGTGGAGGTGGGCTAGGTAAAAAAAAATTGAAATTGGGCGCCACGTGGTTGTGTTTTTTTTTTTTTTTTTTGTGACGAGTTACCATGAAACTCTAAGCTTGACACGCCAGATCTTTAGCGTATGATATATGTATACGTCACTGCATCACGATTTTCTAAAAAAAAGAACTCAAACAGGCTTGAAGAATAGTCCGAGATCCCGTACAAGATCCAATTGTGTGGTACCTATATACGATTATATCATCTTCTCCAATACAGGAGGAAACTCAACAGGCTTGAACAAAAACAATATAAAGGGTTTTCCAATAAGAGGTGTTATTTTGATATTCAAAGAAAAATGCCATTTTTTTAGATAAATCATCGGATCTTTATTTCATTATAAAAAGGAAGGTATGCCGTTATTTATGAAAATTAACATTATCCAAATAACCACCACGACCACGCCTACAGGACCATATCCTTTTCATGACATTTTCATTAACCATCTTACTTCCATCTTTGAGGTCTTGAATCGACGCTGGGCTGTTGGCGTAGACCTTCTCTTTCAAGTGGCCGCAAAGGAAGAAGCCGCAAGGTGTTAAGTCTCAAGATCTCGGTGGCAAATTGTGATCACCTCTTCGAGAGATAACACGGTCCGGAAACTTTATCCGTAAAAGATCAATGGTTTCGTTGCTTGTATGGCACGTAGCGCCGTCTTGTTGAAAGTAAACGTTGTCCAGATCAATACCATCCAATTCCGGCCATAAAAAAATCATTAATCATCTGTCGATAGCGCAATCCATTCACCGTAACTGTTGCTCCAGCCTCATTTTCGGAAAAGTAAGGTTCAATGACCCCGCGGGACCATAAACCGCACCAAACAGTTACACGTTGAGGATAGAGAGGCTTTTCAACAATAACTCTTGGGTTTTCCGAGCCACAGATGCGACAATTTTGCTTGTTGACGGGCCTCATCACTCAAGATGAGTTTTCGATGGAATTTCGGATCATTTTCATGCATTTCAAGGACCCAATCAGCAAAGACTCGACGTTGTTGATGATCGGCCGGCTTGAGTTCTTGTGTTAATTGAACTTTATAAGCCTTAAGACCCAAATCTTTATGCAAAATACGGTGTAATGACGTTTGTGGAATGCCTAATTCCAAACAACGACGAAGAATGGACAAACCTGGGTTTTTTTCAACACTTTCGGCTACAGCAGCAATATTCTCGGCTGTTCTTGAGCGACGTGCACGGGTTTTATTCTTCACATCACTAACTTGTCCCGACAGCTCGAATTTTTCTACCAATTTCTGCTTCACGACGACCCAAAAATGTTCGAGTTTTGCGAACGGTCTCTGCCACATTTTCACCATTTTTATAGTGAATTTTAATAATTTCAATGCGTTGTTGAATCGTGTATCGTTCCATTTTTATTAATGGCGTAGTTTCTACTTGTCAAATGTCAAAAAATTACAGCTCCAAAAGTGACATTTACCGAAATAGCGGGCTAATTAAAATAACACCTCTTATTGGAAAACCCTTTATATCCATAGGGCAGTTGAGCTAGTGTGCGTGTGTCGGTGATGAAGCGTGTACGGTTACCCTGGCCCAGGTACATTGGTGAACCGATGCATATTAGGCTGATTAATTCCGTGTATATGTTGGTGCATCAACCATAGTGAGGCCCTGCTTGGGCTGCATGTCACATATTTGTTTCCTAGAAAATAAAGGCTACAACAGTATCTTGAATTAAATCTTAAGGACGTCACAGCAGACATAACGAGTATTCGTGATTCCGAAATTAATAATTAGGTACATATATGTAACAATAATATTCAGATCTAGTTGAGCAGGAATCTTGAGTTGATCGGAGTATTGTGTCTAAAGAGCCAATATGGATTTAAGGAGAATATCAATGAACAAAAGTAATTTTTCGGCTCTCAATTCGAACGAATATTCAGAGGTTGTATAAATGCGCCTTATAGAATATTTGTAATTACTATCAACGCTAATATTATCGTACTTCACTTGTAGTAATATTAGTTGTGTTCTTTATTCATTGAACTGACCTAGTTCGGTTATATTAGCATGAAAAGCAAGAACTACGTATGAACCTGGTTCTAATTTAATTACCGAATATAGATACATCAAAATACATATTCTACTGATGCTTCATCTGTTCAGACATAACAGCAGGACTACCTAAGCAGACCTGTTGGTTTGATTGAGGACTGTATTGCTAGCATTAATGACGATTTAGGGAGAATCAATATTTGGTCGAATGCTAATGGCCTAAAGCTGAACCCTGACAAATCCGAATGTATCGTCTTCCATAATGGCGCTTTGACCCGCATGATTCACCTCCAGTGGTCCTGGATGGTACAATTTTAAATTTGATACTCAAAGTTAAAAATCTAGGCATTATTTTGAATCAACATATGAAATGCTGCGACAATACAAAGTTAATTATCGGTAAGGTTTATGCTGTACTTCGTAGGCTCTGGCTCTCTGCTGACTCAATATCTTTCGAAATCCGCTCAAAACTGATTATAAGTCTAATTCTACCTTACTTCACTTTCGGCAGTTTGATTTACCCTAGACCCGATAGCGTTTGTCGTCGAAAGGCGGAAATTGGGTTTAATGATTTTATCCGCTTCATTTATGGACTTCGAAGGTTTGCCCATGCTTCACCTTATCGCACAAAATCACTAGGTTGCTCAATACTAGATTATCTAAAGCAAAGAGGACTGATTCACTTTTATAATCTATTACGCAAAAACAAACCGTATTATCTGCGTGAATTTTTCCAGCACACAGCTTCGGAACGTAATCACAATGTGGAAATACCTCGTTTTCATAAATCAGTAATGGAGGTCTCTTATCCTGCCCAGATAGCCCGTCTCTGGAATAGTCTTCCCACTAGTTATCAGAACACGCGATTTGTTGGTGCTTTTAAGGATCTTATGAGGGTTCACGCTTTCAATTAATTTTGCCCATTTTCATTTTCATGTTGTTATCCTGTCTCACACCATAGCTCACTTTCGTAATTTTTATCATTTTTATCTTTCTTATAATTTTTCATTTTCAATACTGTTTAACATTTTGTTTTATTTCACGTATATTAGTTATAATTTTCTTTTTATTTAATTTTTAATTTTTCTGCCTCTGTTTTTTATTAGTATACTTTTTCAGTTATTTTAGTCATTTCCAATTTTTGCTTAGTTTTTAATTTTTAATTTAATTTTAGATATTCTTTATATTCTATGTATTTGTTTAAAATATTTGCATAATTTTTTGTACTAAAAAGATTGTAAAATCTTGTGTACGTTTTGTCAGTCCAATAAATAATAATAATAATATGCGACTGTTTTTCATTTAATCTACTTGATACTCAAATTTTTCAATGGAGATTAAGGAAAAGTTTTTAAAAATAACGTTTTGTGTATTTTACAAGTACTGTCATAAGATGTAGTAAAAAATGGGGCTTAGGGCTATAGGCCACACCCCTCTAAATAAAAACGCATGGAGGCAGTTACCTCTGCGGTCACTCTGAAATACTGTTTTACTTTTATTTGTCGTTTTTTTTTCTTTATTTTTTGGGAAATTATATAATCAATAATTTTTTTTTAGAATAATTGTTCTAGCACTACTTTAGATGTGGACTAACGAGAAATCGGTGCAAGATCTTATCTTTGCTTTGTTGATAAGCTTACGTAAACATAATGTGTCACCTTCAGAATTTTCCAGTTATACTAATTCCGACTGTCCTACCTAATCTACTTGAATTAGGTTCCTTGAAACATACAAAATACAGTAAATGATTTACTACGGGAAATTAAATTGGAAATTCTACCAGTGGTTACTAGATATAATGTACGCATGGGATGCAAGAACATCGCTCAACTGGCCCTTGGCCAGAAAATCGTTACTACTTACAAGTCGTTAAAGGATATAAGAACAGACGGTTTTTCGTGATACGATCAATTCATATACACATCTGGAGCCGCATTCTGTAACTCGGAGTGGTTGGGAGCTTGGGAGATGAGAATATTTGTTTCCCCGATTAAAACTCCATTCGGGATTCTCTGAAATACTTGGGGAGTTAGTGAAAACGTGAGAAGTATCGCAATATTGAATGCCGGCTAACTCTGTGTGGGAGGGTCGTAGAGCATTCGTGTTTTTTTCTTCGAATTCAGGTTCTAGAGTACAAAAATACAGATAAACAGTTTGTGTGGAATGGGCTTTTGGGATTGGGGGGTCGTACCACCCCTCTTTGCGAGTTGTCCAAAACACGTCACGTTTGGTATCAAATTAAAGAGGGAGAAGTGGGTAAAAAGTGGTGTATTTTTTTTTGATCATTTTAACTTCATAACTGACTTTTTACTGTCAAAATACCGGTTTTTGCACTTTGGTAATATACACCCCAATTCATATATCTTGCATATATTTCCTCCGTTCTTTGTTTCAAATCCATTAGTACTCTCTTCTGAGCATTTTTCTCATGGAAAATGAATTTCCACGACTTACCAGTTCTTTATAATGATGAGTTGAAAATATAGCCATTTGTGTACCAAAAAACGGCAATTTTTTCATCTTAAGAAGGACCGATTCACTACTTTTTTTTTTAAGGTATCTCCAAAACTATTTACCGGATCCAAAAACTAATTAAATATCTAATTATGGGACAAAATGTATGTGCGATTTCATCCTACATAGAAGCTTTAAGGTGCATATTTAAAATTTTTATAGCATCTCTTCTGTACTGGAAGACGACCAGATGGACCATTTTCGCGTGAATTACAATTATTAGCGGGTACCTTGAACCATCAAAATCCTTATTTCTCTGTAAGTATTGCAAGGATTTCCATAATTTGTTTTTGTAAACATAGTCAGGATTTGTAGTGAATACATAATTCAATTTAGGTACATAGGTACCTTCACAAAGGACAATAAAAGCAGATAATACTGTCAGTGGAGAAATATTTTCTTACTTCTCCACAACTAACATAGCCGAGAGTTTTTCCGTGTGGAATAGAGAGTTTGGTAATTCTCAATACAAATTCCCCGAGTTACAGAATTCCGAGTGGAGAGTTAAGTGGCAAAAGAACTCTCATCTCCACAGCCCCACAACTCTCCAAGTTAGTGAATCCGGCCCCTAGGATGTGAAAAAATTATTACTTTTTGTTTACATTTTATATACTTTGTTACATTGGATCTATTTACTTTAGATTTCGCAAAAAAGGAATCTTGCTATCAACTAATAAGTAGTAGTCTCTAAAATATTTTTCCCGGCCCCACTTGTTTATTTCATCACGAGCCGCCACTGATTTCTTTATCTTTATTTGAACAATTTTTATAACAGCTACTGCATAAATTTGTTCATTTTATGCCGTGCTGTCGACAGCTACATCTTCGTTTATTACAACTACTTTCACAGACGCAGCTAACACGTTCTAATAATTTTTCGGGAATTAAGTCTTAACTGTCTGGGATAAATCTGGACTCCAGTCTACCTAGATGTTCGTTCCAGCCCCATTGCATAGCTTTTTTGTTATCGGGCGCGTTGTCCATATAACCAAGCCAAGTTTGCAATTAGTAATAAACTCTATGGGAGTATTGTGCAGTGTAGTGGAAGCTACACAATATTTTTTTTTTTTTGTTACTAGAAATAGAATAAAATATATTTTTTGTTCGTCAGAGTAATACTTGCGCTGACTGTAAGGAAAGTAAAATATTCGATTTGACGTTTAAAGGAAGAACACTTTGAAGAAAAAGCTTTGAACACAGATACACACTACTGTATACATTTTCAGAAAATACACATCAAGACTTTTTGGAATGCAATTTTATAACAAAATATAGAATTTGTGTCAATGTTAGATTCAATCCGAATTTAGACGCCAGAGGGCTAACATATAAAATAATTAAAAACAAGTTTTTACTATTATATAAAAATACATAAAATTATTAAAACACATTTAAAAAATAAAAAAATAAATTAAAATAAAATACAATTATTATAAAATAAAAAAAATTAATGTAATTTCTTTCTTTTATCCTTGTATATATATAAAGAAAATAAAGAACTGCAACTTATCAATTTGTGGCCAGTTGGGGTAAGTTTTTCCAATTTGTAATTAAATTTGTTAATTATCAGTTGATAATATTGAAATCTTAATTGGTTTAGTGACATATCAATATTATTAATTTTGCGAATACCAGCTATAAGAGAAGATCCATTTTTCGTAATGGTTATTTTGTCTGCATATTTTTCTTAAAAAAAAACAAAATAGCTAGGCTTGATAAATTTTTGTTGCTCAATAATGGTTTTACTCTTGTTGTTTTTTTCCTTCTTCAGTAAAACCGGAAATTGTATCGCAACCCGAAAAAGAGTAAAGAAATGTTATTATATTTGTGTACATTTCGTATTTAAAACAATTAGATGAATAAAATGAATCTTTTTCATTGCCTGAGCCTCGTTCGTGGTAAAGGATACTGACCCCATATGAATTTAGTTGATGCAGAAGTACTACTTAGTAAATATATATCTTGATTCATGACAATGACAGTTTTATCATCGTGTTTTTCTAGTTCAATTGCAGTATTTATAATTAATGCATCGGGGTCTTCGGGAGCTTGCTTGTATACAAATCCCTCTCATTGCAGTTTTTCTGTTATAATTTGTACACAAAATTTTTTTTTCTTCAATAGTCTCCATTTTATGTCATTTGAAATTTAACGCTACCAAAATTATTTCCAATAATAGATTTCATAGATTTTTCACCTCCTTCGTGCGCTTTATAGAGTTAAGTGGTTCATTGCCAATAATTCCAGAATAAATCAATATAATGATTGAATTATTTTTACAAAAGAAAAAAAAACCAAAAAAAATCGGTTTCCCGCCATTTTCTTGGAAAATTACAGGTTATGTTGAAAAATGCTTATATACAAGTTTCAGATTTTTTTGTTATCGGCAACTAATGAAAGACATTTTCCGCTAGGATGTCACGTTGCCAAAAATCGAAAGATACCCCCCCCCCCCAAATTTCCTACAATTTAACTTTATCTCGTATTTAATTTTTGTTTTTTCTATTAATTATAACCTTCACTAAATTTTCAGCTTGGTCCTTATTTGTTTATAATTTTTTTGTTTCAAAAAGATATTGGGAGTAGTCTATAATCATATTTTTGTGTTTTATACCTACTTCAAATTATTGTTACTTTAAGTATTTTCATCCGACACTCCTCAATTACATTTTAATATCATAAAATCCTAAATTTTCTGTTTTGCTTCCTGGTTGAGGTTAATTATTTGTAAATAATATACAGCGCTTGGAAAACCCCCTTAAATGACCCAAAAGGCCCATTTTCTACTTATTCAGATCAATTTAATTCATGAAACCATTTTTCCATATTTCCTGCACTTATTACAATTTTATTTCATAAAATCTGAGTACTAACACCCCAAAACTCACACAAGTGAAGTTTAATGCTACTCTAGGACCCTCTATAGCTCCCATAGTTAGAAGAAATAAAATTACAAGAGAGAAAATGAAAAATCTTAAGGCGATTTTGTTTATCGCATCCAGAAAGTTAAATTTTAAAGAAATTCAACTCAATATCAAGGGGAATCAATTATAGGACAGGAAGTCTTCCTAGAAAACCTTTAGGCTGTAGTTTTATCACACTCAAGTAAAAATTGTCGGAAAAATGAGGCTGATGGATTTCTATCGAGAACTTTTGAGGAAGAAACGAAATAGGAAATATGCTCCCTAGCCAATCGCAAGGTGAAAATATCTGAGTTCAATTCCAACTTAGTTAGGTATGTATCTCCCATAGGGTATAGGTTCTTAGATTCAGAGAAGTGTAAATATTCCATTTATTTTGTGCGATTGAAAACCTCTCAAGAGATGATTTTCTTGATGTCCTCAATTTGAAAAAAAGGAGAGTTTTCTGTTTATCTGATTTAAATTCGGGGGGATAAATCAATTTTACAGAGTTATACCTTGATTGATGAGGCATAATCCCCTCGAAAAGAAAATATTTTCTATAATACCATGAATAATAATGACATTATCTGTCCAGAAAAAAAGCTTCACTTATCAATAATTTAGTAGATGACACCAATGAGAATACTTAAAATTTCATAATTGATCCCAACTCCAACTCCAGGCAGTTTTACTTGGAACAGAATAATGTAGGTATCCCGCAAAAATTTATTTTTCCATTTCCTCCATAGAAAATATTTTTATTAGATTTATTAAGTCGGACGGGACGTTGAAAGCTGTAATTAATAAATCCTATCCATAGGAAGCGAGCTTGGAACAGAACACCAGAGCTCTGCAGTAAGAAGCTTTTCTTAGGTATAAAGACGGTGAATTAATAAAAACTAATTATCCTATCCGAGTTTAAAATTTTATTAGAAAAGGTCATAACGCCATGAAATTAAAATTGTGAACTTGAAAAATCAGTCGGGCTCAGTAAATATATATGACATCATAGTCCATCTGATGCATAATTACTGTGGAAGATGTTGACTTGTGGAATTTTGTGCGCATTGTTTCTATATAAATTGTAGGTCCAAGCTCGGAAATAGGTGAAATCAGGTAATTCTCTGGTAGGGGTAGTCATATATTCAAACTTTTCACGTAGGTACACTGAAAAAACCAGCTATTTCTTCATAATTTCACTGTACGGAATAGAGAAAAATAAATTCGCTACGAACGTTCTTACCTTTAGATGAACTGAAATTATGATTATAACCAATTTTATAGGATTTCGTATTCTGAGGAAGTTTTTAGTACAATAAAAATGTCTAGGACTGATCGTGTTCACAGTATATATTAAAAACCTAAATTTTTATATGGCAACACCAAGAATGAGTTGCCCGATTTAGTCCATTTTTGAAAGTTTATTTGCTAGTACAATGGAAACACGTTGTACAGAATTTCAGCCCTCTATGTCAATGCGTTCTCAGGCAGTGTCCAAATATATAATTGAATGCGAAATTTTTGTATGGCAACTCCACGAAGGAGCTGCTCGATTTGTCTCAACGAACTTAATTTTCCTTTTTTTTTTAAAGTCCGCGTACAAAATTTCAGCTCTCTAAGTATACGTGTTCTCGAGTTATCGTGCGCACAGATGGATATGCAAAAATGAAAATAACTTTTAATATTATGCATGGATGTGCAATCCATTTTCTTCATTAATTCGAGATGTTACAAAAGGAATGACAAAGTTATTTTACCGTATAAATTTCGTCTAGGATATAAAAATATACTTGTTCATGGCAATTTAAGGCAATTTAAATCGTTTTTAGAAATAAATAAAACTTGCAATTGAATAAACCATTCACGCACAGAAAAGTATTTCCACGTAAAAAAAGATAATTTAAATGATGTCGACAAATATCGTATACTGGAAAGCCAGTGAACTTAACAAATTGAGTTACTACAAAGACTTATTTTCAAGTGAGCAGCACTTACCCCCCTTCTAGTTATGAAGCAATCTGTTATGAAGAGCTTGAAGAATGTCCTGATGAAAGGATTTGAGAGATAAACTACTAAGATTCATTATTCGCTTTTTAATTACAAAGAATTTAAATCATTTTGTTTTTATGATTTGTTTTACTTGTTTTGTTCAATTGTTAGTTTGTTAATGTTTTATTTCTTATTTCATTTTATGATTACATAAATAAAATCCTGTTAGCTAAAAAAATCAAAGCTTTGCTGTATTTTTTCGTTTAAAAAATGTATAAGAGCACAATTTTGTTTCTATTTCCCACATGATTATTTTCAAAACTGACTAACTAAATTTAAAACGCAAAATACTTAAAATCTTGTTCTAGCTAAAGTAGAAGGCGCACGGGGAAAATTAAAATAGTAAAGCTGGTAAAGCTGATTAGACTAAATCTGCTCTCTTTAGCAGCTCGCTTATTGCCTTAGGGTTAGTTTTGGAGTGATATGTATTTCTCTATTGAAATGCATCTTTAAAGCTGCAAGCTAGGGACAGTCACGCATATGTTATGCTTGAAGATATGCTACTGGATTTGCCTATATTTTCAGAAAATAACAGAAGGGTTTGCATTTACTGCATAAATGAACAGCCGAAAGGATTGTCAGAGATGAGAGGAATTCCTACATGTGCCAAATACCAGGTGCATTACGCCAGAGGAAAACCAGCTGTCTGTCTTTCTATTATGGCATTTTCTTTCTAAATTTCCTTTTTGGTAAACAAAATATTGGGAACGGAACGGCATATGGACTGCCGGCTCTGGTTTTGACCACATCGTCCGCATTTCCATTTCTGAAAACTAACTAAAAAAGTTATAATTGTTCTCAGATCGTGAAATCTCAGTTCAGGCACAACAAACCGATATAAATAGAGCGCTTTTACGCACAATTAGTATTGTATATAGAGCAGTCGTCAAGGACAGATCGGTGGTCTGAGCAAATCTCAATTCTTTAAAAATATAGGAATTATTAATTTTGTTAAATTTTCAGCATCCCGCTTGAAAATTTTGATTCCCGGCACGACTCAATAGGCGGAACTATTGCATTTCTCTAATACGCTAATAAAAAAAATTCAGGTGAAAACACTACAGTATTTATTTTAATTAATATTTTATTAGACTACATCGCATCAATTGAATTTTTTTTTTCATTTTTCATTTATTTCTATTATTTTACTTTTCATTTTTAAACGCAGCCGAACAGCATTGAAATTTTTTTGCTCATAGATAAGGGTTCTGGTTAAAAATAAAATAAAAAGGAAATTCTAGAAATCCTCAGTAGTAAATAATACTAGGCTTAGAAAAAAAATACCATTATTAAAAAAAACTTTTAATTGTTTGGTGCTGCTACATTAAATACAACAACGTCATAAGTAAAAAAACATCATTCTTAAAAAAATGCAATTTAAAGTTTCGATTTACTCTCTTTCGGGTACCAAATACTTTGCAGCAACCGCGTTTGTTTATTTTAGTAGAGTAATCACAAGCATGTATGGGTGTACTAAATAATTAAACAAACTTTATTCGTATTTGTGACGTTATTCCCACATAAATTGATTTTGAAATATGTCACAACTTATGGTTATTATTTTTGCAAATAATTTGATTTTGAGTTACTAGTGCCAAATTCCGTCGACCTGAAAATGATGTAAATAGGAAATAATCATGACACATTTTTTATGAGAAAAGAATTTTGTTATTTCTTAATTTAAGAGTAGCCCAAAGTAATTGGTGCGAAGCTAAAACTATAAATATTGGTAAAAGTTATTATAATATCTTGGAATGTGGTTCTTGTTAACCAAATCCAAAAGATCGACTTTTTTTCTCTCTGCCAGTTCAGGTTTTGTGTTAAATGCAGGCTTCAAAATAATTTTTGAGTCATTTACTTTCCTTACTTTCCTTTTTATAAAGTTGGCCTCTTGAAATTCACCATTATAATAATTTTTAAAATACACAGAAGTTGGAGATTCTCGCACGATCTTAATTACTTTTACATCATGAAGTTTTAAATTTGTCATATTCATGGGTCCAATGTTAGAACAGAGTTCCTTGATGTCATAAAAACCTTCGTAGCACAATTCGTTTACTACAAAAGGTACTCCTTGCTTTTTTGCAGCACGGATTGCGGCAATGAAGCCATCAGGAGTATAAAATGGTCCACCTCTTAACTGACTTTTCACCTGTCTTTCAGTGAGTGACTGGGTCGAGTCACCCTCATTCTGTGTGTGGCCCTTGATCAAGAATTTATGGGTGATTCAGTACCAAGGCAACATACGGCGTATAAGTACAGGGCCGACAGTAATTTATTTTTTTGTTGCCGCACTCAACTATCGGAATAAAAAATAACTTCAGAATCAGTCATGGTATCTTTCTTCTGCAAATACTTTAACACACAAGTACCTAATTCATTTACACACAGTCATAAATAGTGAAATTGAATACGTTCAACTTCGATTTATAGTAAAAGACAGAAACATCTTGCATGACGCTTGGAGATCGTATATTGCGATAATGCCATTACAGTTTTTCTTTTCTTTACCGCGCTTTTTTTCTTTTCTTGACAAATTTTTCTCAATTAGATGTCGATCGTAGTTCTGCTTTAGATTCACTTTTTCTTCATTAGCGGCATTTTCGTATGCCACTCAAGTTTCACATAAATCTTTCTTGGAAACAAAAAATTAAATATTAAGTTCCTCCGTGAACATCCGGTGAAATATTGCATACCTTCCAAACGGTTGGTTTTGGTCTTTGCATGCCGCTACATAATCTCTATGGATATCGGCCAATGTGCGACTACCGTCTACGAATGTTCGTGATGTATTCGCACGGGTATAATGGCTCCCAATTTTAGGAATAGAATTGATATGGTGCCGAATTCCTTCGCGTATAGCCGGTCCAACGTCTTATACTTTCCGTATTTTCCTCGTTGATCTGGTTCGAGTAGTACATCAGCCACCTTATTCCGTTTTTCTTGTACTGTACGTATTGTTCGATCATTTATGTCTAACGTATTTTTAAAAAATACTTTACATACGCGAACCTTTTCACAATTCTTGCAAAAGTAGAATGCATTATTATTCTGTCGTCGTTTTCTTGTACCTCCTTCGCGAGTGTAACGATATTTTGGCACAATACCCTTCATACAATTGTTAATAAACTGTCTCTGTTTTTCGATCTGCGAATAGCTGCTGTCTTTCTTCTTGACTGAACTTAGATGAACAATTCAATTTACGTTTCTCTCCGCAAAAACCTTTCAGTTCCCTTCGCTCCCAGATTTGTTTTTTATTTGTATGAATTGCATATTCCTCTCCACTATTTCTCAGTTTCTAATATTCCTTTTCCATTTTTCTGTTTTTTTTGTTCACACTTTTCTTGAGAGGACTCAACAAAAAGGAATATCTTAAGTAGATGTGGATGTGTCATTACTACTAATACTAAAATTTAAAGTACTGCTATAGGAAAGGAAATGACGTAGAAACGCTCGTGTTTTTTTCTTCAATGTGATTGTCAGAAACGTTGTCTTGCCTGTCACTATCTTCATCATTTTTGGGTACGTAAAACTTGTCGTTAACACTATCATCAGCATCTTCAAAAAATGAAGAACTGGCAGTATTTGAACTTGTGATAATGGCATTGTTTTGATTTTCTGTATAAAGAAAAAAAAATAGATAATAATATTCACCCGCAATAGGTTATAATTTGAATATCATTTCTATTTATTTACGAGAAATGTAATTTACAAATTATTACACATACCAGATCCTTTTGAAGTCTCTTGCGCCGACATTGTAAATTTGTCAGGTTTCATTACCACAGGATGTGCTGAATGTTCATTTTCAACGTCATGTACTCTTTCAGTGATAAGCTCCTTTACATTACAGTTGATTCCATATCGCTATTTCCAACGATAGTCGACTGTTGTACTTTCACAACGAGTTGACACATTAATTTCCTCCGAGTATTCATTATTCAAAATTGTACGGAAGTAATTGTAATAAGAGTGACACTAGTATAAATAATTAATAAAAGTGTTTCACGGACTTGACAATAGTATTTGCAGTAAGAACGTCATATGGTTACTTAGTTAAAAATTTTAATTTGAAATTAGCTGATTTGTTCTTGTGTTGACGTCATACAAGGAAATAATACTTTTACAAAACATTATCTTCAGTGCAAGACCGTCATATTTCAAAATGATACAAACTTGAATAATGTGCATTATCTCGTTCATAACGCCATAAGTCGAAATAATATGTTATGCATACAACAAAAGATATCAATAATAGACTTACCTTCAAAGCAATATCGTTTTAAAACACAGTGTGACTATCTTGTATAAATTGTCACCAAGTTATCAGGAATGAGTAAAACCTCACAACTGAAATAATACGGTGTTGTCCTAAATTAAAACTATAAATCGGGTCACAAGAACGAAATTAACGCTCTCTCGTGGCGAGCGTTTTAGTTACAGATACTACGTTCTTACAGTTAAAAGAGCATACAAAGTGCATTCCTCTGTATAAATTCGCATTTTTTTACCTACGACGTTGTTGTGTTTAATGAGCGATATACATTTTTGTGTTTCTTTTTTTTACGAAAAACCTTGAACATTTGAATCAGAAAAATCGGTTACTCAGTTCTCGAGATACGATTGTATGAAAATCACGTGTCGTCATAAAAGCACGAAATTTGTAACTCCTCCAGCGGAGGGTGGTGTACCTCGGTAGGGAAAGGTCGGTGAGCTATTTAGTTATCCCATACAAAATCTGAAAATTTCATACAAATCGAAGATGTTCGGGTTTCGTGTGGAATGATGACTGAATAATGATGGTAGACCAAAATGTATTGGATACAAAATGTATTGGATAGAGCTGAAAATGTGCACATGGTATTCTTAAGAAATTTTAGACTTAGGTTCGAAAATGAGACAAATTGGGTAGGTGACTCATTCGTAGGGTTGCCATATAAAAATGTAGTTTTTTTTTGCCTGACAACGCATCCATGTAGAAATCTAAAATTAGGTACACGGCGGTTTAATAAAAATATTGGGTAAAAATTGAAAAATTCAAACGGGCTACCCTTTCGTGGTGTTGCAATACAAAGCTATCGTTTTGCACTTTATCTATCTTGTATTTTGATCTTAGGTGTAATATTATAGTCTTACACCAATTATTACTTTTCTCTTTTGAAAGTGCTTTCCTTGATAATAATTAGATGGACATTCCAACCTTCGCGGAAAAAATCCCGGAAGTATACTTTTACCCGGCCTTCGAATCGGACCCCCACATTTGCGCTTGGTTTTTTATATACTAACACAGGAGGCAATAGGCAAAATATTGCTTTTGACGCTCCATAATCTTACACGAGAAGCTTTTAATTATCTCATAAATAAAAGACGAACACCGTGCGCAACTTCCTGTCGGGAAATGAACAAAAAACCACTACATGGCAAGGTTAATGTGATTCCATTTAATCATTTTCGGATTCAACTGAACGCAGAGAATTGATAGACACAATTTCAGAACTCAAACTCTAGGTACACCATGTGTGTGAGTGTTTTTTTTTTTTTGTACTACTTACTTTCCCATGACATTAAGCTTCCCTTGATATATGGGAAATAAGTGTAGCCGTATTTTATAGCTGTGGCATTTATAACTCAGACTTGAATTTCGTGACCATAATATCGAACGTCTTTATGTTTTGAACGAAAATAGTTGTTGACTATAATGAAAACATAATACATTTGGCGGTATGGGATGGAAATTTGTCAGAGAATTGAGTATTGACAGGCAATTAGTATTGTTTTCACAAATACTATCGTATGAATATAATTTTATTTGATGTGTACGACTTATTTTCACGTTTACAAGAATTACCACCACACAAATAGGCGGGACGTGTAGTAATGCGCCGAAAAAGCAGGAAAATACAGTTTCTTAAACGATTTGTAAAACATCAGTTATGCATTTTTTGTTCTTTTTATATTAAGCCAAGCTCAGGGGATACCCTATGATGCAAAGCACAGCATAGCGGGAATGAGATAGGGAAATGATTAGGGGATATGAGGAGAGTGCCGGAGGTGGTATAAAAAGAATCACGGAATTAAAAAGCATTACGTCTGAAGGTAATTTGAAGGGTAAACGGATGTGCGCGGCTTGTAGCGCGAGTATTAGATTAAATATTTCAGCAGAAAATTGCCCATCGATGTAATGATAAAGGAGCGAAAGGCACCCAACATTACGGCAGTGCTCAAGTGAGTTCATATGACAAATTATTCCCACATCAACAATGAGCTTGTAGGCTCTCTTCTACTATGTATACATATATATAATAAAAGCCAGAAGATATTTGTAATTACTTCCAACCGGGTCATTATTCGTAAATATTTATTGTAAAGTTCCATCTCACCTACCGATTACTGCATGAACTACAAGAAAAAGATGAAGTGATTTTTCACTTATCCAGTGACATCTGGTAGCCAAGAACTATTTTTTGTTTCGTTTCAATTTTGTTGTGATTACTTTAGAATTTTTACCAATTCAGATCATACAGCTTAAACTTTTCTTGTAGATTTTTAATTCTTAATCCTATTTCTTTTTTTCTGAATTTTGAATATCTGAATGCTGTTTAGATGAATTCCTTTTAATATACTGGATAAACGACATAAATACGTCCGTGGTGACCTATACAGCCGATAATTAAAAAAAAAAAGCTGTAATAGCTCTAACCAAACACTTTCAAATAGATAGGCGGAAAAATTTGTAGATTTTGAAAAACGCAATTTGGTCAATAGTCTTTTGTTTGTGTACACTTACAAAAAGAGCAACAAACTCGATAATGTACAATAGTATTATTAGTGTTGTAACTACTAGGAAAAAGACGCATATTCAACAACAATAAATGTATTTCACACATCGAGATGAAGCCGCGATACTTTAAATCCGAAACAAAATTGGAGCTTTTCATTCAGCTTTATCGCCTGTTTTCCTCTAAGGACGTCTGAAAAGCCAAATTGAACACAACTGACTAATAGTGAGACTCTTATTCGTGAGTGACACTAACGAAAAACAGAAAGGCATCCGAATTTCAAGACTTACGATAAATTCGTGCTTTTTTGGATAGTATTCGAGATGTACTAGTTTATGTATAAGACGAAGGTCCCCGTTAAACCCAGAGTAAATATGCAGAGGTACAAGAAGCATGTTTAGGGGATGCACAGGTTATTGTGAACTACGGGCCCTCCAGTTTCTTCGACGCTGGGATTCTTTGGACGTTTATATGTAGCTGTTATCAGCAAGGGTGTACGTCAGTCTTGAAAGCTCACTACACAGAAGTTGTTTCCACACAGCGAGTCTTTGACAGTTACCGCTGTTATCGGAAAGAATGTGTCTGAGTTTTAAAATCTCAGTATACGTTAGCTGGCTTTACGTAATTAGTCTCTTTTGATATAGGCTTGTCGGACTTGATTCTATTGTTCCTATGACAATTGGGGTATTTTATTTTGACAATGCTTTGCAGACCAACGGTTTGGTTTGACTGTCTCTATGACAGAATAATTTTATATTTCTGTAAGGTTTAGTGCTTCAGGGAAGCTGTGTCGTCTTAGAATGACTACACGTACTGACTACAGGGCAATGGTGCTACGGTCCGGAACGAGCTAGATAGACATCTACAACTGAATCAGCTGTGGAATAATGTTGCCTATTATCCATATGACAATATGGCTGACTGTGTCGTTTGGGTAATGGATTTGCAATCACTTGTTGATTGTACGTCGTGTATTATTATACCTATGACAATACAACCAAGGTAGTGACTTGAAGTTGCTTACCGTCTGGTAACAATCAGTTGGAAGTATCTGGGTTAGTGTTGACGGGCGTTATCGACTGTGCCTCACTGTATTATGAAACGCCTTATGACAGTACGGTAGCGGCTTAGCTGGCTTACCGCATTTAGACCTCAAAGTTAGGGGGCGAAGAATCCAGTAGCGACTGAGACGTCGGCAAGCCTTAACTGCTGTCGAAGCGTCAAAAGCAAATTTATCGAAGAAGTTACAGCGGGTATCAGAGAAGAGCTAGTCCGTACCGCCGCAAACGATGCAGCTAGAACCTGACAGGCAACTTTCTCGTCCTGTAAGCTTCAGTTAGATTGATAACCTGGATATTTCTTATGTTGTTTCTAGAAAAAAACAGAACCATCATCGGGTGCTGTCAATAGACTAACCAAAAAAACATTTCATTTTCTTATAAACGTTGAGCGTGTTGCTAAACTAAGAAGTTTTCTGTCTGTCAGGCAGCTGTCAACTGAACAATCTGAATGTGATGAGACTGAGTTTTACAACACGTGACAGTTCATCATTTTGACAATGTATCGTGTTTTTTAAAGATGAACCCGATTACTAACTGTTCTGAATTGAACCGAAAGTTATTTTCGATGAGTCTAGTATGGAAGAAGTAAAAACACTTCTGTATTCTCTTAGTCGGAAGTACCTAGAAAGGGAGAAAATTTAATGGGGACTGGATCTTTAAGTCGCAGTGATTGCAAGGCTAACGCCTACACACCTTTCACAAATCTAATCTAATTATAATCTAGTCGAAAGTAGATTATAATATTCTAACGAAAAGATTGTATTACTGGTAAAACGACAAAGAATCGAAGATTTTATTGCAAAAGTTTTTCTTTTCATACCTTATTCATAATTAAATAAAACAACATGCTATAAAATATTTCTGGTATTTTGATTTAATATAATTAAAGGCACATTTTGTCTTCATAAATACAATAAATAAAA
Source organism: Dioctria rufipes (assembly GCA_963924295.1). NCBI lineage: Eukaryota > Metazoa > Arthropoda > Insecta > Diptera > Asilidae > Dioctria > Dioctria rufipes. The sequence goes on along the minus strand of OZ002740.1, from coordinate 70,978,911 downwards.
CACATAAATAATTTGTAAAAATGTATACAGAAAAGAAAGCTTCTCTTCCAGTTCATCTGGAGGCTGCTCACTAGTCCTTTTGGAGCTTTGCGGTAAATTGGGCACTTCTTCTGCAATGCCGAACAGACTGCTATATTAATTTGCCAACGAATTTCGACCTATTGAAACAATTTATTAGTGTAATTTGAAATGTTTTAAAGTGAAAACAGTCGTTTACCTTGCTCAGCCAGCATATCATAGTCAATTTCAATTCGACAGCATGACTTACTATATATACTAATACCATTAAATTAATTTTAGACCAAATAATTATAAAATATTTACCTAATATTCCAACACACTTTTCCAAATTTGAAACATCCCACACGATCCTAATGATAGTAAACCCAAAATACATCACGTTCACGCACACATATGTATATAAAATAAGTTAGTCAAGTGCGATCTGATCGCCCTGGATCGTAACGGTTTCCATGATAACGGGTCTTTAAGATATTTGGGTTTGTTTTGATAGATCACTCTGTAACTTCTGAACTTTACTCTCTATGATGAAGACTATTTAAACTTTGGTAGATAGATAATAATTTGACCTTTCCAGTGGCCTATAACTTTTTCCGTTTTGAAGTTATGGCTCAACAAAATTAAAATTTTGGAATTTTCTCGTTTTTGTTTTTTTTTATTTAACTACTATTTTTATCAAAAAACACGTCATCAATATCAATTTTTCATATTGAATTTAAAAAGCCCAAAAGCTTAGCTTTTAAGTGACTTATCACACTCTGTAAGATAATTGCCTACTTTCTGGCACGTATTGAGCTTTTTCACCCATTTTTGCTGGAGATGCTTAAGAAAAAGTGCAAAAAACGCAGAATGGGTGACATTTTGAGTAAGCTTTTGGTCTCTTCAAATTAAATATGAAAAATTGACATTAATGACATGTTTTTGACAAAAATAGTAGGTAAATAAAAAAAGAAAAAAACGAGTAAAAATTGCGAAATTTTAAATTTGTTGAGCCATAACTTCAACACAGAAAGTGTGTAGGAAAAAATTTATAGACCATTGGAAAGGTCTAGCAATTATTTATCTACGAAAGTTTAAATCATCATCATAGAGTATAATGTTCAGAAGTTACCTGCTGATTCGTAGCCTTCGGGACACCCTGTATATTTTTACACAGCGTTTTAATAAAATTATTAAATACAATTCCAAAAATGGACTAAACCAGACTTCGAAATTCATATAGAGTATCGTAAGAATTGGTCTTTGGCTAAATCTAACTTTTTTCCTTATTTTTAATTTCTTTTCATACAACTCTTTCTATCACAGCTATCCTACAAATATAAACGTTTCTTTGATATCGCCTTTAAGCTACAGAAACTATTTTTACCTCCGTGTTGCAGGAAAATAGTCTTCAGACTTGCCTTCGACAAATCAATAAAAAGGCGAAAATTGTTGCAATTGATTTTGTTTTAAGTTTTACATATTATTTAACACAGGTCTTATAAATTAAATAAATACCACTTGTATTTTTCAAATGGTTATTAAACGATAAAGTATATTGCAGATAAGAGAACAGTCCTACACGCTAAAATTTTAAGAAACACCTGGTATTGAAAAATATGATTGAAGATTAGCGTTGTACATTTTCAGTAACTTTGAATAAGTTATTTCGTAATGCAAGTAAAAAGAAGTAAAAGTTGGATATGAAATTTTTGTAACTCGACTTATAGCAGAATTTTGATGGTTGACAAACTAATGCGGAAGCATTCCGTTTTCAGTTCCTATCATGTCGCTCACACCAATGGATTATACGACTAAGAAGTAGCAGAAGCTATTATAAGCTGGGTCCTGCACTGGTAAAATAGTTAAACAATTTGTATATTTTATGTAGAGTAGTCCCATTTACCATTGTCCCATATTTTGTTACAGGAGGCCGATCCAAATATCCTGCACCTGAATTTCGTAAATCGCCAGAATTGTTTCCAGTTGGAAAATGCTACCTAAAAAATGGCTGCCAAGCCAATAGTAGATTTATAGCGATATATACAAATTTTGCGTTGAATTTGTTACAATATATGCCCCGTGTTCTTTACAGAAGGAATGTATCACTTCTGTCTGAGGTGGACTGGCAGCAAAGGTGAGTTCCTGATAGCTAAACTTTCGGCAGAGACGAGAGTCTTTCGGCAAGGGAATAAATGACTCGTGGACCTGAAGCACAATCTCGGTGAATCTTATCCCCATCGGCTATGTGGCGATTAAAGCCTCGGTGAAGATTCAGGTTAGATGATCACCACCTATCCTTGAAATAGGATAGAAACGTCAGCCAAGCTAACTTTTAATCCCGAAATGTCCCTATGACTGGCTTGGCATAGCATCCCGAACAAGCTATATCGGTTTATGTTGGTCGGATTGAATAGGCTTCCAAATCCATGCTGTCCCTATGACAGCCTGGGTGAATGTCCAGAGCGAGTCGAATGTAGTTTGCTATCAAGCTCTACGGCCGGTGAATAGCAACGCTGTGTAGGTTGAGGATTCGCAGGTGGTAAGTTAGCCAAGTCGACCCTATGTTGACCAGCCGGGAGTATTATAAGCTATAATGGTACCCTGGTGTTGGACCATGAAATGAGACATTCGCTTCTATAAGTGTTGGTTCATGAAATGCGAGCTTCGCTGCTACTGCAGGTGATCATAACTTCCTGGGGGAATCAAACTACGGAGACTCTTGGATGTAGCTAGGCACCCGAACTCTTGGGTGTTCCTAACTACAGGAGCTTTTCGGTGTTCCTAAGTACAGGAACTCTTCGGTTTACCTAAATTCAAGAACTCTTCCGTACACCTAAAAACCGGAACTCTTCAGAGCAGGATACCTGGAAATAAAGTTATATATTTTGGGACTGTGGAGGCATCCAATTAGAAGGCAGATCATTTACGGGTTTACTTTTCCTTTAATTCAAATTTGCACTTCCTTCTTTATTAGGTTGGATCTTGATAACAATTCTTTCTTTGCTATAAACATAGAATTAGAAAGCAGAAAGGATTCAACTTTGTTGATTCAGTGGTTGATAGGATAATAAATAATTTAGTTGTTTTGTTCCGAACAAGTAAATCATGCCCTACTCACATAACGCTTTCCAATTCTCAAGGTGGCTTTCGAATTAAATCCACAGAATTTCTATAAAGGTCAATGCTGCCCAAGGCCATTTATGACGTGACGCGCTACCGTGCTATCAAGATATCAGAGATACATCTAATTTGTTAATTTGTGAGATTCCTTGAATTAGAAATTATAGACTTTTCTAAGCACATTGCTCTGAACCACGGTATAACATAGCTAATATAGATAATAGCCTTCATTTAAAGGTAGCAGAGAAATTTGTAATAACCTACAATTATAAAAAACTACTTCAATACTACGGGACAAAAAATAATCCAAATAGACATTTAAAAAAAATATTACTCCTAATCGATAGCATGTTTCTCTATTTTTGAATGCATTCATTAAGAGCGTTTAATATCTGTTGGAAGCAGATGACATCACCCACTGTAATTTTCCCATATGGGACTGACAGAAACTCGATACAATTGCACTTAAAAGCTAATAGAGGCAAAAAGGGTTCATTTATTCGTAGTAATGGCGACATGCTGCTATGAAAATGGTAAATGCAGTCATAATGGCTTGGAAGCTTTTATATATTTCCAGGGCAAATGTCACTCAGCCAGTCATATGGAATGTAGCATGATTCCGTCGAAAGCAATTTTGCCAACGGTAATGTAAGGGGGAGCAGTCGCTAATGTATAACCGAAGGGGAGATAGAAGTAATAACGTATTGACTACTGCACTATAAGTACCTAGCATTTATTTATTTATTTATTATTCTTAGTCTACAGATTGCAAAATCAACAGACCATGCATATACTAAAACTAAAATTATGTTTTGGTAAGAACGTCAACTAAAAACTAACTTACTATGTAACAAAAAGTATGAACATATCTAATTTTATAGTTATAGCAAGCTTTCTAGAAAGTCCGAAACAGAGGCTTTAAAAGAAACTCTATCTTGACTAAAGTCAATTATGCTGCTACACATATTAAACTGCCGAATACAACGACTTAATGGACTACTGAGGCCATAATTTGTTCTATGGAAAGTTTCAAAAAGAATGGGGCGCAGTCTTATCTGCTTAGTTGGCACATATAAATGGATAAGCTTTAAAATATCAGGAGAAATAATCCTGTTTTCAATAAAATCTCTAATAAACATATGTAGTATTATAAATTTTACGTCTGAGAGATAGTTTCTGTAAGCTAATCAACTGCCATCTGGCATCATAAGGAGGTAAATCACCGGTCCAGTTAAGTCTCCTAAGAGCAAACCTGGTAAATCTCCGTTGCACATTTTCAATTCTGTTAGAATGCGTTACATAGTACGGATCCCATACAACCGTGCAATATTCCAAAATAGGCCTAACGAAAGCTGAAAATAATGCCTTAAGCGTGTATGGATCAGAGAATTCACTAGCCCGACGTTTAACAAAATCAAGCCGAGAATTAGCTTGACTTACTACATAATCAATGTGGTAGGAGAAAGTAAATTTACTATCTAGAATAACACCAAGGTCCGAAACTATACTACATTTAGGAATATTAATCCCATCGATAGACACTTCAAAAATAATTGGTGATACTTTTTTTAGTAGCCATAAAGTGTTTACATTTAGAAGAATTTATCAACAAATGATTAAGATGACACCATTTCGCAAATTTATCGACTTCTGATTTGAAATTGGATACTTGAGACATATCAACAATTTCCATGAAAATTTTTAGATCATCAGCAAAACCTAGAACAGAGGAAAATTCAAAGATGTTAAAGACATCGTTGATAAATATAATAAAAAGAAGGGGCCCTAGATGGCTCCCCTGAGGCACACCGGAATGTACCAAAATCGGTCGAGAGTACACATCATTAATTTTGATAATTTGTATACGATTAGTCAAGTAGGAAGCGAACCATGCAAAAAGAGCAGAATGGAATCCAAACGCCTCAAGTTTGTATAAAAGCAGGCGAATATTGACCTTATCAAATGCCTCAGCGAAATCAGTATATAGTGTTACAACCTGACTACCTTGTTCTAGGACATTTAAGCAAAAGTTGACATAGGAAACTAAATTGGTTGCTGTAGAGCGTCCTTTTACAAACCCATGTTGGTGAATAGAAATGTACTCCTTAACTAGAAAAGAAATTTTTTCAGAGATAATACTTTCAAATAGCTGCGGAATTGCAGAGATTTTACAAATAGGACGGTAATTACTGGCACAGTTTTTAGCACCCACTTTATGTATAGGACGAACGAATGAAATTTTCCACTCATTGAGCACCAGTCCCGAGGATAACGACAAATTAAAAACATATGAAAGAGGCATCGAAATAGGATCACGGCATTGACTTAGAAATATCGCTGGAATGTTGTCAGGACCAGAAGAGTGGCTGCACTTAGCACTGGCCAATGTTGAGTTTACATCCTCCGTAGACGCATACATTGAACCCAAGTTGACCCTTGAGAAGATATGTGTGGTAATCTCAGTGTCAATGGGAAAGCCTAAGTCCTCCACATATACAGACTCAAAGTATTCCGCAAAAAGGTCACATGAAGTTTTATTCTTAAAGCCAATAGAAGAAGGAATTCCATACGAATTACGCTTACTGTCTAGAAATGACCAAAAAGCTTTTGGATTTATCTTTATACTAGCCTCCACGGATGCCAAATATTGACTATACAGAAACTTATTTAAGAAATCAAATTCTTTCCGCAGCCTTTTAAAATGCATGTGATCTTCATTCACACCAGACAGTTTGAATCTCTTATAAGCCTTGTTCCGTGCATTCCTCAGTCTCTTCAACCTATAGTTCATCCACGGAAAACCAGAATTATTTCTCCTTCTAGTGAGAGGAACATACAAAACAAACAAGCTGTAAAGAACTTCCAGAAAATAAGAATAAGCAGCACTTACAGTATTCAGGGAAAACAAAGATTCCCAATTGTGCGCACTTAAGGCTTCATTAATAGCAGCATAATTGGCTTTCCTAAAATCATAAAAATAAGACAATTTGTTTTGGTCAATAGCGTTAGAGGAAGAGCTCGAAAATTCAACAAAGCTAACATTTAAATCGATAGCAATATGATTAACAGTATTTTTTGATAATAAATAAGAAGCCTCATCTACAGTATAATTCAAATTATCACTAATAAAAACTAAATCAAGCAGCCTACCTATGGAGTTTGTAACTTTATTAACTTGGACTAGATTCAAAGACAAGAGACCATCAATCAGGCAAAATTCAAAATCCTTTTTAGCGTTCAGCGGAACCAGGACCTTATCATCTTCATTCCAAGACCACTGTAAGTTTCCAGCATTAAAATCACCAAAGACGCAGACCTGATCATTCTCCAGCAGCATATATTCAGTCAACCAGATGATATTATCAATATGTTTTTCATATATTTCTACTGACGAATTAGGAGGAATATAGGACACAAGGCAATAAAGAACCCTTTTTCCCATAGAAATACGGACACAAATCTGCTCAACTTCGAACGAAGAATGTGGCAAAGATACCTCACGAGCATGAAGAGAAGAATTTATCGCCAACAAGACTCCACCACCACGACTAAAACCTGAGTCTAATGATCGATCTTTACGAAACACTAGGAAGCTACTGCTGAAAATCTCCGATGAATGTATGTAATCATGAAGCCACGTCTCCACCAAGGCGATTATATCGTAGGAAAACTGAGTCGAGCCAATATAAATATCGTTAATCTTAGTCCGTAAACCACTGACATTTTGAAAATAGCATGTTAATGAAGATGAATCAACAGGTGATTGAGAAGCTTCTTCTATGTATTCTGAGTTAGCAGTGGCACCGCTGCTTCGTTTTTTGCCAGATTTGTAAATCTACGAACAATAACTCCACATGGCCAGACATCCTCACTCAGCAATCGAGTAAACAAATGATCAGGAACACCCAGTTTAAAATTAACAAATTTCCAAGAAGTAACATCTACATCCGATTTACTTAAACGTTTACAAATAACAAATTAGAACATTTTTTAGCTTTTGCTATATACCGGAGATATCCCAAAAAATTCTTTCTTGAAGAAAATTAAATTTAACCCGGTAAAAAGTCCAAAAGAGTAATCTCTTTTTATTTATTTTTCCTCCTGGGCTTGTATAGGAGTGTTTTTTCCTCATATAATTCACACCCAGAATTTATTCTGAGTTTATATGAGAAGAGATCGGTTTGATCTATTTTCAAGCGTCTGCAGCAGGCAGAAAACCAAGCTGCACCGATGAGTGGAAGGTTTTCTGCTGACACGAAACGCTTTTTCTTCTTCCTTTTTCTTCTTCATTTTTTCAGCCCACTGCGTGGCGTACACAGGTTCGATTCGCTTCGAATGAATCTGTTTCTTTAAATTTTTTAAATTTTTTTAATAAATAAAAAAATTGTTTTTTTCTATTTTTCTTAAACTTTTCATTTCTTTCTTCTTTTTTCATTTTTTCATTTGTTTTTCTAATCACCCAATTTCGCTATTTGGGACCTGTTGATGAGTCAAACCAAGACTTGAAACTTGTCACCAAAAATTAATGGGTTGTGTGATGAAATAACAAATTAGAACATTTTTTAGCTTTTGCTATATACCGGAGATATCCCAAAAAATTCTTTCTTGAAGAAAATTAAACGTTTACATTTCAATACACCTGAATATACTTCCAGCTTAGCCGCAATATAGTCAATAATGTTCTTTTCAGAAGTTTCAGGGTGAAGTCGAGACAGGTGAAGCCACCTACGCCTACAGACCGTAGATATCTCCTCACACAATGCAGTACCAACGATTTTAAGCTTACGTCGCTTATTATGGTAAACAATAGCCCAATTGTTATTATCAGACAGCTGATCATCAACCACAGTGGCAATCGAGGTAGTAGACCCTCCTACAGCACTATCAGCAACGAGGTCAGCAGCGATCACAACAGTAGGCGCATTACCACCAGAGTTTCCAGCAGTTTCGACGTCTACAATTCCATCAGCCGATTCTCCTCGTGTAGGAATACCATCGCTAGGGACTGTAGCAGCGTTCATAAAATTTTCGGTACATAACGCAGAAAGAACAGCATCAGCAGCAGGCATTGTATCGCTTATGCTCACAGCATTGTGCAAATCCTCTGTCAGACAGGCACTAACAGAATTAGTTTTTTTTTTTTAGCATTCACTGGTAACGGCAAAGCCCCCGATACATTCTGCTTAGATGATGCAGAATTCTGTTTGGAAGAATTTTTGATGTATTTGTTTTTAACACACTCAGTAGACAATGTCGAGGTCAATGCACTGTGATGAACCACTTGAGGCAAAGTTAAGGTCATAGAATTATTTGATAAAGACATATACTTAGCAAAGTCTTGTCTTAAAGATGCAACTTCAGAGGAAAGCAACGATATTTTCTTCAATAAACTGCTATAAGGCACGTCAGTACATACTGAGCACCTCCAAGAAACACTAGGGTTATTGTTTATAAGCTTAAGAGCTAAATCGTCCAATTTAGCACACCGCTTATGAAAGCCGCGACAACATAAAAAGCAACTGATACTTATATCGAAAAGTTCTCCAGAACATTTTCCACAAAAACCCGAAATTTCACTCTAGTGATACGAAAATTTCAGCACGAGAAAAATTAAACACGTCCGATGCCGACAAGAGCTCTACTCTCGTCATTTAGAAGAAGAGCTGTTTTTCAGGTCAGACGAAGAAGAAATGGAGGGATTTCCTTTAAATTGAATCTAAAGTATCACCTTGTGCAGTAGTCCGAAAAGTTCAATTCAATAGCTTATTCGAATTTATCGGCAGTTATTTATCAAATAATAAAAAAAAACACAATTGTTACTGATAACAAAAGATATTTATATTTAAAACAGGTAAGTAAATTGAAATTGGATAAACTAGGGTATTCTTCCGTTAACAAAAAGATTGAAGAGATTATTGCTATCTGCTCCATATAGTGTGTATTTTTAGTTTATATTTATTTTTTATTATATTTTATATATATATATATGTGTATATATATGCATACACCTATAAGGAAAAGGATATTTACATTGAGTGAGTATATGTATAATAGAATTTCAAAGCGGATATAAAAAATTTTCCAATTTCATCAATAACTCAAGTTCATTTTTATTCAGTCTGTCACTTCCTAATAACAAATTAATCGACATTTAGGCTCAACCTTGCTTTTTCGTTTTCCATTACGTAAGAGCTATGAAGGGCACTATGAATGAGGAACAACGACTATTTTAGTTAATTATGCAGAATCATAGTCACTAAAAAAACAATTGCATCAGTGAAAGGATTATTGAAATCAGATAAAAAACGACGAAGTTATAGCGATTTTAGTGCCTCATTCTCAAAAACGCGCTCTAACATGATAACGGCTGATGACGTCACGATACACAAGACAATTCGCGGTCTAGCGCAGCGCGAGTGAAGTCGCTGCGCCGCCGTGATAGAAAGCGCTCGAGATCGGATTTGTTTTGGATTTATTTCATAAAATGTCGTCTTAAAAATATTCTATAAACCGTTATTTTTCTTCCCAACAAGTAGCATCGAAAGTTTTTGACCGCCCACACAATGGCTATGAGCTATTTTTCTGTTGTATTATATTTTATATCTTCCTGGTTCAGGCTTCGGCTTGCGTATGCTATGGTCTGATATTTGCCTACTTCTCCCTGAGAGAGCACAGCTCCCAAAGCATCGTTACTGGCGTCAGTAGTTATGTTGATCGGCTTACAGAAGTCAGGGTATAATAAAAGCGGAGGTGTAACTAAAGCTTTTTTTAGCGCACAAAAAGAATTCTGGCATTCCTCGGACCAATTAAATTTTACATTTTTCCTCAGCAGTTTCTTTATTCGAGATGCTATTTTGGAAAAATCGCGAATAAACTTCCTGTAATAATTTGCCAATTCCAAGAAAGATTGCACTTGTTTGACTGTTTTGGGAGTTGGAAAATTTGGGACGCTTATAGTTTTTGCAGGGTCTGGCAAGTCACCTTCCATACCGCATTTGTGTCCTAAATAGACAACTTTACGACGTAAGAACTGGCACTTTCCCGGTTGTAATTTTAGGTTATTTTCCCTTAGCCTCTGAAATACTTCCAACAGCTTGGCATTGTGATCATCCAGACTTTTTCCGTAGATGACAATATCATCTTTGCTGGTGCTCCGGTGAGTCCAAAAGGCATCCGTTTAAACTTACAATGTCCATAATTAGTGTTGAAGGCAGTTTTTTCTCTGTCTCATTTATCTACTTGGCAAATTGGAAAATTATTACAGGAAGTTTACTCGCGATTTTTCCAAAATAGCATCTCGAATAAACAAACTGCTGAGGAAAAATGTAAAATTTAATTGGTCCGAGGAATGCCAAATTCTTTGTCTCATTTATCTACTTGTATTTGATGGTACCCACTTGCCAAATTTAATGTTCTGAAATATATTGCGTGACCCAACTGATCTAAGATTTCTTCTATTCTCGTTAACGGGAAAGGGTCCAGGCAGTAACTTCATTCAACTTGCGGAAGCCGACGACGATTCTCCATCGTTTGGTACCATCCGCGTCAGGATTTTTTTGTATTACCAATAATTGGGAATTGCATGGGCTTTTACTAGGAGTTATGCTATCATTTCTGAACATTTGCTGAACTTGTTCGTTTATTATTTCCATTCGACTCTGTGGTAAGCTGTAGTTCTTCTGGTTAATTGGTGCCTGGTTTTAATTTACCTGTATTTTATGTTTTAGTACTGGAGTGTACGTCAAAAGATCATCCTTTAAATAAAATATATCCCCATAATCCTCACAAATTTCCCATATTCTACACCTCTCCTCAGAGAATAATTATTTATCTAGGCTTATTTCTTCATGTAATTTTTGCAATCGATTAATGTCGCGATAAATTCTCCTTCCCACAATCCAACTTTGGACCAGCCTTGGCAGTTGAACTTTTTTCTGAATGCGTACCAGTTTCTTCAAACGGCACTTCGAATTCTACTTGATGGACTTCCGTGCGAGGAAAAGTAGTCGTTCTTTTGGAACTCCCACATTGCAATTTTCTTGAAGAAAGTCATTTCCTAATGTAAACATCAGTAGATCAAAATCGCCCTAGATGCAATACTAACAAAATCTGTATTCATACATAGCAGCCCGTCGTCGTGGTGGAGTACAGTTGGCATCCCTTTTAACTACATATCCTTTGGTTTAAATGAAAACTAGTTCAGTCCCTAAAATCTCTTCAAAGTGATAAGGTACCGACAAGGGTAGTGAAAACATGTGCGGAATGGAACTACACAAGGGGCGCGACGGCGGGTTGGCTACACAATATGAAACATGGTGAGTTCGTTCCTGTCTACAAATTCTCAGAAGTGGGATGTTACCTTTCCACAATTGCCTTAAAATAATAATTAAAATTTGAAAGTTTTGAAACGAGGTCATCCTCATAAAATAAAATATAGAATGTCTAGAGACAGTTACAAATGCAAGGTTCCTACATTCAGGACACAGATTTTACTTTTACCAAATTTCGGATTTGTTATTTGCACCGTGTAGTCATTAAAGAGGTATTTTATGACACATTGGGTCGAAGTATTCTTTTTCGGTCGCATTATACTTGCCGCAGGACTTCTTCAGAAAGGTTTATTTTATTGCCCTGAAATGCAACTAATTACTGATGGTGATGCCTGAAAATATATTTTTTTCCTCCTTCTTGATCCGCAGGTATAGCACTTAAATTTGCATTCTTTTGTTGTTTCTCCCTTTTTTTTTATTTTTGCTAAGAAAATTTTATTTTTTTTTTGGAGTAAGTGAGAGCAAGCGGTCTGCTACGAGTTTAGTTGGATAACGTGTCTTCAAACAACAACATTTGTGCTTTAATTTTGGAGGTTTAATTTCGATTTTTAGTTTTTGTGCGGGCTATATATTTAAGATAGAATAGAATAGTGATTTTCTATTAAAATAGTAGTGATATAAGTTAAGTGACTATTGACATAAATAACACAGATTCAAAAGTGTGAAGTGAATTTAAAATAACAACTGTATTAGGTTCCACAGACAATGCCTAAGGAAAAAAAAACAACGTCCAACGGCAACGGGTTTAGCTATTGAATTGGAGCGCCAACGGAAAGAAAATGAGGAGTTGCGTGAACAGCTCTCTCTGGTAAGCGAGCAAGCATCAGTCAGTGGAGCTGCTACAGATTCAGTTGCTTCAGAAGGCAGCCGTCGACAATTAGCCTTGCATACAAATCCTGGAAGTAATCATAGAGGTGATATTCAGCTAAGGATGGAGGAATTATCGGCCCTAATTCCAGAGTTTTCTCCAGGTACGATTGGGAGTCCCTCTGCTAGCCAATGGTGTGATATTGTTGACGGGGTACAGCGACTTTATCATCTCAGCGACCAGAGAACTATGTTGTATGCTTCAATGCGATTGACTCAGGCCTCAAGATTTTGGTACCAGACAGTACAACATGAAATTACGGAATGGCTCATGCTAAAAGCCCGACTTATTGAGAGTTTTCCATCTCCTGTTGACGAGGCAAGTGTACATATGCAGCTAATTGGCCGTAAACGAAAATCAAAGGAACCAGTAGAGACGTATTTTTATGAAGTAGTAGCGTTAGCAAAGCGGGCCAAATTGAATGACAGTACAATCATGAATTATGTCATCACAGGTCTTGATGATCGCAGTTTGATTAATGTCCTGACTGCGGCTAACTGTCAGAGCTTGAATGAGCTATTGAAACAGATAAAAATGTACGAAAGTCTCGTCAACCAGGAAAATTGTCGGGATGAGGTGAATAGAAGGAGAAGCTACCAAAGTTTTAACCATCAGAACTTCTACCATGTACAACAAAAAGAAAAGGAAACGGAAATCAGAAAGAAAACCAATATGCCGAAATTTGTTGGGAAGTGTTTCCATTGTGGAAAAGTGGGTCATCGTGCTGCTGAGTGTTTCTCCAGGGAAAAAAATGTGTTAGTGAGAAGCCGACCAAAGTATGTTAATGAAAAATTTAAAAATATGCAAACTTTATTTAAAGAAAAAAGTGAACTGGTGAAAACTGTGTGCGTTGATGGCTGCAAAATACAGGCGTTTATTGATCTAGGAAGTGAATGCTGCACCATCCAAAAGAAGCAATGTGATGAGAAGAACTGGAGCTATCGAGAGGACAATACTGTGCTAAGGGGTTCGCGGGAGGAAGATGCTGTACCATCGGCAGCTTGCAAAAGAAAATTTCTGTAGATGAAGTTAGCGTAGCAGTGGAACTATTGGTTGTTCCTGATGAAGCACAAGATGTGCCAATAATAATCGGACAAAGTCTACTAGATCAACCGGGGATTAAATTAGTCAAAACCTTTGGCCAACTTCAAATTTTAAACGAAGCCGTACCCGCTGCCACCATTAGCAGTGTTCAGCGCAACGTTAACCCCAGTACAAAGGAAGCAACGAGTATCAATTTATGACTGCCTTGGTCAGGTATCAATTTGATTATAGGAGACATCGAGCCAAAGGAAAAAGAACATTTCCTAAAGTTAATCCATCAATTCCGGGATTGTTTTGCATCTAACATTAATGAACTTGTGGAAACTTCAATGATCAAAATGCAAATAGAATTAAAGGAAAACCAAATTGTTAGATACAAACCTTACCGAGTTCCCTATCACCAAATGGAACAGCTAAAAAATATCATCGATGAGCTAAAAGAAGCAGATGTAATAGAAGAATCGACATCAGAATTTGCGAGCCCAGCAATCCTTGTACGAAAGAAGGATGGGAATTTAAGGATGTGCATCGACTACAGGAAGTTGAATCAAATAACAAAACGAGAATACTTCCCAACTCCAAATATTGAGGATCAACTAAATTCGATGGTGGGAGGGAAAGTATTTTGTAGTTTAGATATGATGAGCGGTTATTATCAGATCGAGATAGAGCCGAATTGCAGACACCTGACAGCGTTTGTTACACCCGGCGGTCATTTCCAATTTCGAAGAATGCCTTTTGGATTAACAAATGCTCCGGCGGTTTTTATGCGTCTCATGAGCATCATATCTCGGAAGATAAATGACCCGCGTGTTTTCAACTATATGGATGATATCATTATTGTCACAGAAACTGTGGCTGAAGCTCTTGAAATTTTGAGAAAAATCTTTGATGTGCTACAAGAAGCTAATCTCACACTTAACATAAAGAAATGTTGTTTCTTCGTCGACACCATCGAGTATCTCGGACATCGGGTTGGTAGGTTTGGCATTAAACCAGGAGAATATAAAACTGAAACCATTAAGCAGTACCCTGAGCCAAAGAACGTAAGGGAGGTAAGACAATTTCTTGGTCTGACGGGTTATTTTCGGCGTTTCATTCCATCATATGCCAACACTGCTTCACCACTTAACCAATTATTGAGGAAAAATGCTGAATTTAAATGGGAGGAAACACAACAGAGAGCTTTCGCGGAACTCAAGAAATGTTTAGTGAATGAGCCAATACTGACGATATACAACCCTACTCAAAACCACGAACTTCACACTGATGCGTGTGCCACGGGAATCGCAGGTGCTCTTCTGCAAAGTAGTGACGATGGAAACCAACAAGCTGTAGCCTACTTCAGTCGTACAACCACGGATCTCGAGAAGAAATACCATAGCTATGAGCTGGAAGCACTAGCCGTTGTAGAATCTCTTGAAAGATTCCGTTATTACCTTTTAGGAAAAAAGTTCGTGATAATAACAGACTGTAACTCTCTTAAATCAACTCAGGAAAAACAAAACCTAGTACCTAGAATTGCACGGTGGTGGCTGCGCATCCAGGAATTCGATTTCGAATTACTATATCGGCCATGTTCGAAAATTACACACGTAGACGCATTGAGCAGAGCAACAAATATCACAGGCGCACCAGTGGAGGAAGTAACTGACAAGGTAATGCTCGTTGGAATTGAGGAATCCGATTGGGTGGCATTACTACAACTTCAAGATCCTGCGCTGAGGGATATAAAAGAGGTCCTAGAGCGAACGACAACTAATCGGGACAAGCTAAAGCATTACAACAAGGAGTACGCAATCAAAGGCAGTCGGATCTTCAGGAAAACGGAACAAGGAATGCGGTTTGTCGTACCCCGCGGAGTTCGTTGGCACATTATTAGGTCTGCTCACAATGATACTGGCCACCCAGGAATCGACAGAACTATTGAACTGATTAAGAAAATATACTGGTTCCCAAAGATGCGGACTATAGTACGGAAATATATCGATAGCTGCTTAGATTGCTTACACAACAAAAGGTATAAAGATGAAAGTAGAAGGGAGATGTTCGTACGGGAGATTAAACCGAGACCATTTCATACTGTCCATATGGATCACCTCGGTCCTTACCCAAAAAGCTTAAAAGGAAATACTCATTTAATCGGCACTATCGACGCTTTCAGCAAATTCATTTTAATAAAGCCCGTGAGAAATACGCGCACACAGCACGTTATTTGGATGATGGAAAATGTTTCTCAGTACCTTGGACTACCAGAGCAAATTATTACTGATAGCGGCTCGACATATACATCAGATGGCTTTCGGAAATTTTGTATGGAAAACGATATAAAACACATAAAAACTGCTGTAAGAACACCGCGCGGGAATGGCCAGATCGAAAGATATTTCGGGACTATAAAAACAGCCATTTCCAATATGACCGAAAGGCCAGACGGGCGGGACTGGGACAAATCTCTACCAGCAATTCAATGGAGCTTAAATAATTTGCCACATAGGATAACAAAAGTCAGCCCCCAAAGGTTAATTCTCGGCTTTGAACCTAAAAGCATTCTGAAAAATCAATTAACAGCAGCTTTTTTAGAAGATATTTCCGACGATGAAGATGACATTCCCCTATCGGATCTGCGAATAAAAGTGACAGAGGAGATGAATAACGAAAGGAGAAAACAGGCGGAAAAATTCAACGTAGGACGTCGTCTACCCGAGAAATATAATGCCGGCGACTTAGTACTTATTAGATGTGAACACAGGGCTACAGGAGTTCCACAGAAGCATCCACCTAGATACAAGGGTCCATATGTTGTGGACAAGGTTTTGGGTAGCGACCGATACGAAATTGTCGACCCGCCAAACTTCAAGGCGAGCAATCGTATTTTCCATTCAGTGTATGCGGCGGATAAGATGCGCCATTGGTGCAAGTTACAGGACTTACAGTTGAGCGAGGAAGACTTACTGTCAAGCGACACAGAAATTGAATCCGAGCTATAAGCCATGAATTAAATAAATAAAAAAAAAACAAAAAAAAAAACAAAAAATATTTAAAATAAATGCATATAACTACAATAATTGCTCTCTATTAATGGGTACACCCAAAGTTTCCAATTTGTCTTTTATTTCTGTTTATAGCATCTGAAACATTAGCAATGCACTTTCAGGACGTTCAGGACTAATAATCGAAATAAAGGAGGAAGTTGAAGGAAAGTAAAAATGAAAATGTAACAAAAAAAAATTATGGGATAACACCCGTAATTTGCAGCGGGTTATGAGTACTGATCGTACGAGTTAGTGTTAGCAATGAGTACTGGTTACGCTTAGGGCACGAGATCGCGGGGAGTACCCGTAAATGATCCAGGAGTACAAGTTTTTAAGAAAAGCTTTAATACGGTTCAGGAGTACTGGCCGAAAAAGAAAAAAAAAAAAAGTTTTGATACGGTTCAGGAGTACTGGCCGATGGAAAGAGTGAGTGTAAATGTAGGGCGCCCTGTATGTGTCTATATAGTATGTGTCTTATGCATGTTAAGAATAGCCTACTAGTTCCTGTTAGTTGATTGCGTAAAAGTATTCTTGTCGTAGTGTGAAAAAAAAAATGATAATCCAATGTTGTTTCGTATAATCGAAAGTATAGTCGTAGTTAGCTACATATTACTAACACTGTAAGATTAATGTATTTTGATATAGTGTGAGTGTGGTGGTTTGCTGAGGCCAGCAAGGAACACAGGATGGCCGAGTGTAAACATCAGTAGATCAAAATCCCCCTAGATGCAATACTAACAAAATCTGTATTCATACATAGCAGCCCGTCGTCGTGGTGGAGTGCAGTTGGCATCCCTTTTAACTACATATCCTTTGGTTTAAATGAAAACTAGTTCAGTTCCTAAAATCTCTTCAAAGTGATAAGGTACCGACAAGGGTAGTGAAAACATGTGCGGAATGGAACTACACAAGGGGCGTGACGGCGGGTTGGCTACACAATAAGAAACATGGTGAGTTCGTTCCTGTCTACACTAACAATCCATCTTCCAGAATGTTAGTACTTTATTAACAAGGAACGAACTCACCATCTGTTGGCTAACCCGCCGTCGCGTCCCTCACGGAATTCCATTTGGCACTGGCAGTCACTACACTTTTATTTAAACTTTGGTACCTGTTAGGTGCGTACCATTTGATGTATCACAGGCAACTGCCTACTTAGGATTCCAGAAAAGAGTTACTTACTCAGCAAGGACAAAAGTGCATATGACGGGGATGCCTACTGTATTCCGCCACTATAGCGGGCTGCCATTGGAAGCAGTATTTTGTTAGTAAAATGCAACCTATGGGGCTTTGTTTCTACTGATGTTCACATTCGGCCATTGTGTATATTGCTGTCCTCAGCAACTTCACCATAGTCACACTTAAACGCAATAAGCAAGATATTAGGATTAGATCCAAGCAATACTACTGAGCTCTATCTCTATTTCTACTACTTATCAGCACTGATATCTTCTACCACTCAGCATATAATATAATACTACCAAACATATATTCGGTTAATAAGTCTAATCAGATCATTCTTTCGCCCATACAAACGACAATCACACGATAACTGATTTAGTGCTCCTTTTCTCCAGGCAGTGTTCCTAGATCTCTGTAAGATTTAAATTCGTTTGTTAATTCAACAATTTGAACTTTCATCTGATCAGCGGTATTTCCTATCGAGTTATAGTAAGCGTGGCCAGTACTCATGGTCCACACTTCGTCTAACGATCAATAATCATGAGACGTTAACTCTCTAATGTACCGCCTTCTTCTCTTCGTAATTCTTCTCATACTCAATCCAAGCCCCCCGCTCATGTATTATATTTCCTCGTTTCATGTTGAATAATTGATAAATCGTATGTACATGAATATATTTTAATTAATTTTATCTATAGAGAGAAAAAAATATAAAATAAATTTATATTATTATTTTTTTCAAAGATTACATTCCTAATAATATTAGACACATCATTGAGACTACATGTCACCAAAAGTTAGCTCCTCGTTTGAAAATATCAAGTCTTCTAACTTACACCAGTGGCGAATTTTATCGGCTGCATATACGGAACGAGAGGGTTTTCCGCTCGCTCTAAAGTTGGGTGGATCAGCAACCTCATAGCTATATGACCCAGGATCTTGTTCACGATGTATGGTCCTTTATATCGTGGCAGATGTTTCTGCGGAGCTCCTGTTGCTCTGTGCTCGCACCGGATCAACACCAAGTCTTCAACTTCATACCTTATGGGTAGTTGTCGACCCAGATTGTACTTCTCAGCTTGCTTTGTTCGGCTTCTATTCATTACCTGATCTATCTTTTCCCGAAGTTCCGCTAAGGGAATCTCGTCTTCGTCGTCAGAGATGTCATCAAACAGGGCTGACGTAAGATGATTTTTAAGAATGCATTTAGCATCGAACCCTAGAGAAGTTTTTGGGGTTTGACTTGGTTATCATATGCGATAAGTTGTTGAGACTACACTGGATTGCAGATAGACATTTGTCCCAATCGCGACCATCTTCTCGTTCTGTCGTTTTCTCTGCAGAAGTTTTGAAAGGTGTCAGATGTGTGCGATGTACCCCTATCGGTGATTAGCTGCTCAGGAAGTCCAAGGTATTGAGAAATGTCTTCTAGCATCGTTAAAGCATGTTGAGTGCGAGTATTCCGAACTGCTTTTAGGACAATGAACTTGGTGAAAGCATCGGTTACGCCAATTAGATGAGTATTGCCTTTGAGGATTTGTGGATAAGGCCCAAGATGATCCATATGGACTACACAGCATGGCCTCGGCTTAATTTCTCTGATGAATAGATCCCTTCTGCTTTCGTCTTTATTTCTCTTGTTGTGCAAGCAATCTAAGCAACTGTTCGTATATTTTCGTATAATTGTTCCATTTTTGGAAACCACAAGTTACTGAGTTTATTTTTTTTAAACAATATTCTGAAAACTTTGTAACTTAGAGCACTGTGGTACTCTCTAGATCTCTTGATTTTTTTTACTATTTTAATTGGTACTAATCTGGTTAACTCTTATAATGAGCTTTTCTCTGAAATTCACGCGACGCTGTCCAGACTCAAACTCTACTTATTTTCCTGCACTCGAAATTAATAAGTTCATTTAAAAAAATGCAAAACCGACTACGCGTAATTTCTGTGCCAGAATCTTTGATGTTTTCAAACAAGATTATTTTTATTTCCTATTTCGCTTTGTTTACCTGCGAAGTAGGTTATTATTGCGAAGGTAAGTCACTCTGCAATAAATTCTGATCAGCCACTAGGTCATTTTTTATTTATGCTGACCATACATTGATCGGTGCACTCACTTAGAATGTTTTTATTTTATTTAACTTTGCAACTGTTACGATTGCAAACAAACTTACATATGGGTTAATATGTAACATTTAAAAGTTTTGAAATTAACCATCGATAAATGATGAAATAATTATATAACAGAACACTTTCACGTTGTTTCTGATAGCATCTTACCCAAACAAATTATTTTGGGCAAATACCTTCTAGATCGAGTCGAACTGCATATTACCCCCACCGAGATAAAGTTTACTCCTTTGAAGGAACAACAGCCGCTAAGTTGTTTTCAAGTATTTATTGAAAGCCAAGTTGATTTATCACACAATGAACAGAGAGAGCAGCGCGACAGGATCGATGAACTAATTCGTTGTTAAATACCAAGGAAATCGAAATAAGTCCAGAATCTCGAATTGCATAGTATATTAAAAAACGAAATTCCTATATACCAACCGCCAAGACGATTAGCCAGCGCAGAACTTGAAATTGTAAACAAGCAAACCGAAGAATGCGGAGTTCGCTAGTCCTTTAGTACTAGTAGATAAGAAAGACGGTTCAAAGAGACTATGTATAGATTATCGACGTTTAAACAAAGTAGTAGTACGGGATCATCACCTTTATCTCTCTTCGAAGATTATGTTGATCGATTAGCGAAAGTTAATATTTTCTCGACCTTGGATTTAAGAAATGGATTTTCCATGTAACTATTACATAACAGAGTAGAAAATATACTGCGTTTGTTATACCCCATGGCCAGTATCAATTCAGGAAGGCTCCATCCGGGTTGTGTGTTTCACCAACACAATTTCAACGATACATAAGCCAGATATTCTATCCCCTTCTAAGGCACGATAAAGTCTTAGTTTGCGCGGTATTATTGTTCTAGCAAAAGATGAGCACAAAGTTGTCAATAATCTGGAAGAAGTCTTAGATACGGCATCTCAATATGGCCTTGAAATCAAATGGTCAAAGTGTCAGTTCCTGAAGAAGAAAATATAGTACCTAGGCTACATCGTACAAAACGGCAAAGTTATACCCGCTCCAAATAAAATCAAAGCAGTCGACAGATTTCCGGAACCGAAGAAAACTAAGGATGTCTAATCCTTCTTAGGATTAGCTGGTTATTTTTGAAAATTTATTTGAGATTGCGCTCTTATAGCCAGACCATTAAGTGACCTCCTCCGTAGTAAGGCAATATTCAATTTCGGAGAAAAGCATCAGAGCGCTTTTAGAGCTCTCAAGGTGGCCCTATGTGCGAAACCTCTTGGGAATTTACAAGCTTGACACAGAGACGGAAGTTCACACGGATGCTAGTCATTTAGGCTTCAGTGCGGTACTATTGCAAAAGGCCTGCAACGATGGAAGACACCCAGTGTATTATTTTAGTCGCAAAACTTCAGCAATACACGAAAAATACTCAAGTTATGAGTTAGAACCGTTAGCTGTTTCTATTGCAGTTAACAAATTTATAGTTTACATGATGGGGATAAAGTTTAAGCTAGTAACCGATTTTTTACGTTTAAGTGTACAATGAATAAAAGGGATATTTCACCGAAAATTGCTCGTTGGGAAATTATACTGTCATAGTTTGATTTTGAAGTAGAGCACGGGAGTGCTGACGCACTAGGCCGTCATCCTCTATCCCTAATGCTAGGAGAACAAGCACTTTTGCCAAGAATCAAAGCCACACAGTGAAAATATGAATACTTTAAAACCATAATGAAGATATCGCAAAAGGAAGAATTTGAAGACTACTTTTTAGATAATGGGATATTTTTCAAGTTCATCGATAGCGATAAGCTCATATTGGCAGCTAAGAAAAACCGAACTGAAGGATTTTTACATCCCATACGCACGGAAGTAATTCCACTCGAAACGTATTATATGAATCATCTTGGCCTTATGACATCCACCAGAAAGAGCTATCAGACTGGTACAAGCATGTGCCTAAAGTATAGCGGTGGCTGAATATCAGCTACCAAAGACACATCGGAATTTCGCCATTCCTGCTTTTAGTTGGAACAAAAATGAATCAGCCCGAAGTTATTCTATTGAAGGAAACTATCGAACAAGAGATTGTGAGCATTTACCTTGAGGAAAGAAACGAAGTCGGCAAAGAAGCTGCCCAAAATATACTGAGAGTACAAGCAGAAAATTTTCGAGACTACAATCGACGAAGAAGGAAACCAACCGCTAATGAAAGGAAAAACCTAATGAAAGGTACGACGTTGAAAAGATAGGCAACCACGAAGGGCCGAACCTTACCTCTACCTCTGCCGATAATATGAAACCATATGAAAAAGTCTATAGCGATAAAGCAACCATCTATGAAGATTACTCTGATATAGATGAATTAACCCCAGATAAACAAAATCTCATGCCAGATAAGAATGCAATGCAAGACTAAGAAGTTAATGAAATTTTTGGAATAATGAATTAGTTAGTTCAGTAAGCAAAAACTATCTAGTAACGACTAGAAGAATAAAAGCACAGAAATTATTAGAATATCAATTAATTGAGGCAACAGTTAGCAAAAACCACGTGAAGTAGATAATAAAGTACAGAATTTAAACGAAACACATAAGAATTTATTTTGATAAGAGATTCGTTAGTAAGAATTTAATGAAGTTATAAATCGAAGTTGATAATCAAAGCTATTGCAGTGAACAACCTTAGTCCCGTACGCATCTGAAATAAAACATATCTAAAGAAAAGAACAGAAGGAAAGCTGAGCAAAGAGCCTTACGAATAAGTGGTACACCCGAACTAACTTTAGCGACGCGATAAGATGAGAAGCGATTGGTATGAAAAACAACATTCTAAAAAGGGTAGAGATACGCAACTATTTTCTTCACAAGAAGGTTACCACTTCAGAAGTCCAAGTTATCTCAAGGAAGTTCAAGAGGAAGAAGCCTAAGAAGAAAACGAGGAATTAGAAGAGAAGAACATAAGACATAAGTGGAAAGCGTGACGCTACCGAAATGAGGAAAGGAACAATCGCCAAATACATGACAAGAAAATGCAAAACTACAGCGACGACAAAACAGCAGATGTATCGTTACCACAGTATTCGTCTGAGGAGCCTAGATAGGTGAAATATTCTCAGCAGTCAATCTTCTCAGAGTGCGCTATATCGAAGACAGTATAAACGCAGGATAGCCGAATGTGGAAAGCAGCCTGAACAACATCGCCGTTTATGTAGACCAGACGAATTAGCTTCTTGCTTTTTCTGCCAGGATTCACCGAGGAGCTGACATAAGCGCGCAACCTAGTTTTTACTTTAGAACCTATGTACTATAATAAAATCAAGTACTGTCTTACTATTATACAAAGAAATTGTTTCTCCAGCCTGGATCCCCAAGAATTCCTTCTCCCTTGCCGTTAAGATTTTCCCACAAGTGTAATGAAATCCCATCTACGTTTTGTCGTCTTCTAATGACAAGAGATTACGATATTAAAGAGTGAACGGAAGAAATGTATGCAAAATATATGAATTGGGGTATATCTAAGTATATGACTCAAGTGCAAAAAGTAGTTTCTCGACTGTAAAAAGTCATATTTGACGTTTAAATGAGCAAAATAAACTACACCACTCGTTTACGCTCTCCTCCCTCTTTAATTTCGTATCAAAGAATATGTATTTTGAACAACCCACTATGGGGGTGATACGACCTTCCAACCACAAAAATTGCTCATCTATATCTTTGTACTTTCAATACTAATCCGTCGGAAAAAAACTCCAATGCTGTACGATCTTCCCGCACAAATTAGGGTGGCCGTCAATAGTGCGA
The DNA here is from genome assembly GCA_963924295.1 of Dioctria rufipes. Classification (NCBI taxonomy): domain Eukaryota; kingdom Metazoa; phylum Arthropoda; class Insecta; order Diptera; family Asilidae; genus Dioctria; species Dioctria rufipes. The sequence goes on along the minus strand of OZ002740.1, from coordinate 70,955,435 downwards.
CAAAAACTTTTACCACCGGGACTACTCAAATCATCTCCTGAAATTTTTTTGCATTTTGCAAATTTCCGTTAATCCGCTCCCAGTTTTATCACCGCACCATTCCCGCCCCAAATTCCGCCACCTATCATATTCGTCCCAAGCGCCATTTTTAAATACCACATACATTACTCTCCGTCTTTCCATTCCCCCGTTATTCCAGAAAAACTCGAAAACCTACCTTCCTATATCCCTCAAAAAGTATCCTTAAAAATAAATATTTCAATTTATCTCAACTTTGGACCCGTGTACCTCGTATAAAAAAAATTAACTCTTTCGACCAAAAACTGATGCTCTTTATTGTTCCCGGCGATTCGCACTTTTTTACACTTCTCACATTTTTCCTAACTCTTCGAGTATGTTACAGAACTTTATATGGAGGGTTAGGGAGATTTTATCGGAGAAAACGAAAATTGTCATCTCTCAAACTCCACAACTCTCCGTGTTATACAATCCGGACCTTGGTGTGAATACTCAGTTAGAAAGTACCATTTTCTCAGAAGTCTCATTAAAACACTTTTTCTCTGTCATACATGTTATATACTGACATCGATCTCCCCTATCATCCGAAGGCTAAATGGAAGGAATATACCAAGAACATATAAAGATTACATACGAATACAAAATAAATTAACAATATCAAAATTATCCCTTAGATAGAACGTTTCTAATTTTAATAACATTTTCTCCCTAAAGCACCTCATTGGATTTTAGAAACAATATAATTATTATTCCTATAGCACAGAGCGTATATGTAATAATATAATTAATTCAGTTTCAATCGAAATTGGTTACACAGAATTATTAATAATTTCCCATTTTATTCAACGAGCATCGAATCAACTAATTGATTACATGTTACGGGATTGCTTCCCATCGGACGACTAATTAAGATAATAGATGTATAGAGGATTTTGGACATGAATATGAATTGCTCTCATCACACAGGGTCTCATAATAATAACAAGAATAATTGGTGGACACGCTATCTCCCTAAGGATATTTAATTTATTTTACTCAATCGATTTTATTATCATGATTTAATTAATTTGTAAGTATGTTCTTGCTCACATGGATCTGGAAGAATAATTTGGGGGATAAGTTGCTAGAAGCAGTTAAGTAAATGCGTTCAAATGTTCAAAGTTAGACGTCAGTTGGGAGTGAATTTTGCGTACCCGAAGCCTTGGTAAATTTTAAAATAGAAGCTGGTATCGTATAAATTTCAGGCATCACTTACATATTTTCCATATTATCCTGTGGGTAGATATAACTGTCGCTATCAGGAAATGCACAAGATTCATTTTCCGTGATTACATATTGCAATTAAAACCTCTGCTGTGGATATTTCTCTTTATTTATTTTTTCCGTCTCAAACAAGAGGGTTTGATGCATGAATCAAGTTAATTTAAAATAAAATTAATTCTCACTACCGAAGACATATAAGAAAAAGTATATTAATGCTATATTTTTATAGTAGCTTCTTGATTATGAATAATGAGCCATAAGTATAGAAAGACAATCTTCTGGATATTCCTGGTAGTTTTTAAACAGCAAATGTTTGCATTGTAGAAAATTTTCAGGGTTTACGATTTTTTCATTGACATTAATTCAATAGAATCCCAGTGGAGTTTTTGAATAACAGATGTTATATGTAGAAGAACCAAGTCGTTGTTTACAACAAGTTAGTCAAAATTTTTTTTTTTTTATTTTCGATATTCAATTTAAATTTCTTTATGTGAGAAACACAATTGTTCGAGGCGACTTTAAGCAAAGGAATTTTACCCAGCTTGAAAAATGGTAATGCCTGACTTATTAGATAAAGTTAACTGCTAACATTACCTGGAAGGCATTAGTCATGAGTACATGAACATACCTTACATTAGGAAGGCAGGCGTAATGTATTGATGCGTCGTATTTTTGAGCATGTTATGTACCTTCCAGGGAATGCTTAGAGAAGGCAGAGGTAATTCATTCATGTTGTATATACCTTACGTTGAACTAGTTTAAGAGGACAGTCGTAATGTGTTGATGCAATGCAACGTATTTTTGAGCATGCTATGTTGTTATGTTGCATTCGGGAGTAGCTTCAATAGGTACAGGCTATCCGTATCCGTTCCATTTATATGTATGTCGTGCTGTCCTGTTGTAGTAAATTGAAGTAATACTGCAAAAAGATCTCTTTTATTTCAGGAACCTAAAAAAGAAAGGAGATGCTGCTGTAAAGAAATTCTTCCGGGGGTTTGAAGGACCAACTATGTGAACTTATGTGACGGCCCAGGAAAAATAAAGTTCGAGCAAGCGAGAGGGAGACAGCTTATACGTTTTTTTAATACGAATCTCTTAAATTTTGTTAGGGCGTTTAGCAGTAATCATTGCCCTCTTAGAGGATTAAACGTTACATAAACATTAACTGGAATGCAGTTTGATTATTCCAATATTTATCGTACTAAAAGTTGTAAATGGAAGCGCGAAATTAGTTATCAGTAGTTCAAAAATAGCTTTCGTTTCCTATCATGGTGCCTCGCTTACTTTGGAAAATCGAGTTCTTTTATATTTTTAATCACTAATCAGATAAGCGCGATACTACTTTCCAGATCTCCACTAAAGAATAATAGATAAATAAAAGCCTGTTTAAAGAGAAAAGTTTTAAAATGAGCGCCAACCTTCGAAATGTCTTGTGTGTACTATTCGGAACGCCACCCGAAAATACTAAATCGATGAATGCGATGAATTATAGTTCAGTGACCCTTTTTTTGGTCGAATCTTGCCGAAGGGGGGAGATTTAAAAGAAGACGTTAGCGCTTCTCTCTCTACCCGGCAAGTCATAGATAAGAACGGTGGTCAATTTAAGAAAGGTGCGCACAAGTAAAGAAAAAAAGGAGGAATTGGATAAAAAAATAATTCTGATCTGGCTAACGAACAGAAAGGCTAAATTTTGCGGGACGAGAAAAAAATTGGTCTCGAGGAATCAGGAGAAGAAAAAATGAAGGGGACTTGGAAGTAGTCGTAATTGAAAAAGGAAATCGAGTAACGGAGAACAAGATTAAATAGCCGCCGTCGAACCGATTTTCCAAAGGAGCGGAGGCCACACGGTCGAAAGTTAAGTACCTTGTTTTGTCCTAAACTCTTACTATTATTTGAAATTGAAATTGAAGTTTGAAGTGTTTAAATATAAACATATTTAGAAATATTGAGTTAAATAAAATCTGATTGATTTTCCGGGGTGTCGCCCCTCGCGGTTCCATACAGGAATAGTAGTAATAGAATACCTAATTTTGCTGGAGGAAATAGTGCACCTTAGCATGATCTATTGTGATCTTAAGTTCATCGGATTAATGAAGTAATATAAGTTTAATTTCATAACCATAATTTCAAACCTCATTTCATGGCGATTGAATTGTACGCCCTTAATATGGGATGTAGTGAACTATGATTTCAGTGTCTTTGAATTGATAACAATAATTGAATTTATAAATCTTAGTTTGTAGCCTAAAAGCGTAAAATAAATGTGTTGTGATCGGATTTGTTATGAGTAGGATTATTGGTTACCGTAATTGGTGTTGAATTCCTTTCCACATTCCACCGTTTATGACTAGCGGTTCGTTTTCGGTTTGCCAACGCGAGTTTCGTGGTTACGCTCAGTGGGCTTTCAAAAGAAAAAAAATCACGTGGCGCCCAACTTAGATCTCCACGTTGAACTTACGCCATCTCCACTAAGCTGCCAAAACAAAAAAAGGGGCGGAGGCGCAGATTGTGTTCTGTTGCAAAAATAATAGCGTGTAACAATGTACCTTTTAGGGAACACTTCGCGAAGGCAGAGGTAATGAATAAATATATTCATTCGTGTTCTTATCGATGAAAAGAGCTAGAAATTTGTGCGGCTATATTTGCAGAGGCTAGTTCGAGGGAGTGGGCGCAGGTCGAAATAAGTCATCACTGTTTTTGTAAGAACAATGAAGAAGGAAAACTGCGTACAGATGAAAAATATTCTAATTTGTGCATTATTTTAGAAGTAGTGGATTAATTCCATTTAAGTACGAGATTCGAATAAGTGAAGCGTTTTTATTTTCCACACCTTTCTAAGAAAGCAGGAAAAGTTCTTCCCTTTACAACTCAGTGAAAACAGTAAAGGTGCTTCCCTCCACCTTCCTAAGAGTATAAATATTGAATGGTCCTTTCCAACCTTCTGGAAAATTCATGCCTAATGGTTCCATACACTTTCTTGAGATGGCGAAATGAATGCATCGACAGAATTGAAATGTGCTGATTCTCACCTTGGAAAGAATTAATAAGGACGACTTCCTTTCGCCTTATTGGTCATACAGAGGTAAGGTGTGCAAGTATCGACCTTTTATAACTTACCGCCGTAGGACATCAATGTATTAAGAGAAATAAACTGGGTACCAGAGCGTGTTACTTCCAAAACTTTCACATAATATTTTCGGAATGAATCCGAAATGCTTCCGTCTCCCGCTGGGTACAATACTTTTTTCTAAATATTCTAAGTAATTGGTAGGTATGGACCATAGACATGTGTACAACCCGTATACTGTCACTTGAATTAGCAATGCCTACAATAGTGGCTCATAGATATTGGAATAAACTATGGCGAGTGGGAAACAGAAGCATTTCGGATGCATTCCGGAAGCATTATGTGAAAGGTATGAAAGCAATACGCTCTGATACCGAGTTCATTTCTTTTAATGCATTGATGTCCTACGATGGGAAGGTATATACATTCATTTGCACACCTTACCTCTGCAAGACCAGTAAGGTTAAAATAAGTTTTCTTAATTAATTCTATGTAAGGTGGAAAGTAGCATTCATTATTAACTCTTTGGAGGGTGAAAAGAAGCATTACTTTTAAGTTCATTGGATGCATTCATTCTACCATGTCAGGAAGCATTAGGCGTGAGTTTTCCGCAAGGTTGGAAGAAACCATTCAATTTATACTCTCAGAATTGTACAAAGCATGCTCAAAACTACGATGCATTAATACATTACGCCTGCCTTCCTAAACCAGGCAAAGGTAAGGTATGTTCATGTACTAATTACTAGTGCCTTCTAGGTAATGTTAACAGTAAACCTTATCTAAGTCAGGCATTCTATTTTTGCCCGCTGCGTACTCATTGTTTGTTTTAAAGTGATATTTTGAAGATATTTTGTTTGTTAATAGAAATTACTTGCCCTGACGACCTCAGCAACTTTATTATAACACAAATTATGTTAGTATTTCGCGTACGCAAACATCGCTTATATTTCATCGCATACTCAACGCTTAAGTTCACTGTACCCTTGTGATCTGGATAAGCACTAAATCCTCATAAGTATAGCTTTTAACAAGCATAACATATCTATCGTCGTTGATAACTGCAAAACCCAATGTCCCTACCGGGTAAGTTAAAATTAAAGTCAAGTTTTCAGCAGGCACTAAACTTCTGTCTTTTTTTTTTATTATAATGACAAAATTATTGCAATTGAACTACCTGATACGACGCGAAGGATCATATTTTTGGATTGTAGGAATTAAAATGATAAAGCAGGTTGTAGTTTCTAAGCTACCTTACCACTAACTTTGAAATTGGATTTTGTTACTATATTCAGTTACGCGGTTATGATATTGTTGGCTCGTGGTTGTGCAGTATCACCGACGATATGTCAGAGAAGGAATAACATGAAAACTTAACACGTAATATGAGATATGAATACAATTATGAAATTCGAGAAAAAAGGGTGTTCAACTTTGTTAACATACAAATTAATTACATTTAAATAACAAATCAGCAATTTATCTTAAAACAGCTAGCATACCGAAAGACTCAATCATTATATTGTTACGAGCGTGACCTTAGTTCATTACTTAAAACACAATATTTCGGATCTAATTCAAAAGTTCTTTATTTATTTGACTTCACTGTTTACTCTCACAAATTCACCCACAATCATCAAATGAATTCTTTAGTTATCGCTGGTACTCTACGTCTAATTATCGCAATCCAAATAGTTTACTTCGTTCACTTCACCATCTGCCGTGCATTCAGGTACACGCAGAATGTCACATAATGTCTCATTTTTGCACACCATGTCGTTCAGGCTACCGAAGCGTTGTCATTTCCCCAGCACATCGGTGTGCACATTTTACACTACGGTCGGTTTGACGTTTAGCGTAGTTTTATTCTTAAAGAACTTTCAAAAATGACATTTCGAATCGAAGTGCATACCAACCGTTCAGGTCCTATCCCTACTTTTTCAATGATGTGATGTGCGCACCGATATGCTTTTCAGCACATCGGTGTGTACACCTGAACACACGCCTGAATTAAGACTCTCCTCCTGGATGTGAGTAGTGCCGTACTTTTATTCTACAAACTTCCTTTTAGAACATTCCTGAATATTCCGTTCACCGAACCTAAAGCTTACTAGGATGTCCTTAACCTAAAGTTATTTCCATTTCCAACCGATGTCGCTTGTATCACTTTGTGGCGCGATAATATATCAAAAAAGCAAAATTGTAAACCAATGGACAAAGATAGGAACATTTCATGACACATAATTGAAAGTTCCCGAGAGAATAGCTTTGCTTCTTACAATACACACCATGTTATGTCAAATCATGTTGTAAATATGTGTTTTGATTTATATTGACTCATTATCAGAAGTAATTACTAAAATAAGAGATCCAAAAATTATGGCATATCCTGTGGAAACAAATATTTACATGCAACATGGCGACGAAGTCATGGGTTTGGCTTTATTATTAAACCTTATAGTTTCAAACACGCGTCCGCGTACCGTTGACGTGTTCTAAGTGAATCTGTACTGTTTCCATAACAAATCTGAAATCTCTCCTTTGCAAGAACTATGTATGTATATGCTCCCCAGAATTTGTGTTACTAGTATTAGACGAACTTTCAAAAACATCTAGTACATATTTCTCAGCAAAAGTGCTTTAAGTTCGAAAAGATATTCACAATGTACATGCAAACCTACAAACATATATGTATTAAATAAAACCAGTAGGGGAAAGAGTAGAAAATCATTCTAAAAATAAATTCCAACCAGGAACGGAAATTAAAATTTGGGATGCAGGAAAGACATAGGAGCTATTCAATATTTTCTACGCGCTGCAATGTTGATTTCTCACAAACAGAAATTAAAGCTATAAATATGGGTATATTCTTTCAAAGGTAAAATTCGGAACTCCTGCCTGACATCAAACCATTTATTTCAATACATTTTTGGGTTGTTAAATAGTGAGTCAAATTCGAACGTAAATCAGTCTAAATTAGGCTATACTTCCAACAAACACATTGAATGTGGTAACTAATTATTTTTGTGTTGTGTATATTTATGGCGCTTAGTAGCCATTTTTCTGGTTCTAAAGTATTCCGAATGTGAAATAATGATTAAGCTGCAAAAAGAAAAAAAGGTTGGTATGCTGCGCTCAATGGTAACTGGCGCTACCTAATTCCTTAACGATCAATAAAAAATTGTTCATTATTTGCCTGGTTACTCGTTTTCATCAATGAATTGAAAGCACATTAATAAGATGAAAGGAACGAATATGAACTCGCTGCAGGCCTCAGGAGGTTTTACATGCAATAAACATTTTGCGAAATTATGACGAATATAATTAATTACCAAAAATTCTCGAATATAGAAATTGTTTATGATGAAAGGACATAGAGCTCGTGGTAGGTATTAGATTCACGAGGGGATCTTTTGCTTACTGAAATGAAATTCAATTATCTTCAACTTTTATTATAATCTCTTCATCCGGAACATATTTACAAGTTACAACAACATTCCGAATGTGCCATAAATTTTAATAAATTTTAATTGTATTCCATTAATTTATTTCCAATTCAAAACTCTCATATCGACGATGCAAGTCGTTAGGATTAAATGAATTTATTGTCCGATTTAAAAAAAAGTGTTTCAAATAAAATGGCCTTAATTAAATTGTAATTATAATTTGCACGAATTACGAATAACAAGCGCGTTCTCATTTGACACGAGTGTATTATGGAGTAACAGTTATTTATTTAAAAATGGCTTTTAAATTGCTGGAAAGGTTCATAAACAGGTCATTCTCAACACGGTATGGTTCGCAATGGAAGGCGTTGAATATACTTCATGTTTCTTCACATGGTCGATTATCAACGACAACTGTGTTAATTGAAAAAAGATATATTATTAAATAATTAAGTAACTTTATTTAAAGATAATAAAAGAACTAGATTCTTGCTAGTATCAAATGATTTATTTTAAACTTCAATATTCTTCGTATTAGTTTCAATTTCAGGGTGAGACCGAGATCGCAATCGACACAGCAAGCATCATTCCTGATGCTCAGTTTAAAACAGTGGTGAATACCTATATATGTGGTACAGGACTTTGTCAAAGCATCATTATGCTTGTTCCTCAGTTTTGAGAATTTTAAATATTTATGCTTGCTGCTTATGTAGAAAACTGTCAATATATGCAAAAATAATTGGAAATATTTTTGTTAATTTTGCATTCATTTGGCTGGGGGTATTTGAAAAATAATTTATGAAATAGAGGCAGATAAAAAGCAGTTCTTAACTTAAAAATAAATTCCAATCTACAACAAATATTGTATACAATACAAAAGCAACAAACTGAAGGAAAATAAAATAAAAAAAACAGTGAAGAGTACGTCGATCTGATGAAATAAGAGTTCCCTATCAAAACTTTATCAATGAACAGTTTCAATTACCTCAATTTAGCCATTTAGAGCTCATAGTTTACTTCTTAATATTACAAATTCTCTGTTTCCGCAATAAACACTTGTTTACCTCCCTCCCCCTTTCTTACCGCGTATATCGAAACGAGTCATTGGCGCACATGCAAAGTGACGCGCCCCAACAAACACAACTTTTCGAACTTCACACAAATCTGAAAGTTTTCGGAAAACTGAAGAACGAAATAAAACTTCGATGCCGATGGTTCTTTATGAGTTCGTGATAATGTAGGAAGTGCGAATATTCGTAACATTCACATAACAATTTCATACGAACTTTCGCTACGAATTCGTGAAGATTTCGGAAGTGGAAATTTCAATTTAAATTTCTTACGAACTTACGCTACGAATTCGTAAAGAAATCGAAATTTAATGCAATTTTATGGTTCCGGAAACATATCCTAATAGCACAATGTTAAGCACGTTCAAAATTTTACGGAATTGAAGCGCACAGCATTACGAATTGTGGTTGCTTCTAGTGCGGTTCAGTGCGATTCAGTGTGTTCAAGGTTTTTGTTTTTTTTTTAAGTTAAATAAATATATATGACAAATTCTAAAATGGAGTATATGTAGAAAAAAACAAAAAACCTAAGTTTGTGAACCTTATATAAAAGAAATAATTTTATCTAGAAAAGTAAAAGTGTACGCACATTTAATATATGAATGGCTGATTATGATTGCAAATTTGAAACCGTACTGTTTTCTTTATTTTTATTTTTCGCATTACAAATCCAGTGAACATTCAGAGAACTTAAATAAAAAATATTTTCCTTTAAAGGGAAATACGGATATGCAAAAACAGCTGGTAAGAATATATTGTAGATTGATTATTATTGGTTTTTGTGGAACATTTCAAATTAAGTTTCAGACATTGTAAAAGCTGTTAATGCAAACTTGAAACTAATTTTAGGAAGAGACAAATTTGCTCGGCACCTCTGCTGGACAGCCGTTAACAACAATATTAGCATTAAGGACTCGATTACCATGGCAATTCTTAAAGATATTGAAAAATTTTTCATTTTAATTACTCAGTCACTGACGTATATATGTATATATTTTTCAGAATCTTGCATCAAAAACAACATCCAAGGTAAAGTTTCTTTTATAGAAACCCTTATAATGAAATATATCAACGGTGTCAAGGTTCGCTTTACAAAATCCTTAAAAAGACGGCCGGAATCGGCAGTATCTATTAGTGTAGGAAAAGAAGTAACACTGAGTCCTCTTATTCTGATTACCATAAGGAAACATCTGAAGAAGACACATTTTCTTACAATGAAACAACTTTGCGTAAAGATTGCAATATATTCAATGCACCTGTTAATTACATATTCAAATGCTCCTATGTAAAAAAAAACAATACTTTTTTTTAATAATAAGCAGTTCTTACTTTAGATGTTTTGGTAACTGTAATTAAAATAATATTAAAGCTAATATAAATATTTTTTTAACTTAACTGATTGAAGTATAGCTAAAATAAACTTCGTTTTTCGTTTATTATAAGCCGCAAACATATTTTTGAAATACTTTTGAAGTATACATATTTTTATAAAATACACATTAATTTGTTACATCAATAGACGAAAGCTAAAACGCTGTAACGAAAAAATCATTTTGCTACCTTGCACGACCGAATATTTCCAAATAAACTTATATTACAAGATCGGAGATATTAAAGAATAACAAAAGATTAATGGGAAATATTCGTTACTGTAGAGTAGCAAAATGAGTTTTTCGGTTCAGCGTTTTAGTTTTCGTCTATTAATGTGACAATGTGTAACGTCGGTTGTTGGTGTGCGGGTAGTCAGGAGATTGTCCAGGGCCGCTTTCCAACGTTGCTGTGTTCAGAGCGCTGTTATAGCTCTGGGGTTCGGGCCGTATACATAACACACACTACATAACTTACACTTCACTCGCTTACTTACAATAACTTATGACTACGCGGCGTAGGTGCGGGGTAGGAGCATGCGCTTACTATTCTTTAGACCAACACGTTTAACGTGCGCTTATCGTCAGGAGTAGCCAACACGGGGGATACGGGACGGAGCGTGCGCTTACTAGTCCTCGCACCAACACGATGAACGTGCGCTTCGTCGTCAAAGTAGCCAACACGGTGCGGGGACGGAATTTATATTCGTGCGCTCGCTACTTTTCTGATCAACACGATCAACGTGCGCTTATCGGCAGAGTAGCATACACGGTACGGGGACGGAATTTATATTCGTGCGCTCGCTATTCTTCTGATCAACACGATTAACGAGCGCTTATCGGCAGAGTAGCCTACACGGGGGTACGGGGACGGAATGCGTGCACTTACTAATTCTCAGGCCAGCACGATTAACGTGCGCTTGCCATTGAACTAATCAACACGACTTGCGGAAAGGATTGGACGGGAGATGTGTCTAGTCGAGCTGCTGGGAGGCAACTGACTAATCTTTCTTTGCTTGACTGACTTTCATAGCCAGTCTTCTGGTAGTCCACTGGTGGGGGTCAACTCTGTTCACTTTGGAGTTGTCTTCTCGCGGTCGGATATTTTGCTGACCGGTGACTGTAATTTCGACTGTGTTCACTTCGATGCTCGGTGATCGACTGAGTGATTTTACTGCTGGCTGCCGGCTATTTAAAGGCAGGCAGGCTGATGGCGTCGGGTGTAGAATGCTCCATTCTACTATCGCGCCACCAGCACGGGACACTACTGAGCTGCTGATCAGTAGTGTGCTCTTCTCTCGGCGGCTGGCTTACATTGTAGCGGCTGCTAGACACTCGTTTTCGCTGATGTCTAGCTGAAATGTATGTAACTTCGTTGCAAATGGCACCCGGAAATGAGATCCAACCACGCCACCTACTGGTACAGTTATGAAAGCTTTTGAAGGGAAAAGAAGGTTTTAGAAATAATTCAGACTTTTCTTACCGAAGTCGTAACTAATTTCCCTTACGAAGTCAACCGCTTCATACATTTTTCGAAATGACCTAGGGCCGAAAGAAGAAGATTTTTCCGACATCAATTACGACTTCGAAAGGAAATCGAAAAATTTGGTTTGCTGGGGCCAGTCGCCTTAGTGCGAGAATGTTTGGTTTTTTATGTGTTTATCTATTTTTTGATACCTTCTTGACCCCGCAATTGCTTGGAAGCTTTCCTATCTGTTTTAATAGTTAACCCTGAGTTTTTTAAGGGACTAGTGAGTCGCATATTTACTGGTTTTGTTGAAAATTGCAAATGTTATCGTAATTGTTTTATGTGCAGACGAGGTTTATATCACAATAAGAGCTCTTCTTTTACGCATACACTTTAGTTAGGCATTTGCGTGGACAAACAAATTTAGTGTATACAATGTCGAAAATGTCAACTACTGTTTGATAACGTAAACATTTTCCTCTGTTTAAAACAAAACGCTTAGGTAATGTATACTATTACCAAGTGTAATTACGAAATATGTCAGGCAGACCGAAAAATAAAGCTTTTGATGAATTCGGATTCGATTTCGAAAAATCAACATTTTTTATTTAACGGAATAGAAAAATGAGGTAGTTTTCAAAGGAAAACGTCAGTCCTCAAAAAACTATATGAGAAAATTTAAAAAAAACAGGAATATGGAACCATTGCATCACCCAACTTTGCCCTAGTTATCCATAAAACTGTTACGGAATCCAGCATCATCTGCCCATATAGAAAGACTTTTAAAAAAGCTGGTGACACGTTCATTATCTAAGCATAAATCGGTTAACCTTTAACCAATTATTAGATTAAACATGATATATACAACAAAGGTGATGATAATTCTGATTAATTTATATTAATCTGAATAACTATTGTTAATTTAAATTACTGGTGTAATTATAAGTTCCGCTAAATACTTCCACATGCATTTCTCCTTGTATTTTATTATTAGTCGTTATACTCGGCTTCTATAAATTATGTCGGTTATTGTCCTAATCACTATTTTAGTGTACTCATAAAATAACCTATTTGCTAACTAACAGAGTATAATAAACCAAATAACTATAATCTTTTCGACGCATGGACAATAATGTAGTCCTCATTTCGTAGACAACACTTATCACAATATATATCAGCATTAAGTTTTGGCTGAAGATTTTCCACAAATACGACAGGAAAAACTCCAAATTTCAAATATGAAACAAAATAGATTATTAGAGGTTAGTAACATTTGTATACATATCTTTATACGCATACTGTTATTTTGGTGTATCAGTGCAATTACCTGTAACTTTTTCAATAAAAAAAAAAATTATTTGGAAGTGTGTGAGGGATGTTGTTGTTATAATAAGAATCGACTACATTCAAATATTAATGTATAACAATAATTTCAAGAAATGTTTTTGAATTTTACTAATGAAAGCATTGAAGTAGATAGCCTATTAAGTAACTACGTAGAGCGAAATAGTTTTAACAGGCGCAAGCTTGACTTTGAATGGATGGATGGAACTTCAGATTAGAGTTGATGACAGTTGCGCCACGTTAAAGTATAAGAACATATTATTTCTATATTTTAATTTACCGAATCCCAGATGGGAGATCCGCGATAAATCAATACTATTTTTGTTGCTTGAGCGCACGACGTACCATAGAAACTTGATCTTATGTTATATCTATACTTTGGTACCGAGGAGGTTAGTGATATTGACAATTCATTGCCCCCGCTGTTTTTTAAATTGATATAATTGTGTTTGATGAAGTTGATCAAATAAACAATAAATCTTGTTGTTTTGAAGTAAATAAAGATGATTTTGATTGTTCTACATTATAAAATACATATGTAGTAACTAAAAATATGTTAGATGGAAATCACTTTTATGGCGACATAAATCCGAAGATTCCAACAGTAGGCCTTAGTTGTAATAGTAACTAATGTTCAACTTGAACTTGAACTAATGTTCAACTCGAACTTGAACTAATGTTCAACTTGAAAACCCCTATCCAGTGGTATATCAACTATGTACTATTATTAAGGGGCTTAGAGCCCGCATATATCTTTGCCATTGCCATTTGTCTGTGATAACTTAAAAACGAATGAATTGTGTCTTAATATACCCGACTATTATTAAATACGTTAGCGATTATTGTGCAATAAAGTGTCAAGCTCTCATCGAGATATACGAGTAAGTAAAACCCAATTTGGAGTTAAAAATTCGTTTACACTTGAAAATATTTATTTTATAATAGTTATTTGTAAATTATTTAAACTTTATAAAAATAGTTAGTTATTAATACAAAAAGCGTTTTTCTTTCAGCGACTATCAGACTGACGAAAAAAGCGGAAATTTATTGTTCTTGTTATTTATAATTCAATACCTACTAAAACTGATAATAGGTCCTATTCTGTAATTTTTCATAAAATAATATTTTATGTTATTTTGTGATGATAAAATCCCTTCTTCATAAAATGAAATATTTTAAAAATTCATATTGTGGTGTGGTTCCATAAAAATATATTGTGGAATATTTTATGACCACGTAAAGGAACTTTCACATCGAAATCGAAAACCGATAAGTTCTACACCGAAAATTCGCTTTTGTTTTCACATCAAAAACCGAAAACGATCGATTGACATTTGCATAAAATAAATATATATATTCAAAACTAAATCAAAGCGTGAATTAAATGGCTGATGGAAAAGTTGTTGGTAAGTAATTGCAGTTTCTTGATTTTACAAATATTCCAATATTTATTCTTTTTGTAGAAGAGAGATGTTGGGTAAAAAAGACGTCGAAGGAGCAATATGAAATTTACTGTTCTTGCCAGAAGCAGCATGAAGAACTAAGGTACAAAAGGGATGCTGATCTCTCCTTCCAACCCCTATGGGACAACATTATTCAATTGCACCAATAGCGGCCAATCGAAAGATCAGAGATCTTGGCAAAAAGTGTACTTTGTTGTTTTATTATACTGATATTTTAAAATTTTAATTTCAAATCGTTTATAGACTTTTGAAAATTACGGCAATTCTATACGTCACAAAAAGAGACAGGAAGAGGTCTACCGGGATGCGACTGGTGGTAGTCCAAAAGCAAAGTTAGCCCAAGGAGATGGAGCTCTAGCTTACGCACTTTAAGGCAATGTCGCTTTGACTGGCGTATCGAAAAGCCATTCGAAAGTATGTTTCGGTTCAGCGCCGCCTACCAGCAGACAACGCTGATATTGTGGAGGGCATTATGGATTGTGTCCCATATCCTGAAGAGACAATAACTATAGCAATTACTTCCTTAAGCGGTGGTCAAAGAGGAGGAACGAAAAGGAAAATGCAAGCACCTACACTCAGAGAAAAATCGTTGGTTGATTCAAGGAAAAAAATTGTTAGCAAACAATTTTTCAATTTTGGTTCAATCAAACAAGTCTTCCTTTGGTTCTAACTATGCACATATTGTAAATACAAGTAACAAATACTTGTTATCTAACATATTACAAAACGTATGTACAATTTATCAATGTAAATGTTACTGTACCATCAAGTTGTTTCAAACAACTTACAAAATGTTTACTTACAAAGGAAAATGTTAGTTTATCAGAAAACCATGATCAAAACAACCACCTGATGGTGATGTTACAATTTTAAATGTAAGTAAGCCTGCGTATACTACTCTCTAGTTCTTACAAACTACAAAATAGTATATGTAATAAGCCGCAAGTAATGCACACATGCACAATATTTGGCCTGCATAGCTTAAGCATTTCCTTACATCTATACACTCTATGACAATAAATTGTATTTCTGTGGAATCAAAATCTGTAAAATCAACCAATTGATTCTTGGCCAAACATGAAAATTGTTCACTTCGCCGTTATAGTGACAATTGCATAGGAATTGAGCATTAAGTGCGTAGCTTTCAAGCTATTTGGATTTGTTTTTCAAAGTAAGTAGTTTTTGTGCAAGTTAATTTTTCAAAATGAGCGATGAATTGGTTGCAGTGTCAGTGCTAGATAATAGTAGTGAAATTATTTTAGAGAAAAATATGAGCGCACTGATTGATTCAAATGTTCTAGCAATTAATGAAAACGATATAATTATCGAAAGTGGAACTACTGCATTGCAGCAAAGTGAATTACTGAACCTGTTGGAGCAATGGGGATTTGATCACATGTTAAATAAGTTCATCCGTAAGTATTTTACTATTTCTATAAATCAATTATTTTTGTTTATCTTAAAAAATGTGCGCAATTAAAAATTAATAGCTGTCAAGCCCTGTGAGATATTACTGATGAATATCCCATTACGTGCATAATTTTTTACATATGTTATAAATGATTTCTTTGAAATTTTCCAGTTCACGATATTACAATAGAGAGGTTGGAGCAGTTTACTGAGACGGATTTAAGTGAGTTATTTCAAGGGTACAAAGAGGGCAACAAAATTCAATTTCGGAGTAAACTTCTTGCTTGGAGAGCTGAAAATGTAAGGCCACATAATTGTCATTTCAAATAATATATTATATTTTCGATAGGGTATTAAGAACCCATCAACTTGCGATACAGTATCTGTTGATACTGATTTCGGATCATATGTTACTCGATGGTTAGAGCAAAATCGCAGCCATCAAGTTTGTTCAAATTGCTCTGGAACATCGTCTTCATCTTACGACGAAGCCCAAGCGGTGCATTCATCAAATTTTGTGGGCTTTCATTCCTAAAATTTGCTTGTTTATAATACATAATTTATTTCAGGACCTGGCTGTAGTAATTAAAAACTTTCCTGGTGGTGAATACGTCTCTCGGTATTACAAGGAGAAACATTGTCTTGACAACACTGCTCGAAAAATTATTGTAGACGCAATTGTCAATTGGCACGTACAAAATGGTAAAAGACTGACACGAGAGCTATTCGACAATATATCCGCAGAAATTGAACAGAAGTTCCAAGACAATAAGGTAAGCCATTATTAATCCAAACTAACTAAGGATTCAGAAGATTATAAGATTATTGTACACTAAATACAATTGATATGGACTTCTGATGTAGAAAAAAGAGTAATTTAATATTTTTCAATTCAACGAGCTTTATTCAATTGACTTCCTGAGAGAAACCGAATGTCTTAATATTTCAATAATAATTATTATAAAAAACATTTTAGTATGTATTTGTTCAAGAAGGCATTTTTTTGGATTCTCCGGTATATAGCAAAAGCTAAGGAAATTTTTATTTATTATTTCATCCTAAACAAAAAAAAAAATCTTAAAGAGTTATCTCTAATTTTGTTTATTTTAGTATATATACTACATAAAGGTTGGAACGAAACAGAATCCTTCAGGAAGGCTTTATGATAAATATTATAATAGCACAAAGAGACTTACAAAGTTAGGTTGGTCCAGTAAAAAAACCAAACGAACCTCAATTCTTTCTGCACAGAATAAAGAAACTGGTATTCCAGATAATATATGCTCTAATGAGCTAGAAACCAACGAAGGTAATAAATAGTACCATGAACAACTTTAGATTTTTTAAAAATTTGTATATAATTGGTTGCAGAGATTAAGAATATTGTTGCGTGGCTCCAGGTTAATAACTCTCCTTGGGTAGATGTCCAAGAAAATTGGAAAAAGACTTTCGATTTCCGCCGGAAACAAATATTATATGGCACCCAGTTTAATCTAATACAATATTGGCCATTGTTTAAACGTTCACAAGGATATAATTTGGTGATTTGTAATCTTTATCCTATTCATAAGCGTTATTAATTTTCTATATTACAGATCGATTTAGACTTTTCCAAACTTTACGGCGAAAAAGGGTATGGTTTAATTCGTAAATGGAAAGACTTCAAGTTGAAAATTTCTAAAATCTTAAATAACAAGGTTAAGGACAAACAGAATCTGGATCTTCTTTCAAAACTGAACTCACTTGGCTGCGATAAAAGTAAGGTACAAATAAACAGTAAAATGCGCACATGCTCAATAAATATTTCTTTCCCACTAGATGAATCTGATCCAATAATTGCCCAATTACTACATGCAATAATACCCCCACATATAACACACACCAAGAAGGATACCGGGAAAGTACTTATTTCGAAGTCCACAATAAAGGATTCCCAAGACTCATTTCTTCTTTTGGCGGCAACACAAAATAACATTGATAATGACATTGAAGGTATACAAACCACATTTTTAAACAGAGGAGAAACATGTCAGCCAATAATAATCGCAGTGGGTAAGGAGCTTTCAGATTCTGAAGTGTTTTATTTGCAGTATGATAACATAAAATATAAATTTAATAACTTTTTATGTGCGCTAGACTGTTGTTTTAAAACATTTCATGTGCTTAACTTAAAATATCCTGATCCTTGTAAAAATATTTGGATCTTTGTACAGAACTTCTTTTACGACATTTATTTGCCAGAAGATAATTCTTTTTCCAACTTGCTCTGTCTTTTAAGTGACCTTACGTCTTCATAGAGTTATCAAGATATTATTTTGAAATGCATTTCATTTGAAGTTTATAAAATCTATTAATATTCATAAAAAAAGAAAATACTTACTTGAATTTCATAAAAAATTTACAATTTCCTTTTAATTTTTATATTATAATTTAAAATCAAAATGTTTCCATGTTTTAAATACATACAAGGGGAGACCTCTAATCTTAAAAAATATTCTTTAGAAGAACTTACCACACATTTCAAATTTTTCCATCAGTTGTTATGTGTTCGTCGTGTTCATAAACTTTTCTAGTAATGTTATGTGTTCGTCGTGTTCATAAACTTTTCTAGTATCAATTGATTCTGCGGTGATTTTCTTTTCTTTTAGGTTTTATTGGATATTAAGAATTGGATAAGTAAAGTATGGAAACAGGGATAAACAAAGGACAAAAGCAGAAACAATTCTACACGCCAAACACGCACAAACATACACTCACACTTATACACACCTACGCAGTCACGGATTCACGCCGAATGGACCAACACGTTATACATATAAAGGGCCCTAAACAGAAAATTACTAGGATTACATTCAACACACACATACATATACACACATTTAAGTTACTGTAAATTTGGTAGTTGGAACTTGCAGAGACTTTTTGGTTAGATCTTAGACCTAGGAATTTAAAACCAGATATAAATATACATATTCATAATTTTTACTAGTACTGTAGCTCGTTCAGCATGAAGATTAATCGATATGATTTAGTTCGGGATTATGTTTATTGAAATGAAATCTTGTCCAGTAATTCCCACAACGTAAACATAAAGTAGTAGGCAAATTACTAACTGCTTCAAAATAACAAAATCTTAAGTGCATGAAGTATACTCTAATCTGTTGCCAGGAGCTTGTCGGTATTATGAATAGAATATTCAAAATTTGAATATTGAATCGTTGGCGCTAACTCAGGCACTGCTAGCATGGAAAACGCCATGAAGTTCAGTGGGCTGAAGGTTATTGCGGCCATGATACTTTTTTTTGAGGACTGCTTCCTGTAGTGGCGATAGGTCACTCTTCACTTTAGTAAAAGGGGATCAAGTTGTGTTTTTCTTTTTTGAGTGGCGAAAATAAGATCCTGTTTTTCTTTTCTGTTGGAATTTTTAGAGAAGCGAAGTTTTTATATAAGGCGGACAAGATCTTCATGCTGAGTTTTGAGCTAAGTATATATATTTAATAAAATTTTGTGTGCAGTAAGCGTATTATTTATGAAGCACGTTAAATTAATAAATTTTAGTTACTTCAGACTGCGAAGTTCTTGTTCTATTTCCTTCTTTTTTGTCATTAAAAAGTTTCGTGGTATCTTTTGGAGTTGTGAAAAACCATGTGGCGCCCACAAAACCCAACTTCCATACAAATTTGTTCTCGTACAGGACTCACACCCTCCTCCACTTGAGCTACCACATTTTACGCTTCAAGGGCAGCGTAACATTTTTGGCGCCCAACTTTCCAGGTGTATTGATTGTTGTTCTGCTTCTTTATATGCACTTTGGTTATTTAAACAAAATTTGTACAATCTTCTGAATTTACTAGAAGATGATGTTGGTTTAAAGCTTCTGGCCCCACGTTGGGCGCCAAAGATGTTACGCTGCCCTTGAAGCGTAAAATGTGGTAGCTCTTTAGAATTTATATTAAAATTACCAACGGTTTATCAAAAGGAATTTTACATATAGAAATACTACCGTAATTCGTGCAATTTTCACACTTTAAAGATTTGTGCACACTTTAACCACTCTGATGAATATTATAAAATTATTGTTTTACCCAACTTTCCGGCCTAATTGAATTTGACTTGATAAATAAGCACCTACATACTATACGAATCGTGCTGCGAAATTAATTAACTAATTCTTTGTTGAAAACGTCATTCAAGGTGAGATTATCATTTTTCATATATATTGTTTATTATCTCTTGAGCTTACATGAAAGTTTAAAAATATTTGCCCTGTGAGCTTGAGTAAGTGTGTTGTAATAATTTGGTTCACGTGCATATAAAAATAATCTTGTTTCAGTAGTGAAAATCAGTTAAAATTTTGTTTTTTTTTTATAACAACGCATACTATGTATATATATAGGTACTATAACCTGCAATATAAAATTCTAGTCTATTTACGGTATTGCCTGTATGTACTGGGTGTACAATTTGGGGATATTTCTGTAGTTCAAAGACTCTTTAGAGTTTTCCATAAGCAAACCCCTTTTAAGTTTAAATGCAAGTATATTTAGTATTGCTAGTGAAGTTCACGTTGTAAAACAGCTTTATACAGGATATTAATTTTAGTCGTGGTAAATCTAAATTTGTTGTAATATAGTAGATATAATATGGTACTATAGAAGTGTATACGAAGTTTATACGAAGAGGTTGATATATAAGGTGGGCATTCTATAATTCCTGATCTACCTTGAAATCAAAACTTGGAATTTCCGATTCAAAACCTCCCCATTACGAATTAAGTAATTTTGTTGATATACAAAAGTAGCGGTTTTGAATATTTGAATATTTTGATAACATGCGACAGCTTACTCTTTTGTAAGGAAGTTTATTGGAAACATAAGCCTACAAGCATGGAATTTTGAAGGAAACGTAATAAACATTGGAAGACCTTATTTCTAGTAAAATTTGTTTTTCGTACACATGTAATAAATGTGAACTAGAGGTCATGCAGTTTTTTTATAAAAACATTATATTATTTTAGATTATTACCTGTATAATAAATAGATTGGAGATATTTAGGTAATGACTCATACTCAATTTTCGACATGATAACGTTGATGACATTCATACCTTTTTTTGAAATTATATTTGAATTTTAACTTATATATATATATATATATATTATACTAAAAACCTACGTATCAAAGTAATACGAAATTACATAATTGCCAATTTTTATTAATATGTGCAAATTTTTTTTTAACTATTAAATTAAAACCTTTATCATTAAGGGTGAATATTTCGTAGCTTTATAACGAATTGATATTTTTCTAAGTTAATATATAAGGATTTATTGAAATACGGGAACAATATTAATAATGATTAGCACGGCGTTTTTTTTTTGTGTGTGTGGAGAATTGAAATAAGCCTCAACTTCACGTGAAATTGGCTCCATATCTGTCACACTAGATAGAGACTTTCGCTGATCGGCATAGCTATAGCATGCGCTTCGAATCGAGCAGGGTACTCAAAATTTAAACTGAAATCATACGCTCAGGTTAATAGTAGATTTAGATTTTATTGTGTTTGCTTGGCCTTCTTTTGGTAGAGATCAACTTTTTATTAGCACATGAATTACGAGATAGCTTTAGATGATTAAATACGGAATTTCTTTTCAATAAGGTACGAATAATTTTAGGTATTCTGTAGTTTACTCAGGAAAGTGACTTTTTGAAATTTAAGAAATCAGAATTTGAGTATTAGAATATAATTATTTTTTTTTTGGTATAGCATATACGAGCTTTAATTTGAATTTTGGTCAAATTACTTCATCATAAGGTACCATTAAGTGTGTACGCGACGCATTTCGTAGTTTTTTTTAACGTTAGTTCAACTCCCGAAGTGAAATGGAGGTTAACCGCCTTAGTCAAGAGGAACTATCTTACCAGCTGCTAGTCCGAGGTTTAGAGGTTGGCGCAGTAGATGAAATGCGCAAACAGCTAAGAAGTGCCTTGAAAATGGAAAAGACAGGTGAAGTTTTGAGGGCCGAGCAATACCCTTTTTCCTTTGACGAAGATGTAGAAGCGTTAAAAAGTAAAGTTTCCGAGATTAATAGTATGATAGAAGCTTTTGCGGGTGATTCATCTTCTGCGAGTTACGCAAAGATTGTTACAAAGATCAACTGGTCATTAGATCGGGTAAAGCGCATGAAACCCGAAAAGACAGAGCATTCAGCTATTAAGAAAAAATTGAAAGTTGAGTTAGTTTCTGTTTTCGGATCACTTCAGTCGAAAGTTGAAGATGATTCAGAAAGTGTCTCCTCAGATGAGGGCGAAAACAATGAAGACGATCTAGATCAAACGATATCTTCTGCTCCACGAATGTCCCATAGAGTTCCAGTTTACAAATGGAACATTAAATTCTCAGGCGAGCCGAGTCAGTCACTCAGTTGCTTCCTAGAGCGAGTGACAGAGTTAAGCGAAGCTCGGGGAGTTTCGAAGGTACAATTATTTAAATCAGAACTAGATTTGTTTAGTGGTCGTGCTCTTATATGGTACCGAGCGAACAAGGCAATATTTGGTTCCTGGGACCAGTTAGTAGAAGAACTTCGTAAAGAATTTCTCCCCATTGACTATGATGAACGCCTTACGGATGAGATCAAAAGGCGTACACAAGGGAAAGATGAGCCAATAGGTACTTATGTAGCAGTAATGACAACTTTGTTTTCGCGACTGACTGATCCGATGACTGAGGCCCAGAAGATGCGAATTTTGAGGAAAAATATAAGTCCTTTCTACCAGAGTCAGCTTGGTTTATGTGAAGTTGAATCTATTAAAGATTTAGTAATTAAGGGTAGAAAGCTTGAAGCTGTACGAGTTTCAGTAGAAGGCTTCGTACCACCTCCATCCAAACGTAGTACACATTTAATTGAACCTGATCTTGCATATGTCTCGTGTGGAAGTCCGAATCTTGCCGCTATCGCAACCCAAGCTAGCACAAGACCCGTGTACCAATGTTACAATTGTAACAGAGAAGGTCATACATTCCGTTTTTGTCGAGAACCTCGTCGTTGTTTTGGCTGTAGTGAATTGGGTGTTACCAGGAGTCGATGCCATGATTGCAACCAACAGAACAGTACTAATAACCGCCCTAGAAGTTCGGGAAACGAACTGGGAGCTCAGTAGTGAGCGGTGTCCTGAGCTCAGAGGTGTCCAATAGAGCCGCAGTAGTTAGCAAGTTTAATGTTTTTAATTGTGAGAGTGGGAAAATTGAGAAGTCTTTCAAAACAGCGATGCTAGATTTTATTTTCACACGAGTGAAAATGATGAAAGGCCATATCTTAAAATTTCCGTTTTTGATATACCAATGGTTGGGCTACTGGACTCAGGTGCTTCGAAGACTGTAGTTGGTATAGTCGGTTGGCGTAAGTTAAGTTCGCTGAAACTCAAGATACAGAAATCAAACGTAGACGTAGCTACACTTGCAAATGGAGATAAGGTAGAAGTATACGGTACCCTAAATTTACCGATAGTTTTGGAAGATAACGTAAAAGTTTTAGAAGTTCTCATCATTCCATCTCTGCCTCATGAAATTATACTTGGGACTGATTTTTGGAGGAAAATGTCTATCAATGCAAACTTAAATGAAAATAGCTGGAACTTCACGGAAGTTATAAGTGAAATCCGACTTAGCGCATTAGAATCCAGATCGATGCTCATAGAAGATCAAAAAAGGCAGCTTGATGACCTTTTACGAGATGCTAGGGGAAAAATGGGTGAGGGATTGGGTCAAACCAACGTTGTAGAGCATGTCACTCACCCCCGATCAAACAACGATATTACCCGGTCTCTCCAGTTCTCCAAAAAGCCATAAACAACGAGCTCGATAAGATGTTAAAAGACGATATTGTTGAACCTTCCACTAGTCCGTGGTCCTCGCCAATCGTTATGGTGAAGAAAAAAGATGATGACTATCGGTTTTGCATTGATTACAGAAAACTCAACAAGGTTACGGAAAAGGATGCATATCCCATTCCTTTTGTATCTTCAATTTTAGACAAGCTGAGGGACGCTAAGCATATATCTTCATTAGATATTAAGTCAGCTTTTTGGCAAGTACCAATGGCAGAAGACTCCAAACAGTTTACGGCATTTACTGTACCTGGGAGAGGGTTATTTCAATTTCGTCGGATGCCATTCGGTCTAACAAACTCCCCTGCCACCTGGCAGAGACTTATTGATAGGGTCTTGTATGGAACATTAGATAACCATGTATTCGTATATCTTGATGACGTTGTTATTGTAACGCAAACCTTTGAAAAACATCTAGAAGTATTGAGTGAAGTGCTACTACGTCTACAGAATGCAGGGCTAGTTATAAGCTACGATAAATGTGAGTTTTGTCGTTCGGAGCTTAAGTATTTGGGTTACGTTGTTGGTGCTAACGGATTGCAGGTGGATCCAGATAAAGTAAAGAGCATTTTAGATATCCAGCGACCAAAGAGTATTAAAGATGTCCGCAGGTTCATAGGAATGGTCGCCTGGTATAGACGTTTTGTACCATCGTTTTCGTCATTAGCAGCACCAATAACAGGATTGCTTAAAAAGAATAAAAGGTTCCTTTGGACTGAAGAATGTGAAGAATCATTTCAGTTGATCAAAGAAAGATTAGTAAAAGCTCCAATACTTTCATGTCCCAACTTTGACTTTCTTTTCACCGTGCACACTGAAGCCTCAGGCTTTGGGATTGGGGCTGTGCTCACTCAAGATCAAGGTGGTATTGAAAATGTCATTGCATATTTGAGCCGCTCTCTAAACCGCTGCGAGCGAAATTATTCGACGACAGAACGGGAATGCCTCGCAGTCTTGTGGGCCGTAGAAAAATTAAGACCTTATTTGGAAGGATCTCGGTTTGTAGTCGTTACTGATCACGCTTCCTTAGTTTGGCTCAACAATTTGAAGGACCCTACTGGACGTCTTGCTCGATGGGCTGTAAAAATGCAGCAATATGATTTCGATATCATACACAGAAAAGGAAAAGAGCACGTTCTTCCAGATTTTCTGTCGCGATCTGTACCCACCCCTATAGACTCCATTGAACCCATTCCAGATACTAATTCCACTGATAAATGGTTCAACAAGATGTGTACGAGAGTAGAATTAAAGCCCTCGGAATATCCGGATTGGCAAATTATGCAGGGTAAGTTGTTAAAGCACGTCCGAGTAAAATATCCTTCACTAGCTACCGATTCTGATTATTGGAAAGAAGTTGTACCAAAAGACAAAAGAGCATCAGTCTTGTATGCTGCACATAACAAAAAAACCTCAGGTCATTGCGGTATTCAAAAAAGTTACGATCGCCTTCAAAGACAATTTTACTGGCCAGGGATGCGCAAAGACATAGCGAAGTATGTAAGAGGTTGTCGTACATGCCAATCGGTTAAACCGGAGTTACAGAAACCCGCTGGGTTAATGGCAAAACGGCAACAAGCGAGTTGTCCTTGGGAAACGCTATGCGTAGATTTAATAGGTCCACTTCCAAGATCGAATCGAGGTTTTTCTTTTATTTTAACAGTAGTTGATCTGTTCAGCAAGTTCGTACTGTTATTCCCTTTAAGATCTGCAACTGCTAAGTATGTATGTCAAAATATTGAAGACAATGTTATTTTATTATTCGGAGCGCCCAGGAATATTGTTTGTGACAATGGTGTTCAATTCAAGGGTAAGGAATTTGGCAATCTCTGTAAGACGTATGGTATCGATATAAATTTTACTGCCTTATACCATCCTCAGGCAAATCCCTCTGAAAGAGTTAATCAAGTGGTGAAAACTATGCTGCGTTCCTACGTTTCGGATAATCACCGTAACTGGGATATGCACCTGCAAAAAGTAGCTTGTGCTATACGAACTTCACAGCACGAGACGACGAAGTTAAGCCCATATTTCGTGAATTTTGGCAGAGAGATGTCTATTTGCGGAAAGAATTTTAAGTCATATGGGGTAGACGAAAAGTTAGAAGCTCATGCACATGCTAAAGCCCTCCGCGAACTACGGGAAGACGTAAAGGTGCGATTATTAAAAGCTTCCGAAACGAGTCGTAGACAATATAACCTTCGTAGAAGAGATGTTAATTATTTATTAAAAGATTTAGTCTGGAAGCGGAATTTCGTGTTATCCGATGCGGCAAAATATTTTACTGCAAAGCTAGCGCCTAGATATGTAGGACCATTTACCATAGCACGGAAAGTTTCGCCGTGGACCTACGAACTTGAAGATAAACATGGGAAAATGAGCGGTATTTGGCATGTTAAAGACCTAAGGCCGTACAGCTCATACTTACCAGATGAGTGATTATGATTGATATGCTGATTTAAACTGCAATTTTACGGTGTAGTTTTGTCAGAACTGTTGAGAATAATCTATTACACATTCTGTAAAGTGATATAATACGGAGGAAATGTGACTTTCTTGTTATCATGTTCTTTCGTTACATTATTACGGCTACTAATAAAAGTTCCTTTCCCTTGGTCGCTGGCGAACATGATCTGTTTAGTGACATACTTCCCTTACAGGGTTGTTAACTGGCCTGAAGATCTCTGCTTCACGAGTACTCACATATGTTGTTGGAGAAATTGGTAGATATTTTTTTTATGCACTTTAAAACAGTTCTATTCTAATAAACTAAGTTAATGTAACTAGATAACATAGTTAAAGCTTACAGTTTTGAGCGCTGTGAAAACATAATTGCTTTTGTCATTGAGTCAAAATTGTGGATATTTATAAGCATTAAATTTTTGGGGCGTGGAAATTCTAGAACTATTGGGTATCAATATTGAAAGGGACAAAAATGCTTACCAGGTTTAAATTACAGCTACAATACGGAATCATTTCTTATTCACATGAAATATACCAGATTTTGGAACAGTACCAAAATCTTTCGGAAGAAAGGGGGGAATGTTATGTGTTCGTCGTGTTCATAAACTTTTCTAGTATCAATTGATTCTGCGGTGATTTTCTTTTCTTTTAGGTTTTATTGGATATTAAGAATTGGATAAGTAAAGTATGGAAACAGGGATAAACAAAGGACAAAAGCAGAAACAATTCTACACGCCAGGCACGCACAAACATACACTCACACTTATACACACCTACGCAGTCACGGATTCACGCCGAATGGACCAACACGTTATACATATAAAGGGCCCTAAACAGAAAATTACTAGGATTACATTCAACACACACATACATATACACACATTTAAGTTACTGTAAATTTGGTAGTTGGAACTTGCAGAGACTTTTTGGTTAGATCTTAGACCTAGGAATTTAAACCCAGATATAAATATACATATTCATAATTTTTACTAGTACTGTACTAGCTCGTTCAGCATGAAGATTAATCGATATGATTTAGTTCGGGATTATGTTTATTGAAATGAAATCTTGTCCAGTAATTCCCACAACGTAAACATAAAGTAGTAGGCAAATTACTAACTGCTTCAAAATAACAAAATCTTAAGTGCATGAAGTGTACTCTAATCTGTTGCCAGGAGCTGGTCGGTATTATGAATAGAATATTCAAAATTTGAATATTGAATCGTTGGCGCTAACTCAGGCACTGCTAGCATGGAAAACGCCATGAAGTTCAGTGGGCTGAAGGTTATTGCGGCCATGATACTTTTTTTGAGGACTGCTTCCTGTAGTGGCGATAGGTCACTCTTCACTTTAGTAAAAGGGGATCAAGTTGTGTTTTTCTTTTTTGAGTGGCGAAAATAAGATCCTGTTTTTCTTTTCTGTTGGAATTTTTAGAGAAGCGAAGTTTTTATATAAGGCGGACAAGATCTTTATGCTGAGTTTTGAGCTAAGTATATATATTTAATAAAATTTTGTGTGCAGATTTTTTTTTCTAGTGCCGCATTTATTTTTTTTGTGAAATACTCTAGATTATTAGGTTGAATTGAATAGTAAGCGTATTATTTAAGAAGCACGTTAAATTAATAAATTTTAGTTACTTCAGACTGCGAAGTTCTTGTTCTATTTCCTTCTTTTTTGTCATTAAAAAGTTTCGTGGTATCTTTTGGAGTTGTGAAAAACCATGTGGCGCCCACAAAACCCAACTTCCATACAAATTTGTTCTCGTACAGGACTCACACCCTCCTCCACTTGAGCTACCACATTTTACGCTTCAAGGGCAGCGTAACACAGTTAGCGGCAACTGACAATTTCATATGCCCGAAATGTCTGCATAACTTTCAATCATTAAAGGCTTACAAAAAACACTTAAAATATAATTCTAGTTGTCGTTATGATTTAGAAAGTATTGAACAAAGCCAAGAAGTACATAGTTTGGAAGGTGGTCCACATAATAATGTTAGTTGCTCAACGAACACATTAAAAGTAAAAAAGTTTGCTGAACAGCAGTGTGAGTGTAGCACAGATGATGACAAAAGAGGTATCGAATTAAGAAATTCCAATTCAATCGAAAATGACTTATTACTTTCTGAATCAGAAACGAATCCTGATATAAACTTGTCCATAAGGCGCATTGAACATTCTACTTTGAAATTCATTAGCAGGCTTTATAGCAAATCGAATTTTACAAGAGTAGACGTTGATGAAATCACTAGCGATATTACAGAAGAATTATTAATTCCCATAATGAAAGAAATTAATAGACTTACTTTGAAAATTGAAAACAATGAAATTAAAGTTAATTTAAAAAAGACTGTAAAATTTTCTGCAGATCCTTTTAAAGGCTTTGGGACTTTCTACAAGTTTACTAAAACTGTGAGCGATTTAAATTGCTACGCCGAACCTAAGGTATTTGAAATAAATAATGAAATAGGACCAGTTATATTGCGAAATATACCTTCTTTAGAAGAAAAAGTTAGCAAAGGTACAATTATGCCAATAAAGTTTCAATTTAAACGTTTTTTTGAACTTCCTAACGTTTTATGTGATACAATAAGAAATATGGAAAATCTTAGCAATTCAGAATCAATTCAAAACATAATTAATGGTGAAATATGGAAAATGAAAACTAACGGTATGGAAAATAAGACCGTAATACCTTTTATTCGTTATTTTGACGATTTCGAAATAAATAATGCACTAGGCTCACATGCTGGTCAGCAATCACTCGCAGCTTTTTATTATAATTTTCCTACACTTCCTAACCACCATATTTCATCATTAGAAAACATCTTCACTGCCTTGCTGTTCAAATCTTTGGACAAATGTTATGGCAATGATGCGTCTTTACACCTATTGATTAAAGAGATTAATGATTTAGAAAGAGACGGTATTACAATAGAAACTGACAAAGGAAACATTCATGTTTACTTCATATTGGCCCTTATTGTTGGAGATAATTTGGGCCTAAATTCAATTTTGGGATACACAAAAAGTTTTAAGGCAAACTATCCATGCAGATTATGTAAGTGTGATCAGGTAGGAATTATGTCGGGTTATGAGGAGTTACCTGAGCAATTTAGAAATATAGCAAATTATAATGAAGACACTAACTTAAATGAAGTACCCGCGAAGAGAGTTAAATTAACTGGGATAAGGGAATATTCAATATTTAATACCATTAGTTCTTTTCATGTATTACAAAATTTTACTGGTGATATAATGCATGATGTATTTGAAGGAATTTGCCAATATGATGTGTGTCAAATTTTATATCACTTGATTGAATCCGATAAGTTATTGTCCTTAGAGCAATTAAATAACCGTAAGCAGCTTTTTTCATATGGAGAAACAGAAATTGGAAATATATCTCCTCCCATAAAAATGCAACATCTTGCCGGCCTACGGCTTCATATGTCAGCTAGAGATATGTGGTCGTTTGTTCACTTCTTACCGTTAATTATAGGAGACTTAGTACCAACCCATAATAAATATTGGAAGCTCTTGATACTATTAATTGAAATAATAGATTTGGTATTGATGATTGATTTTGACGATAATCGAATTGAATTATTAAGACTATAAATCAAAAAACATCACTCGCACTATATAAAACTTTTTGGAAAAACCCTTAAGCCAAAATATCATTTTTTACTACATTATTCCACAATCATTTTAAAAGCAGGACATCGTGAACTAAAAATGTTTACTAACAGTACTAGCTCACGTAAAAATATACCTTACACTGTCGGGATAAAATGTTCTTTGAAATTTAGTCATAGGCTACTTAGTAATAGAGGATTACTGAATCAAAATATGAAATGCAGTTCAAAAGATAAATTGGAATATAAACCTTATTATAAAAATATAAAAAATTTACAAACCTACAAAAGTCAATCCCTATTTACTGTAACTGATATTATTTTTAGAGGGACATTATATAAAAAAGGCTTTTTCTTGTTTTCGAAAGAAATTAAATTGTTTGAGATAATTGATATAGCTATTCAAGACAATGACACTTTAATTATATGTGAAGAATACAAACTTGGAGTTTTTTCCACACATTTTCAATCATTCCCCGTAATTAAGAAAATTGGTTCTAAATTTATCTTCAACATAAATAAGTTTTATTATTCTCCAATTCACGTAAATGTCTCACCAAATGGAAATTCTTATATACGACCCAAATATTTCTAAAATTAAATTTATAATTTGATGTAAAAGTTAAATGAACTACTTAATTTATACTTCTAATAAATTTGATAAAATAAAATAAAAACAGTTTTTTTATTATAAAATTTTGTTTATTGTACAGTAAAATCCCATTTTACAGTGTAGTATTCGGTACACAGTACATTACAAAAGTACTAACACAATTGTAATTTAACTAGTCATAGGTTGCTAAATGCGAATGGTAGTTTTACTAGCTTAATGGTTTGTGTTATTAAGAATATATAGTGGAATTACAATGAAAAATTGTAATTCAAACAGTGTGCTAATAGTTGCATAAGTGGTAAACAAACAATAATAATGGCTGACTATCCACCATTATTGGTAACAAAGCTATTTCGTTCACGTTTATTTTAACATCTATTATAGTTATGTGACCAATATCAATGCAACAATTTTTTCCCGGTCAAATTTACAATTTTCCTTGATAGGCGCAAAATTAAAGGGTATTTTTGATTGATTTCACTAACTTTTTTATCTGAGTGTAGAGGTGAAATTTATTGCATTCATTTTGTAAAGCATATATGAACTCTAGTCTAATTTATTATATAGGGTGGTGCAAAAGTACTGGCACTATAGAAATTACTTTTATTTTTTTATATGACATCTCCTGTCATACTGATATTGAAAATTGTGTAGTAAACAAATGTAAAAATACGGAATAACTCATCAGTGATAAAACACAACGTGAACTGCGTCGACGATTTGCCCGTTGACCGGCACCGGTTGGCCGCACAATGCGATGCTTTGCCACACACCTCAAAGCAACTGGCGCGACATTGGATAGACCTAAGTTTGGCAGACCAAGAACATATCGTTCAGCTGAACATATCGATGGTGTGCGCAAAGATGTGGAAGAGTGTCCAGAAACATCAACGGAGCGATGTGGCACGCAATTGGGCATTTTCAGACGGCCTCTGCAGCGTATTTTGGTCAAAGCAAAGACTTGGAGATGTTTCCGCATAAAAC
Organism: Dioctria rufipes; assembly: GCA_963924295.1. NCBI lineage: Eukaryota > Metazoa > Arthropoda > Insecta > Diptera > Asilidae > Dioctria > Dioctria rufipes. Next base: position 70,923,938 of record OZ002740.1, on the reverse strand, counting down.
TCAGATGACTATCAGCTGTTGCCTACTGACCACCAAGCTCGCCTAGAATACAGCCAGCGCGTCATATACCTCAACCTTGAAATTGGTTATGATTTATGACTGACGAAACGCTTTTCCATCTCTCGAGGCATGCCAACCAGCAGAATACTCGCTTCTGGGGCACTGAAAATCGATGCATTATTAAAGAAACACATTTACACCCACTAAAGGTTACTTTATGGTGTGTCGTCTGTGTCGGACCCTACTTCTTCGAAGACGCTGCACGCAATGCGATAATTGTCACTAGCGAGCGCTACAGAACCATGTTACGTGAGTTCTTGATACCCAGTTTGAAAGAATTGGGGCTGGGGCACATCTGGTTCCAACAAGATGGCGCCACGATACACACAGCGCCCGACACTGCGGACTTAGTGAGGGACGCTCTTCTAGGCTGTGTTATCTCTCGGTTTGGTGATTTGCCTTGGCCTTTAAGATCACCCGATCTGATCTGTCCAGACTTCTTTCTTTGGGGTCATTTGTAGTCACTGGTGTATGTGAACAAGATAGAGACTCCAGCAGCTCTAAAAGAAAATATTCTTCAAGAAATAAGGAACATATCGCAGGAAGTATTACGGTAAGTTATGGTGGAAAATGTTATAAATAGGGCTGAAATGTGCATCAACTCTGTAGGACACCATTTAAGAGACATCATCTTCAAATCTTAATGTGACGAAATTTCATGACACAAATATACATATGTATATAAAAAACTAACTCTAGTTTTCTGATTTAGAAAATAAGCTGTAGCTGAACCAAATAGGGTTATTACTATTTCCCCAGCCAGTAGATATTCAAGTAGAAAGTATTCTAGACACGGAGAAAGAAAAAACGGGGATACTCCGCGAAGTTGGCAACCAACACCGACGATTAGTTAATCTGAAGCAGGCAAAGCTTATAGAAGCCAAATGCGAATAAATGCATCAAATAATACTGCCGAAGCATTAAAAATGGTAGCAAATAAGAAAAGAGAGTGAAGATATTTAGTTTGATAATTTTTTTTTTATAAAATGTTGTATTTATTTTCCTTTCCAAATGTACAAGTTTTCAGCTATGTACATTTATTATTTGTGGCAGTCTTTTGAAATTTCTGTGTGTAGTATTTATCCACATATATATCTCAAACTCATCTTCCTGCAGAAAGCCAGGCATTACCTAGAAAATATGGTAATGGGTATGGTACCGGAAAAATACCTATCATGAACGCACCAGATACATCATATACTTCACGTTCATTTGTATTGGGTTGTTCATCAAGTGACACTTCATCAGTTATTTGCAAATCATTAGCATCATCTCGCGATGTGAGGTTTCCTCTGTTAATGCAGAAGTTATTCAGAGCGAACAGCGCATAAATAATTCGGCACGCACTGGTTGGATGGTAATGAAGCGTTCTATGGCGAAGTAAACAACGGAAACGGCTTTTTGACAGCATTTTTCTACAATAAATTTTGTCTTAACAAATGCTTCATCGTAACGAAATTCTTTAGATCCTTGTTGCGCATTAGTAAATGGTGTTAATAATCAGGGTCAAGTGCAAATCCCGAGTCTCCTAAACGTTTGAAAATAAAATATCACAATTTCCGTATTTTTTTCTAAGCACTTTCGACTCAGTTGTGTTGTCATCCAAATTGCAGAGTCATGTACAGATCCAGAAAAGCGTGCGTTGCCGTAAGTAATTCTAATATCTGCATAACAGCACTAAAGGTAATAAATAATATAATAAAATAAAATCAATAGAACAAATTCTGCAAATTCACATACAAATTTTCTTACTACTAATGCGTTCAAACTATGAAATACTTTACGGTTTCGAAAAAGATTACCGTTCAAGTGAGGATCGTCCTCCAGAGGAGCAACAATAGCAATGTGATATTTATTTACCTTTCTTTTGCTTCTGCCACTTTTGTTGCGGCTGTAGGAAATACTATCAAATCACCTACTAAATATGCATTTATGAGCGCAGTTACCTCCTTAAAGCTCTCGAGACATTTGACTGTGAAAGTGCTAAAATATGACTACTCCCGACTGAAGTTTCATACAAACCATGTCCGTAGAAATGCAAAGCACTTAAAAATCTCAAAGTGAAGGGGATGGATGTATTTCTGGCAGAATGCTCTAACTTCTCGATATATATTTTAACCCCAATCTTATCCATTCGAAACAACTGTGGAAACCTATAGCTGGGCAACTCAAATGGATCGTGGAATCGTGAAGATATCGGAATTTTCTCCTATGATCTCTTATGCATAAAATAATAACCTTAAGTCAAATTTCTTTATTTATTTCTTACCATACGGAGCGCGGATTTCCACAATTTCTGATAAAATTACAATTCTAACAGCGTAACAGTTAAAATAACTTTTAATTATAACTAATTCATACCACAAGTGTCAATTGACGTATGTAATTTTCCTAAAATGTGTCAAAATACCTTTAAAATGTGCTGCTTAGATCCATAACATGAAATATTTTGCTACGATGCATAAAATAAAATAAAATGTCTTGTTCAAAATAGGATTTTAGGGACATTTTACCGACAGAATAGTGCCCAATATCAATATTTTAGCTTTAGAAACCTAATCGGCACGGGGAACAGTATTTTCTGTTATTTGATGCTTTTATACCCAATTCACTATTTTGAAAGTATAATTTTTGGAATCAATGAAAACTCCTTCAAACGATACCTCCACGATAAGGACAATTTTTTTTTTTCAAAATGCCCAACATATCCTCCATTAAAAATTAAAAAAATAATATTTCATAATCTTTCACTGTCGAAATATTTGCCAAATTTAAAACTTCTACGTCACGCCATTTTCATAAAAAGAATTTGTGACATACATACCGATGGACGCAACAATGATTTTATAAGTGTTATTTTTGCTTATCGAAGTCCTTATCGTCCTAATTTCTAAGTTTCTAAAATGAATTTTCAACAGATTAGTGTATTTGTAAGAATGACCGTATTATACTCGTATTATTAAGATAATAGAGGAAATCATATCTGGGTGAACTGAGTAACGTGAAGTTAAGGACGTTACACAGATACTTTGACACTTTTATAAATAACCTCGAAAATGTTAACTCTAGTAGGGCCGTTAGTTAAGAAATGAAAACAGAAGATGGAAATGCCGCACAGTTTATAGCGTCCGAAGTAAAGTCTACATCACAAATCCTATCACGACAGGACATGGAATATTCATCTCCGAGAAATTTTATACAGTTATAGAATTCAAGATTGAATTATCATTACTTGGAGAACTTATTGCAGTAAAGAAGTCATCATCGAACATAAGGGAGGTTAACATCCATATTCCGTGCCAGATTAGAGAAATAGTCAACTGCATCAGAAAGGCAAGCACATGCAACTAAATATCTACCACGAAAAAGGTTATAAAGCTATAAAAAAATTTATTCCCTGTTAAGTATGTAGAAAATACCTTGCTGTTGCCTTCGGACTCCTATATATCATCGTAGGATGGAGGCCAGCCTACCGAGCACATCTACGCAATGCGCTAAATAACACCGAAATGTAGGGAATATAAATCAAATATCTACTACATCATGAACTATAAAAAAGTATATGTAAACCTGATTCATTGCCAAACAATATTAACTTTTCAATAATTCATTTACAAATTCCATTCATCTTCACCACAAGTTTATATTTTCGAGATCGTTATACATTCGTAGTGCTCACACCTTTAAGGCTCGTTTGCATCTAATTTTACGGCGTGAGGACTCGTAATTGTCATAACCATTATATATCAAGGTACCTATAAGTACATTATTATGTGCCTTGTCTGTGCTCTGCTGTAGAGAAGACATCCAAACCAGGAAGAGTATCATTAATACGATGCCATTACTATACTGAACTAAAATTGTGCCATGCTCTGTCAGAAATCAACGGAGATATCATAATGAGAGTCGTAACGACATCGTGAGAAGAAGAAAGAAAATTTCCTCTTCAGCTTAACTATCATCATCCAGCGTGGAAGGAAAATTTACGAGGCTAGAAGAGTGCCTCGCAAATTCGATAAAAAATTTATTGGCACCTATTTATTAATGTGCACTGCCTTGAAATAGAAATTCTGAAATTATTAGGTGTAAGAAGGCGTTAAAAAGCCAAGTTTTCATATAAAACATTTATCGAGTTGTAGATTTTATTAAGAAAAATAAAATTGATTTTTGAAGACAGAAACTTATTTCGTGGCCAACATGAACCTTAATATTTAGTTTGGTCATTGATTTTATACATATAGATATGCCTTCAAAGCAGTTACCTCTCCTCGACAAATGGCCTTAAATATACCAAATTAGAAAACGAAGGCGATATTTTTGACGTATGACAGAAATGTTTTCAGAAGGCACCACCTATTAGTAAAATATGAGGATATTAAGATGTGTTCGACAACAAATAGCAAAATAGCAAAGAAAGTGTTGTTGTTTTTTGCTTCTTTTTTTATATTCGCCGGTATAAGCGTAGTCCTAGGGAGAAATTAAAAGGAGGATTTCAGATAAATAGTTGTCTGAATTTTCTTAAAATTTTTATTTATCGGCAATCAAAATTTATGGGGCCATCCGTCAGAGGCGCGCATACAGAATATAAAAGAGAAGAAGTGGACACACTTCCTTATTACAGGGAATTTATAACAGCAGTATATCTTGAGTAAACATACAGTCAAAGGCGGAAAAAGTGATCTTTTTATGGCCATTTGGGGTCATTCGTCCGAGAAGAACCTCAGGAAAAATAAAATAACAAAGTTTAGTCATCGGCGTGCATTTATTACGTTATTTTATTGTATACCTTATACTTCACCAGAGAATTCACGGCAAACTAACTACTCCATCAGATATCCATGTGGGGTCATCCGTCATAGGAGCGCCTGGAAAAAGCCAAAGCTTTTTTAAAGTGTACTTAATGCATTAGGACACATATCTATTGAAAGTAGTAGTCGCAGTGACGCAGCCATCTAGTAAAGGAGCCCTTGACGAAAACCAAGGGAGAGTATCTAATAAACTAATACGAATTGAGCATGCTACAAAAGAGGTCGGCAAGACAAAGTCTTATTATCAGTGAATTGGATTTACATATACTATTAGAATTAAAGGTTTAAGAAACAGATTCATGTGTCATTATCATAAAGTTATTAAATTATAAAAAAACACAGATTTATGAAACGAGTTCTTAATTTTATTATTGTAAATTATTTTATTATTAGGACAAAGGGACAAAGCTTATGAAACAAACTCTAACCGGCATTACCGCGAAATTATTATCTTATTACGAGAAAAGCTTTACGAGACAAAGTCTTATTATACCCTAGATGACATCTATATAGTATACTAAGTTTGTCATTCCGTTTGTACACCTCGAAATAATGATGGCAGAGCAAAATGGATTGGACACCCACGCATAATATTAAAAGTTATTTTGATATTTGCATGTCCGTTCGTCTGTCCGTCCGTTCGACCGTCTGTCTGTCTGTCTGTGCGCACTATAACTTGAGAACTCGTATTCTTAGAGAGCTGAAATTTTGTACACGGACTTTAAAAAAAAAACAAAATTCAGTTCGAAAATGAGACAAATCGGGTAACTACCTTGTAGGGTTGCCATACAAAAATTTCGTTTTCCACTATATATTTGGACACTGCCTGAAAACGCGTCAATGTAGAGATCTGAAATTTGGTACATGGTGTTTTTGTAGTAATAACGAATAAAATTTCAAAAACGGAATAAAACCTGCGATCCCTTGTTCACAAATTTAGGTTTTTTACATATGTATACTGTGCAAACCATCAGTCGTAGAAACTTTTATTGTACTAAAAACTTCTTCAGATTACGAAATCCTATTAACTTTAATCATCAACACACGACAGAACCTCATTCTAACTAAAGTGAATTTAGTATATTATTATGAACAAGATGAATTCTGTTACAATTAGATTAGATTTAAAATATTAAAGGGGAAGTCTTTATGAAACAAGTTTTTATTGTCATTAAAAAGTATGTATGATAGTCCCTTTGGAAAGACACCCTCTTGGGACGCCGAAGTTATTACTAACTATAAAAAAAACCTGTTAAACATGATCCATACAGCTACGGGGGTGAATTTAAGTATATATATACATATATAAAAAAAATACAGAAACAAAGAAAATAAACATCGTTTTGTTTATGGCAACGTGACAGTCCAGGCTTTTTGTTACCCACCCCGCAATTAGTCCGTGGTGCTAGTATGCCGGCCTGACTAAACTGTCACGGAATGAACTGCCAGGCGGGACATTACGTCCTCTAGACTTCACTAGATATGGTACAATATCATTTTTTTATCTAACAATGTATAGAAATTTGGCGATTTTTATGCGTTAGTTTAACACTTTATAGTTCCTTTTGCTTTTAATATTCTGGAACATCTTGTATAGATCAGAAATGATAAGTCTAAACTGGAATTTTTACAGTTTTAGTTTTTAAATCGTTATGCTTTCGGCATGGCACATTTATGCCACCTACTGTAGGGCTTGGAAGAAACGTACATGTAGGTAATTTTATATAGACTGTGATTTAGAAAAACAGTATCAATATCTGTTGATAGGCATTGTTGCACGATAGAATGGATAAGAATCTGACTTCCACATTTCTTTCACATGTTCTGAACTGGAATATCGAATTCCTAAAAATCCTTCAAACTACTCTTGAGTTGGCGATGTCAACCCTTTGGGTTTTTCAGGAATTTCGAAATTCCATTTAGAATATGTACCATATGCTTTTATATTTGTTTCTTTCTAAATTATGTTACAAATTGCACAATTGAAAAAGCATTTGAAAATTTCACGTATAGAAAGTGTATTGCGGCCAGCTCATTGTTGTAGGATATTGTAACTCAAAATTTGACAAATAGAGGCAGAAATGCGATGCCATATGATGTTGTCTTAGCGCGAAAAATATGTTGATTAGATGTCCTTCCGGACACATATCATTTTCTTCTTAGTTAGCATCGCTATCCGTACCGTCCTCATATCTAATTTCTATTTGAAGATTTGTGTCTCTATGAACATCTTCAATCCAAGTTTGTTCAGTTATTGTTGTGGAATCCACTTGTCCTCAGAAACGTTTTCTTCGTCGATATTATTCAGTAATATATCTTGCGAAGTATTTTCCCCTCGACTAATAATTGGGCAAATTAGCTGTTTCTTGATTGTAAGACATTTTACGAACGAAAAAATTACAACATACATATATATTCCTATGAAGAAAAAAATAAGCGAGTAAATTCTAAACCCAACGCGTAATATTTCATCTTCAGCCATAATTATCACTTATATAAAATTTTTCTTCATCAAAAATACCCGACACTATTGCAAATTAAAAGTTTTTACAGAACTGTACCTGTCACTAACAAATTTTTAGCAAAATGCTAAGATTCACCATCCTACATATATATGTAGTTAACTGGTGCTAACTTTTTGAAAAAGGCTATGTCATAATGATCCTGCATAGAACTAACATAGTTAAGAATTATTCTCAGAAATTGTTGGAAATGCGTGAATAACCATAAAGTGGCATAAGTGTGCCATGCCATGGATATTTGAAGAATTTTTTTGCCATGGACATGAAGGGTTATAAGCTATAGGATTTGGTAAATCGATTTATTAGAGAAGCACTTGTTGAAGTTTATATTCCTTCTGTTCTACAAAAAATTAATATTTAAATTAATAATTATTTTATTTAATACATATTTCATTTGACACATTATTTCAGTAAATTATATAAATAAATTATTTTCAAATTAGGAATGGCTCATTCTAATTTCAAAATCACGTCACTTTTGCGATGCCACCCTTCAACAAGCGCGTCATCAGCTTCGGTCCACATCCACAGCAGCCAGTTGCAGATCAGTAAAAATTCTTACATAGAAACAGCGAGAGAGCTTCCACGAAATGTTTGAGTCTGATTTACCATAGAATTTTTTGGGATTTGACATGTCTGATATATATGTAGTTGTAGACGGTAGATTCGACCGAATATTATTTGAAATATTTCCTGCCGAGAAAAATGTTTGAACTTTATGTAATTTCTGAGAACTGTGGCCCTATATATCGTAAAAATATATACTATGGTTATGTGAATAGGGACTCCATAGCAGTGTTTTGCAGTAGGCACATAGCGCTCTTAATGAAGAAATAACTAACGACTATTAGTCTATAATGATTCATTCATTATAAACTACACACACAGCAATTTCTTTAATTAATTTGTACTGCCAAACTGGTTTTTAAAAACTTGTGAGAAAAGAAGCGATATCGATCGAATTAACGCTAAAAGCTTTGTTTTTATTCATCTTAGTTTTCAATATAACAATTTACAAATAAGAAAAACTTTATATTAAAAAGAATAAGTTTGTGATTTGCATTTATTTGCATATCTTCTTCTTTTTTTTTCAAATCAGCAGATGCACAGCGAAGGGCCACATTTATATCATATGCTAAATCTAGCACATTTTTCTCATTCTAGCTACATATAATGAAGGAAGAAAACACTTCATAAGTGTACTTCATTATCATCAGATCTTCGAGCCATAATGAAGTATACTGAATAGAGAGTACTAATGATTCAATACATCGTGCTGTGTGTCTAGGGTATTAGGCATTAAACGATTAAATTTTTTTATTAGATTTGACGATTGAACGGTTGAAAAATATGAATGAAAAATTAATCTCAAGAAAATAATCGCAATTATTTTATTCGATTGATCAATTTAATCGTCAATCGAGTATAATGAAATTCAATTCACAGGTATTAATCTTAATCTACTCCTCAGTTTTTAATCGAAAATCGTATTTTTCGATTAACTTGTTAATTTGAAAAAGTGAACGAGGTATTGTTGGTAACTCACGATAAGTTTATTAGTTATTAGCACAAAATGAAATAAAATGAAATGAAAACAATGAAATAACCATGAAAACAGTATTAGAAATTACAACTACAGAATGAAGAATAGAGTCCTGTAGATAGGTACTTAACGAAACAACTTCTTTATTTCATAAGGCCTTATGTTGGATTGGATAATTTATTTCTCTAAAAATTCAAATATGTGAATATCCAGGAACAAAGGAATGCAATTGGCGCAAATTTGCCCATCATCGTTTCTTTGATCAGTGTCTAACAAGATTACTCAAATATATTAAAAATACTTGGAAATTAATCAAAATAAGAAGTGGAAATTAAAATAAAGTAATCATTTTTGAAAACGATTAAGAAATTAACGATTGATAAATCTTTATTCGTGTTATGAGATTACTTTTTATGATTAATTAATCGTTAATCGTTCCACATGATTAAATATTTAAGTGGTTGTTCCTGGTTGATTGATACTTTTAATCGTAATCATTAATCGTTAATGTAATTAAATTTTGTCCAACACTGCTCCATAGTCGGAAAATACCTACTTTTGAAATTCTAATTTCAAGAACTTTGGAAAACATATTTTACCTAAAAAACTTCACGCAAGAATAAGTCTTATAGGAAGCTACTGAAGATGGACGATCCGAAATGCATTTAGCATAATTTCTTTCAGTAATATTTTAAAACTGTGTAATAGAGCAATAAAGGTAGTTTTTATAGAGTAAACGTCATTTCTTGATTTTATTCCTTAATGTGAAAATAGCTCTACGGTGTTCCATATTGTGAAATATTAAATAATAAATATTCACGCAAGATTTTGTTTAATGCATCCGTTATGGTCTCAATTACGAACTCTGCCGTTTCTTATAACCTGAGCCATAAAACCTTAGAGTACCTATACTAGGTTTGTTCACATGTTTGGAACGCATAGAAATAATAATAATACAAAAATGTTTGTTAAATGCACATGCATATAACCATGGAATATGTAGATTGTGAATCTTTGTCCGTCTGGCCGCCCGTCTGCCTGCCCTTCTGTCTGTCTGTCCGCATGATAACTTGAGAACGCGTTGACCTAGCGAGCTGAAATTTTGTATTCAGTAATTTTATCTATTATAATTTTCCTTAATATTAATAGCTCATCAAACGGATAAATGTCTATGAATTCCAAATGGAAATTGTCCAGACCTAAATCCGATTGAAAATCGCTGGGGTTTTCTGGTATCAAAAATCCGGGAAAAAAGACCAAAACAATCACAGAGATCAAGAAAACTATAGAAACGGTTTGGTATGAAGATATAAAGCAGAATACCATCACGAATTTATATGAATAGATGTAAAGAAGAATCTGTGCAGTCATAAAAGCCAGGGGTGGAGTTACTAAATATTCGTAATAATATTATGGTTAAATAAGTGAAACAATTATTTTATTTTATTATATATTTTATTTTAACCCTCGTTACGAAAAACCGATAAGAAATTAAAGGAAAAACTAGCGCATTTATACACCTTTATTTTTATTTTTCTAATGTAGGAATTTACTAGTTCTGTCAGTGAGATCAAGGAACGCTTTCTTTTAGTTTTAACGAGGGATCCTTATCTTTTTTTTTTTTTTTTTGTTAAAATCGTTCATATATATTGTATTATAAAAATTTCATCAACAAAATATTAGAACAATTTGCTATTACTGCGATAAATTAAAAAAATTAATTAAGGAACTGAAAGTGTTTGGTGGTGGGTGTATAACTATCAGAATACTTCAATATACAAGAATTTTGTCTCTTCGTTTTTTATTATTCTGGTTGGCCTTGCACAGGAAACGTAAAAGTTTGTGAGAAAGTTCATGTTAAAATATGATCTACATTATTATGCAGGGATAAAATTTGCCTGTTGAAGTTGCAATTTTCGGATGTGCACATAATGTGGGCAAGTCTATCCAAAAAGTTTATGTATATCGGCATTAATTTAATGGAGAAACAAAGTTCGAGGCGAAAAATTAAAAGTTTTGTTTCTAGAGTTCTGCCTTAATTGTCTGCAATGATGCAACTTTCTCTTAGTGCAGCACTTTCTCTTAGGTTTGTGTGAAAAGTTTATGAATAGCGTGACTATCTTACTTTATATTACATACATGTACTGCAAAAATTAATCTTCCTTCGAGGATTCGTGAAAATTCTTCGTTTGCATTTATTGCTTTACACATCAGGGAATGAAAACTGAATTCATTGTAGCTTTACTGCTTTCATGGTATTAAGGTTTTTGAAAGCAAGAGTAGAGAGTTAGAGACAGCTGTTCTGGCTTGACCCTTAGAGCACACGTAAACTTACCGATTTCTGGTCTAAGGTCAAAATTTGAACAGATCCCTGGTAATTCATTTAACTCATGTTTTTATATGAATATATTATTTTTATTATTTCTTTATCAGGATTATTTTTTTTTTTTTTTTAATCATAAGGATTTGAAATTAAAAATATCTTGCAGAGTTATATTTAGTGAGAAATATAATTCAAAATTCGTGATAAGTTAAGAATTTTATCAATTCTGTACAGGTTGTTTGGTTGCACCAACTATTATCCTTCGCAATATAACAGAGGATCCAGACAAATAAAAATTGTTTTTCTTGGTAAGAAATTAGGGACGAGAAATAAAGTCCCATTCAGAGGTAGTTTCGGTCAGATTTTATTGAAAAATTATTTCAAGTTTCCGTTTGGATTGGAGAAGGAAAGGGAGGGGATACTTGAGCATAGGTGTAAATTGAGCAATTGCTATATATATATTTATCGTAAGAACTCCATCATGTAGGAAGCGAGGCTGGCAAGTGGGTGGACTAAGGCCGCTTGCACATCGGAAAACGAAAATGAAAACACTGAACTGAAAAACACAAGTTTTGCCCTAAGATAACAGAAATTATCTGCAATACATGAAATAATATTGGGTATTTATTCTAATTATAGTTTCAATAAAAACATATCCATATTAAAATTAGAATTCATTCTTATGTTTATTCGTGCGAGAAGCAAATTTTCGTGTCGAACTGTGTAGTATATTTTTATTCCATACGATGTTCCATATACGAACGAATAGCCTTTCGATCTTATATAACCTCATTCCCTTTTATTGTCATTTGAAGCAAACCCAACCCAACTTTTATTCGTTCGTTTTTGATATATACAAATCTTCGGTATGGAACTGTTTACTCGTTCGTTTCTCGATGTGCAAGCGGCTTAAAATGGGATGGCGTCAGTCCCCGTTCGGTACACAAACGAGATCCACAGTTGCTATTATTTGTGTTTCTTTTTTCCCTTATTTCGATATAGTTCGCAGCATCCAAGTAATTTCTTTTGTGCAATACATTTATTCTAATTTAGTATTTTAATATAACATTGATGGAAAGTTCAACTGTTTTATTTATATTCTATAATTTATCGGGAAAAGAGTGGTCGGGGCTAGTTGAGCAAGGAAGCTAAACTTACATCTTTGAAATTGCTAATTTTTATCCCAGGATGAGTTCCTATAAAATACAAACCTAAAGAGCATCAGCCGCTCCGCCACAATTTGATAAACAAGCAAAGGCTGTTATGCAAGAACATAGAGTATGAATGCTGCTGCCAAAGAGTTTAAAATAAAATGTATGACATTGGCAAGGTATACAGTTAAATTAGAATCTAAAGTTGGAAGCTAACCAGGGGCTATAAAACTACGAGACGGGTCTTTAATACGGAGCAGGAACGTACTCTTAGAGACTACTTATTGGAAATATCCTACATACATATTTTACGGATTATGTCCTAAACATGTTCGTTGTCTTGAGTATGTGATACATACATTGACATGAGATACAAATTTAAAATACCTAATATTTGGACTACAAAAAAAAAATGGCAGGCAAGAAATGGCTTACGATGTTCTTAAAGAGGAAAACCGTATTGTCTATCAGAAAGCAAGAGCACACCAGCGTTGGTAAGGCAACATTATTGGCAGGTGTCTTATGTAAATACTCATTTACTACTAGGATGAATTTGGAATGTTGATGATACTGGGGTACCCACTGTGTTAAAGTCAAATAAATTTGTAGCGGGAGGTAGGCACGAATGTTCCAGTTTCTGCAACTAGGGATGATAAATGTAGGTAATGATAAAACGCTAGTTTTTTGTATCGTTTCACGATACGTATATGATAATAATTTATTTCTGACCAGTTCTTAACGTAACACCCACCCTTGCTCAATTTGCCCCATGGGATAAGTAAGTTGGGTGGGGCGGTAACTACCACCTTTGTGGTTGTCCAATTTAGGCCGTGTAATATGCGTGGAGATTCGAGATTCTATAGTCAAGGGTCGAGACTCAAGAGCAGTGAGTCGAGAGTCGAGATTCGATAATCGCCAGTCAAAATTTAATATTCGAGGCTCGAGATTCAAAAGTCGATATTCGAGACTCGTATTCCGTGAATTGAGATTCGATCGAAAGTTCAGAGGCAAGATTCGGAAGTCGAAATTCGAGAGTCGAGAGAGTGTATAGAATTCATGACTAAAGTATAGAAAATAAAATACATTAAAAACTCTTTTAAAATAAGTAACTTTCGCAAATAAATTGCACTAAAGAGAAAAAATATTTTTCTCTTTTTCAGTGATATACACAAAAAGTTTCGTTGCTAAGTAAGAAATGCTACAACTCAGATTAAATCTTAAAAGTTAGACAATTGTGATTTTATATATGGATGCCCCAATTTTTAAGACTTAATCTGAGTTGCAGCAGTTCTTATTTTGCAATGAAACTTTTCTTGTGTAAAGGAGAGGGTAGGACATTTGAACAATTTTTATTATTTTGTCTTACGGATAGTCAGATTAGCACTTTTCTCATCTTCAGCATTTTTAGTAGATATGCTGGACCCTTGGTTTTAGTTTGTAGTGAGTCTGAAAAATTAAGCTGTGAAGAGATCTGTTTTGTAATAACAATTATCGCCTTAGTTTCATCTGTTCAAAACTACCTCATGCGGGGGTATATCTTAACACTATGTGAGGCAGATTTGAACTAAGGTAATTACGGCTACAGAAATAAAAAATTTACAAAAATTAATAAAATATTTCATTTTATTATGAAAACAGAAACGAAAATGATAAAAAAAAAAACTTATTTTATTCGTAAAAAACAATAAATTTATAGATATCTTTTTAGTTGATATTTTAAATAGAACTTTCATCTTCATTGTTGCTATTTCTCTTGTATCTTCTTCATTCCTATTTTTTCTCGGGTATTGCGGTTTTATTTCGAACTCTCAGTTTCTTTGCTGACTTTTCTCTGATATCTTTATCATTTCTATGCTTTTCAGGTATTGCGGTTTTAGTTCGAACTCTTACTTTCTTTGTTGCCCTTTCTCTGGTCTCTACTTCAATCGTAATTTTTTCGCGTTTTGCGGTTTTAATGCGAAATTTCAGCTTCTTTGTTCCCCTTTCTCTGATCACTGCTTAAATCATATTTTTTCGGGTGTTGTCGTGAAAATTTGTATTGTCCTCTCTTCCTTACAGCTTTATTTGTGCTTTCCCTTCCCGGTTCCTGTGGAAATGGACGAACAATTTCTGGAGACATATCTCCTTTGATGATATTTGGAATATTAATATTTGATACTATATCAGTTTACCCAATTTCAACAGAAGCAGGTGTAGCGTCGTTAATTTTAGTCGCGTTTGTGAGTGCTATATTAGAGTTTTCTGCATCATGAGAAAATAAATTCGTGACAGTAGAAGATAGAAAGTCATCACCAGTAAATACGGTGGTACTAAAATGCAAAATTCCTGTTCTTTAAAGGCTGCTAGTATATTTAATCTATTGTATGCCTTCTCAAATGCATCGTTTGCTATTCCTGCTAAATAGTGAATCGTAATGGTTTTTTCCAGATGATAAGAAGCCATTCATTTTGTTTAACTCCTAGCTTGATTTTAAGTGGTCCCATTACTGACACATCCAAAGTTTGTAGAATATGTGTGCAGCGTGGAGGAAATGTACAGAGTACAATAACATTTTCCTTCGCGTACAAAATAGCTTCTAATGTAGAGTGGCTTTTATGGTTACCCATCAATACTCATCAAGGAATCAAACATCTTTGCCGAGGAAATATTAATACAGGTTGGAGAGCATTCCTTGCCGCATTAATAATCGCGCACATTGTCACAAGCTGTCCTCCCTCCGCAGATACCGTTTTCGCCAGCTGCTTAACACCAACACGAGCTATTATTCTTGGTGCTTGGACAACAGTAGTAACGCCTTTTTCTTCCAAGTTGAACATCTTGTCACCCGTGAACTTAAATTTCTGAAGTTATTTAAATTCTGCTGGAACTCAGAGACATATTTTTTGCTAAAATTAGTAGCCCGAGCCAAGCTGGTATTTCCGGAATTGCGTAGAGACAAATTCCTGTGCCACTTCATGAATCCCTTTATCCAATCCATTCCAGTGATTTCGGATTCTTCTCCTTTTTGTTGGCATTGCCTTAATTTTTTCGCACAACTAAATGCAAATTTTCGAAGACCTATGTAACTAAGTCCACAATTCAGCTGTGAGAATTTAACTATGTATTTCTCCATCTCCCTTTCTTGCTACCAGGTGATGAGCAGTATGCTAATATGAGTATTTTGCTTTATGACTTACGGCTTTTCCACTCAATCTGTAGTATAATGTAGTATGCTTGACATTGTATAAATTGGCTGTCTGACGGAGCGACTTTCCTTCTTCCACTGCCTTTCTAGCTCCTGCAACATCGTCTTCTGCAATGTCATTGAAACGCTTCCTTTTGTAAGTAGGCATCATTCTCAACCTCTTACAGAGCATGTTACATTTATATAATAAAAAAATGGAGTGAGGTACATCTGAACATGTTCATAAATGTGCACCCTTTTTAGTGTTCAATGGTAAATAACAATAAAACACGAATTTCTCTTAATACAGATATGTTCAATCAATTTGTCATATTTATAATGGAAGATGATAACAAAAATACTTACAAAGCAAATTTACACCGTTCAAAGTCCACAAAAATTTATCCGAAAAAAAAGTTTTTTTTTCTTTGTACTGCTTAGTAGCTTCCATGAAAACTGAGCACAAACTGATCATTCAAGTATATACATAAGAGTGTGGTAGCAGTGTTGCTAACTTTTATGCCTAAGGTGATTCATTTCTGGAGTGCTCACATATCAGAGGATATTCCGTGTGTTCAAATGTCCGCCCTTTCCCCTATATCACTGAGATAGAAAAAAATATTTTTTACTTTTTAGTGTAATTCATTTACGAAATTCATTTATTTTAAAACTTTTTTTTTGCTCTAAATAACTCCGAAATTAGGCAAGAAAAGAGAGAGAAAAAAGGGCAACTGCTTATTTTTTTTTTTTTTTATTAATCAAAGAGTATTAATTGTAAAAATTCAGACAAAATAGAATCGTGGATGGAAGCGAAAGCAGACTAAGGAAAGCGTCCGCTAAATTTATAAATAAAATTTAAAGGAAATACATACATTGATAAATTAAAGACCGAAATATAAAGCAAAACTGTAAACAAAAGAGAATCAGAAATTTTGATATCATAGTTCTTCTTTTACATAAATCTTGGTAGCAGACGTCCGCATTAGGGACCACGTAGGTATAACTTAACATTGTAAGGATTTCCAACAATAAAAATAAAATTCCTTTCAAAAAAAATGTTTAGTTTTCATCCTGGATAGTGTGAGCTCAACTACCTAGAAGGTAAGCTTACAGGAATCGAATTGAAATCAACATCAATTGAAATCAACATCATTTGAAATCATCATGTTGTGAAATTAAATGTTGAGTTCCTGCATATAGTAATCACCGTTCAAAGTAACAGTATTGTCCCAGTAAAATATTTGCACAAATAAGGTTCGATGATTCTTATAATCCAAATGCAAACCAAATGCCAACTTATTCCAAATATAGTGATGTTTTTAGAATGATTCTTAGGTTTTTATTAGGCCAAGTGATTTTTGCTTACTCGCAATTCACATGTCTATCTAATTTTAAATACCCTTATTCACTGACGGAGATTTTTATTGAACTCAATGAATCTGTGGGTTGAAATATTTCAAATGATCTTTTTACTTCAATTGTTACACGTTAATTGAATTTCGCTTATTTGTTTGCAGATCCTAATATCCCCTTAATTTTTGTAAACGCTGTGATATCTAATATCTATGCCTTATCTTTAATGCACAGAAATATGACGCCGTCTTAACGTTGTCGTTCTCTCATGCTGGCCTTTGTTCATTTATGCTTCCAAAAATATTTATATACTCTCTCAGCCATTCAGCACAGTTTAGAATAACAAATTTTTGTATTTAGTATTTGCTCAAGAAGGCATTTTATTGGATTCTACTACATAATAACAATTGCGAGAAAAAAATTATTTGTTATTCCAGCACACAATCCATTTAATTTGGGTTGACAAGTTTCAAGATTTGGTTTTGACTCATCAACAGATCCCACATAGCGAAATTGAGTGACTCAAAAAAAACAAATGAAAAATAGAAAAAAGGAAAGAAATAAAATAAATGAAAAAATTGGGAACAATAGAGGAATAAAAATTTGTTTCATTTAAAAAATCAGTTTCATTCGAAACGAATCGAAACTCTTTAAACCCGCAGTGGGCTGAAAAAATAGAAAAAAAGAAGAAATATGCATTTCGTATCGGCAGGAACCACGGTTTAGTTTGCTATTGTGCCCGAGAATAAAAAAAAAATGGTTTTTGGTACAAGTATAAGTTTCCTCCGGTAATAAATCATAGTAATCTTGTTTGTGTTTAGTATATAAAATAGCTGTGAACTGGATAAGTCAATAATGAAAGGTACCCCTGATTCTACGTAAGGGATAAGAGCTTTTATCCTCTTAACTGGGCTATCAGAGCGCATTAGCAGACATTGGTATTCTACCTAAAGAGTTAAGATGTCAGACGGCAGCTGATCTAGCAAACAAAAATATCTGTCAAATATATATCCCAAAATACCGAAATTTTGTATAAAAATCCTGTAAAGTAAGTAGGTACATATTTATATCATACGTATATATTACATAAATAATGTACAATTGATGTGAAATATAAAATAATTGTACAATATGAGCCGTGCACAGAGGATAGTTCTGAGGAATATTAGGAACGTCTTGTATCCGTTTGGCATTTATAAAGCTGTATAGAATTTCAGAATGCTAAAATTCTTTGCCTTTAAAGAGATGGAAATGACATACCCTACGATAAACTCCATTACTCGACAATATCATCGTCACTTTAAAGTTTTTGGCAACAATTAATTTTTTTGCTACAGGTTTATACGAATATCCTGTTAGACGGCTGTGGAACTTTTTACCCGCGATTTAGGTGATAAATTAGTAATTCAATTATCATTACGTGCTGTGAATTTTTCATACATTTATTATTTATATCGATAATTATAACTTGTTTAAAGATGCACACAATTATAAGCTTGATCATCATATAAGGAACTAGAGCGTAGCAAAATTATTGTAATGACATGTCTGGGCACAATTTTGTCAAAATGCGCATGATTCGTACTAGCTACGTGTAGGTTGGCCATATTGCCATCATTGCCTCGCCAAAACATTGCATTTTCTTCCTTCTTTGAAGAGTAAACGTCTTTAATAGCTGGGCTGACTGAAAGATTCCCCAAACCCTCTTCACAAGAATTTATGTACATAGAATACTAATTCTACTAAAATTTCTTACTTGCTAAATTTAAGAAGTTAAGAGATTTCTTAAAAGTCTGTTATGTAGAATCAGGGAGATATTTAAGAAAAAAAAAAACGTATTAAAACAAAACTTTTTAAAAAAATTGCTTTTGTAAATAAAATGCACTAAATTCTTTTCTCACATATGAAATTTTATATTGCAAAATAGGAAATGCTAAACCTCAGATTAAATCTTAAAAGTTTCGACATCCATTAATCAAATCACAAATGTCTAACTACAAATCATGCACAAACTTTTAAGATTTAATCTGAGTTGTAGAATTTCTTATTTTGCAATGAAACTTTTCTTATGATATCACTGAGAAAGAAAGAGATGTGTTTTTACTTTTTAATGATTTTTATTTAGAAAATTTATTTATTTTAAAAGTTTTTGTAATATATTATATTTTCTACTTTTTAGTCATAAATTCTATACACGGCCCAAATTAGATAACCCCAAGGGAGCTAGCTACCACCGCCACCCCACACCAACCAAAAAGTAAGAAAATTTTGCCCCATCGGTTTAAGAAAAAACCATTTAAATCCATCCACGTTTACAACCCTAAAACTCTTTTATCATGAACGGCACTCTCAGGCGGATGCTCAGACACAAAGTTTTCTAGTCATGGGTTTGTGAGTTGATTAAAGTTATTTAAAAGTTTTTAAAGATTTATATAATTTGAATTAAGTTTAAGTTATTGGAAGGAATGAAAGTATACCGAAAAATATCCAAACGTCAATCTACTTCGTATACAAACGATTTAAATTCAAAATGTCATTGAAATTGAAATAAGTCCTAAAGGTTCGTTTTTTTGGAAAACTTAAGAAGAGTGGAAGGCAAAACTTTCATAAAATCAGGTAGAAAAACTAATCCAGTGTTTTTCATATCCTAACCTTATTGTTATGGATGCTGATAACGATTCGTCCGCTTTTCTTATTTTCAACTTTGAAAACTATGCCCAACTATAATGTGGAAAGTTTTCGAGCGAACAAGCAGTAAGGCTTTCGAACACCATACAAAAAGTATATCTAAAATGTCCTGCAATTTCTTTGATATACCATTTAATTTAATAGGTAGTTTTAGACCGCTAAATCGACTGGTGTTTATACCATAAAATGGCATTGCAAACCTGGTAGCTGTAGCACGCGCTGCCAAGCAACTTGAGACTAGGAGCAAAACTATTCTGCCAGAAGATGTTTAGTCACGGAACCAAGAAAATAAGGTATTCTCATTAAATTTTGCCATATGTGCTATGACGTAATGTCGCCCACTAATGTATAGAACAGACAGAGAGAGGGGAGAGAGGGTATTTTATTCTTTGTTTGTACCATATCTTTCGATACTCCACACGACATTTCGTTCAAAAATGGTGGAATGTGGTTCGTTCAGATAATATTGTTTTCTCTGCATCTCCAGCAAGAGTGTACTAGGAAATTTGAAGAACTTAGAACACGCAAAGGTATTATGGTTCTTTCCAGCTTTCAAGTATTCCTGTCGCACTATTTATACAGTTTTGAGGTTATGGTATTTACTTTAACAGAAACCTGTTCTTGTATATACCACGGTTTCTATGGAAGCAGCGGCATCAATCTGGTACTAGACCGTTATTTTATACAGAAGTAGTATCTGTGTTATGTACGTGTTAATACCACCAAAATAATTATAAATAAGTCAATTATTCTGCATAATGTCACTTGGGAATTGCTTTGCCATATACGACATTTTACCTCTTTTTAAATATGTAATTCGTTTTTCCTTAGCTGTCATGGATTTTGAGATACTTAGTGTGATTTTTGACGTATATCACCTAAAAAGATAGTAATAATCATATTGTTTTGAAGTATATGCCATTTTTTGGAATATACACCAATGAATGTATGAAAATATCAGTTTTTGCTTTTTATTAATAATTGGACCTTATGTCAGGTAGATATGCTTGAGACTTTTAAAACTAAAGATTGGTTTGCTGTACTTGCATTCACGGCCGGCTCTAGCTGGAAGCAGCGGATGCAAAGCATCGGGGCGCCGCTTAAAAGGGCGCTTAACATTTTTTTAAATACAAGTAGGTTTTCTTATTAAATTTGTTTAAAAAAAATTTTAAATCATTTTTTTCCCCAAAACAAAGTTTACTTGAACAACTACACGCCTACTAAATTTGTAAACATTTTTTTTTAAAGAAAATCATTATTTCAAATATATGTAGTTAAAATTTAGTTGAAAAACTACGCACCTACTAGATATACATATTCAGTTTTCAATGTGCATAAATATTGTTTAGTAAATTTCGCAAAAAAAAAAAAAATCATTTCAAAACGGTACAAGTACAAATTTACTTTGAAATAGCTTTCTTTCTTATTCAGTTCAGTTTCCTTATTTTGGTAAAAAAGTTAATAAATTTAGTAGTGAATTTGGTGATTTTGCGGAATTCAATTATAGTACGGTACGAATCATTTAATTATCTTTAAATATACTTTTTAACAAATTTAATTTTTTAACTTTAATTTAAAATTTAAACAAATTATATTAGATTATCTAATATGAATTCGAAGACAAAATTATCCGGCTGTGAAAATCGAAAACGAAAAGCGAAGAGAGAAATTGAGGCACAAAGAAATCAGACAAGCCTGAACAAATATTTAAAAGAAGGAAACTTAGGAATACCTACAGTTACGGATGATCGAAATATTGTAGAAGATGGCACAAGCATAAGTGCTGAAGATAGTAATAGTGCCACAAATGAGCAACAATCTATAAATTTAGAAACAGAAGTAGCATCTTCATCTACCCAAGAGCTTCAGTCTTTACATTTAACTGAAAGTATAAGTGATGTTTCTGATTTTCATTCAAATGATCCCGCAACTTGGCCAAAATTTATTAACGATAAAATTCGAAAAATTATTATTGAACAAGGACCAATGCAGATAAGGAAACAAAGTTATCCTCGTGATGACAATGGCCGAAGTTTTACTAATTATTATTATAATCGTAAATTACCTAATAATGAAATCATACCAAGAACATGGCTGGTTTATTCAAGTTCAACAAACGTTGTTTTTTGTTTTTGCTGTAAGCTATTTATAAATGAAGGAAACCGACATGTGATTACAAATGGTTTTAGTTGCTGGAGAAATTTATCAAAAACACTTGCAGCTCATGAAGTTGGTATATTACATGTTAATTGCTTTTTAAAGTGGACTCAATTAAAAAATAAAATGAACAACTTAACTACAATAGATGCTGAACTCGAAAAAGTATACGCAATTGAAAAGAGACATTGGTACGCGGTTTTAGAGAGGATTGTCGAAATCATAAAATATCTTGCCAGACAATGCCTGGCTCTTCGTGGCTCGTCAGATACTACTTATGAAAAAAATAACGGCAATTTTTTAAAATTGGTAGTACTTTTTTCGAAATTTGACATCGTGATGGCAAACCATTTAGCAAAGATACAAAAAAAAGAGACACAAACTGTTCATTATTTAGGCAAAAATATACAAAATGAAATAATTTCATTGGTCTCTTCGAAAATTTTGGAAAATATTATTCAAATGATAAATAATGCCAAATATTTTTCTCTAATATTGGATTGTACACCTGATATTAGTCATAACGAGCAAATGACTTTTATAGGCAGATTTGTCCATAAAGATGAAAATAATGAAGTTACAATAAACGAACATTTTTTGGGATTTTTAAAAGTATCTGACTCCACAGGAAAAGGTTTAGCAACTTACCCTATTGACAAAGTGAAAGAATTAGGTTTAAATATATGGGGTCCAAAAGCATTTAAATTCACGGGCATTTTTCGTCCCTTGTGCTGCACATACACTTAATTTAGTAGTGAATGATGCAGCCAAAATTAATACAGAATCAATTAGTTTCTTTTGCACTATTCAAGCAATTTATAATTTCTTTAGCGCTTCAACAAAACGGTGGGAGTTCTTAAAAAAAAACACTAACATTACAGTAAAACCTTTGTCGGCCACCAGGTGGGAATCGAGAGTCGATGCACGTCGTCCACTTAGGTTTGAAACAGTTGAAGTGTTAGATGCTTTGGTTGACATTAATTAAAACGTAGAAATAGATAATAACACAAAGCACGAAGCTAAAGCTGTGGCTTTCAAAATAAAAGAATATGAATTTATATGTTCAATTATTATTTGGCACGATATTTTAAGTAAAGTTAATGTTGTTAGTAAAATGCTATAAAATCCGAATCAAAACTTAAAAGTTTCTTCAGTTGCGTTAAATAATCTTATTCAATTTGTTGAAGAATATAGATCCGATAAAAATTTTAATATTGTTCTTGAAACGGCAGAAAATTTAGCTGTAGATTTGGATATACCTACGAAATTCAAAGATAATACGTTACGCAGAAGAAAGAAAAAACATTTTGATTATGAATCTGTAGACGAAACACCAGTTGATCCGAAACTTAAATTTAAAATATCATTTTTTCTGCCAATTTTAGATATTACTATCAACTCTTTAAAAGAAAGGTTTAACCTCCTCACAAAATATAGTGAAACATTTGAATTTATACATAATATTAAAGAAATTTACAAAATGGACGATAATACATTAAAAAAACATTGTGCTGATTTAGAAATAATGCTTACTGATGGCGAGAAAAAAGATATATCTTCAACAGAATTGTTTAATGAAATAAAAATAGCAAAGGATTTTTTGAAAGACTGTGATGAAAACCCACTAGCCATATTGAAATATATATATACAAATGTACTGGATTCGATATTTCCAAATTTTGTGATTGCTGTGAAAATATTCTTAACTTTACCAGTATCAGTTGCAAGTGGAGAAAGATCTTTTTCGAAGCTTAAACTAATTAAAAACTACCTAAGGTCAACCATTTCTCAAGAAAGATTAGTTGGAATGTCAATGATATCAATTGAAAGTGATATATGCGATAAATTAGAAACAAATTGTATAATTGATGAATTTGCAAGTTTAAAAGCTAGAAAAGTAAATATCTAGGGAATATTGTGTTACTTTGTGTTTTTGTTTTCTAAATGTTGTTCATTGTATCTTTATAGAATATATTTGTTTCAATAAAATAAAATAATATGCAAACAAAATAAAACTTGTACTTCAGTTAAAAAGAATAATTAATTTTTTAACATGTTTTTATTTTTATATGTAACATTACCAATTTAATTAATTTGACAAAAAAAAATCATTAAATTTTTCAAGAGATCCTCCTCCTAGAAAAAGGGCGACTAAAATGAGTTTCGCATCAGGGCGCTAGTAGTGCTAGAGCCGGCGCTGCTTGCATTATCTAAAGTAAAGACAGGAAAATTATTGATATGTCGATTAAGCTTGTTTTGACGCGTGTTCGTTGCTTCTTATTACGTATTTTGATGCTTTAAAAGAATCGAACAATTTCGATTGACGGGCATTGGAAGGGAGTCGAATAAACAGTCTCCTTTCCTTAATAACACTTGAAAAAATACCAGTTTCTAAAAAATAAACTTAGGACTGGTTGCAGTCAAATTAAATATTTACATTAATTATGAATAATTAAAAACCCATAAAAACAAATAGCACTCACACCCACGAATAATATTAAAACTTTTTTAAAAAAAGGAAATTTAGCTTCGAAAATGAGACCAATCCAATGGATAACTCCTTCGTAGGGTAGCTATACAAAAATTTCGTTTTCCACTATATATTTGGACACTGTCTGAGAAGGCGTCAACGTAGATAATTGAAATTTGGTACATAATGTTTTCATAGCAATAGTAAATAAAGTTTTAAAAATAAAGTAAATCTGGCAACCCCTTCTTTTTGTTGCAATATAAAAATTTAAGTTTGTACGTATATTGTAAAAAGATCAGTTCCCCTTTTTATTGTACTGAAAAGTTCTTTAGAATAGGAAATCTTGGTTATAATAATTTTTACTGGCCGACGAACCATTGTAGAAATATATGTGAAAAACAACTTCAAAAATCAAACTTGCACAGATGTAGATTAGATACAGGCATTCCGCTAAGGTATCATAACAATCGGTCTTTTAGACCTATTCCCGCTTTTTTACTTATTTTAAATAAAAATATTAAAACCGATTGATTGAAAAACATCTTTTTTCGAAGCAATTCGTCATTCTTGTAATGTAGTGATATTCTGGTCGACCGGGGAACTCGATTAGACCAGGTCGAAGTACCTACAAAACTATGTAGAAGAAATAAAAGTGGAAAAAAATCCGTCGGAAACGCTCGATGAGAAATAAGCAAATGACTGTTCTCGTTTTGTGGATGTTTCCTATCAGGTTTCGTTGAATTCAATTTTTCTTTCCCAATAGACTTTATTATGTTTACGTTTTTTTCCCTACGTTATATCTCTGATTCATTCGGTTCCAGATTTGGC
Source organism: Dioctria rufipes (assembly GCA_963924295.1). Classification (NCBI taxonomy): domain Eukaryota; kingdom Metazoa; phylum Arthropoda; class Insecta; order Diptera; family Asilidae; genus Dioctria; species Dioctria rufipes. The sequence continues at coordinate 70,898,872 of OZ002740.1, read as the reverse complement.
GTATACAGCAACAGACATATATTTTTAAACACCTATTCCTATATTAAAATCGTCATTGCCGGGAGCATAAAATTATAAATTTTAAGATCTTTATCTTAGGAATATCATGTTATGAGTTCCAAATATTTCTGTCATATCATTGTTTACAAATAACAACATAAACTTTAATCTCGCTTTATCGAATTTGATGCGTCTGGTACATATGTACGGTAAATCAATTCTTAGGAGACGATTCCTTGCTGGGGTCTGAACGTAATGATTGTGAATTAAAATTTGTATATCGTTTTAAATAGTTCGCGCAAATAAGCAAGTCAACACTGATAAATAAGTATATACATTGGTAACTTAAATTTTCAATAAGATGAAAAGACTGAGGCCTAAGTGGCTACCGTATGGTATACTAGAGTAAATCATTCATTTTTTAGAAAATGTTCGAGAGGTAGTGAGGCAAAGTAAGAATTTATCAATTTTGGAAAGTATCTTTGAATAATCCCAACAAGGAAAGTCCATTGAGCGTCATACACTAAAATACAGATAGGTATACGTACACGTTAAAAAGAATGAGCACGTAGTATGACTCATCTACTTAATACCATAAGCATAATATACATAGTTCGTAGAGCCGTCATTAACAAGAAAAATTTGGTAACAAACTTAAATGTCTTCTTATTTTTACACTGTAGCTTCCACAAATAATTTATTCCTATAAAAGTTATTGAGATCTCCAAAATAACGTTCGACTTCCCTAAGTATTAAGAAAGCTAAGATATCAATACATATGAATTGTAGGACCTTATTGACTATGCTTTTACTTTGGTAAACTAAGGAACTTGGAAAGATTTCATAATAGTAGATAAAGCAACATAAATTTCCTCCCTGTCAATCCCCCAAAAGCTTGTTTTTAATTCACCTAAATGGACGAATCATTACGAATTCATTCTTTTTCACCACACCTTTGCTTATGCGATGGTATCAAGTCTTATAATTTATTTACCATTTGCAACGTAAAAGCCAGTCCTCGTTTACGACCCCAGACATATTGCTTATTTCGTACAGTATTTTCATATATACAAACCTACATACATTCACATAAACATATATTTAAAATACTACATATATCTTAATGTAAGATTTTTACTTTTAAACATAAATTCCCACTGATACCTACGTGAGCTCAACGCAATTTATGGGCCCTTTTGCATGTTATATGATGTTCATTAGCATTCTGTTACTCTCCATAAACAGGACTTAGGTTAGATACTTATGCATACGGATGAAATGGATCATATCAAATTGCAAAACAAAAAGAAGTAATTTTGCTGAAAGAAAGAACAACAAAATCGTTTCATTTAATGTTTGGTGATATTTCTTACTCAATTTGATTCATCTAACACAAAAACGTCTTCTTAAAACAGGAAATGATTATAATACGAAAAACTATTAATATTATAGCTACTACTATGTTAAAACAAATGTTTCCGTTTTATTTTGAAGTAAACTCCTTCTTTTCCATTTGGTAAAGATTACAGTTAAGTTCAATAGTTGGTACAACTGCCGCATCTCTGTTTCGCTAATGATTTCCAAATCGATGTATTTTCCTGCTTGAAATACATAATTATGCTTACATCAAAATCCTTTTCGATTAAAATGTTACCAGCAATAGCTATCCTTTTATTTTAAATTAATTGAAGCAAAATATATCCATTTCCTATATGAAAGTTGAGCATGGGTAGCAAAATGGTTCCATTTTCACTGACATTTAAAGACGCCAAACTTTGCGCATTTGGCAAAATTCACTGCAGATGATCGAATGAATAATTGCTAAGGTAGGGTTAGGTTAGGTTAGGTTAGGTTAGGTTATTAGGTCTGACAACTCGAAAGTTTTTACTAGGGGTAAAAACTTTTACGTAAATTTACACACAAACCGCCTGATAACTTTTGTAATCGTGAAAGTAAATTGATACGTTTCCCCTCTTGAACGAAGTCACACATTTTTACACATGCTCAAGAGGATGTCTAATTTCTATGAACAGTCAGCTGACTGTCAACAGAATTAAATTTGAGGTTAAGCCGCTTGTTGTGATATTGAATGAAAAGTGATCATATAAAGGGTTGCGATTTTAATACAACTATTACAGAAGGTGATAACACTGTTTTACTTAAACAAAATATTCTTCCAATTATTTACAAAATGGTTTCACCTTTGATTTCAGACAGGAAAAATATCTGTCAAATTTTTGACATATGACAAGGTCAACAAAATTTAGTCGAGTAGTGTCTGGTAAAATTTCTTGAGTTATCTCCTCTTCCGCGTAAAAATGTTTAATTAATTTTTACGAAAATATTTTTGCTCTAAGATTACCAGATAGACTTATTATCTATTTAACACATATATGGGCCATATGGCATCCGATCGATCCAGGGAAATACTGAAAGAGTTTATATGCAGAAGTTGTTTAATATTATGCAATAATTCAATGACTTTCGTCTTTTAAGAAAATCAGTTTACAAGGTTAACTATACAATGTGTCGCAGACGAATAATTTTTACAATGGAAACCTGCAATAGGGCTGCAATTACGAGTTCCGCCAGTAATAATGGCACCAGTTGGTACGCTCGGCCACAAGCCTGAGCTGTCTTGAGTTAGTTTTTGGTGGCGGTTACATACCTAACCAGCAGCACAAGCTCCAGCTGGTATCACCCTGTACATTTGACGTAGCATTATCACAGTTCAGTTGTTGTCTAAGTACCGCGAGTACTTGTCACTTCAGTAGCTTTGGAATTATAACAACGTATCTACATAAGGCACTATGTTTGAGTGAATAGCTCCTGTTATCCGAAAACACAATTATTAAATACAAAATTTTGCGTAAACGGAAATATTCTGTTCATCTAATTACATAAGAAACGGCAGAAATTGGGTGAATTTCATCATCTACACAATATGTTGAAAGCAGATGAAGACCGTTATGTCGAATACTACAGAATGAATAAAATAAGGCCAATTATACAGAAGGATCTAACAGTTCTTATGACGATTTTAACAGAAGAAAGGCTTGAGGTTAGTATAATCACAAAATATTTATAGATTACATTATTGGAAAATTTTTATTGTAAAGTTTATAATATTGACATATCTCCCTTCCGAATATGACGTTAGCTGGAGTTTTTCCGGCCGTGTTATGAACAGCTGATCGATGGGCCATTAGAAACATGGGAATATGTCGATCCCAATCTTTTTGATGATAGTCGACTACTAAACATGTTTTCATCAGTTGCTCCTGAGGTTATTGTAAAATTTCTACAATTTTCGGAAATCGTTGCTTGAACAGGAGAAATTTGTTGTTCGTTAATTACCGAACTTGCCCCAGTAGATACGGAATGTGATCGTTGAGCACTCGTAACTTCCAAAGCTACCTCGCTCACTTTTATGTGGAAACTCAATTTTTGAATATCACTCATTTTCTTCATTATAGGCAGAAAACTAGTAAGCAAGTTATAGTCCCCTTCCAGCTTAAGACCACTGTTTTCCTTTTATATGGGAAGCTTTTCCTTCTAAATTTGAATGAGTACAATGTCGTCATTAAGTTTACGGTTAGGATTTTTTGTAGTTTTCGGAACACTAGAGGTGGGCAAAATAATGGAAATATTTGGTTCCGGCAAAAACGATATTTGGTTGAAATAGGCCCATTTTCGCTAATGCACGTCTGGTGCTGCACTTCCTGTTTTGCACTTAGGAAGGTTACTTAGTTCCTATCTAAAATTATCTCGGATGCTCTTCCACTGTTGGCTTACCTTGCTTTCTGAATTGCAAAAATATAATATTATGTGTATACGCATGTACACATATAAGAGACAGCAGTGTATAAATACTCAGTTTTTGTATAAATTGCAGAGTCTTGGCTACTGCGGTTTAGCATTTAGCTTCATAATATCGCATAGCACCATTTCTTTAACTGTTAAAGAAGTATGTCAAGCAATATGGAACAATTTAGTATCCAAACACATGCAACCACCTACAGCAGAAATCATCAAAACAATATCTCAATGTTTCTATGAAAAATGGAAGTTATGCTGTTTCCCAACTACTTTGGAGCAATCGAGGGCAAACAAATACGCAATAAATGTCCGCCACAATCCGAAGGCATGTATTTTAATTATAAAAATTTCTTTTCGTTAATTTTACAAGGAGATACAGGTGCACAATATAGATTTATTTGCATTGAAGTTGGAGCTTTTGGTAAGCAAAGTGATGGAGGTATTTCTATCATCAAATTTGCATTCGGGAATTGCATGCGGCAAATTCAAATTTCCGTCATCCTGTGTACTACCAGGAAGTAATACTGAGACTCCATTTATGTTGCAGACGAAGCATATCCTTTAAGGCCTTACAGTCTCTCACCGTTCCCTCGAAACAATTTGAGTTACGAAAACTCAATTTTCAACGACAAATTGTGAAAATCTCGTAACATGATCGAGTCTGCTTACGGCCTAATCACGGGAAAGTGTAATGAGTGGCGCGCATTACGCATCTCATAACCCCGAGACAATAAAAAGCTTATCTTCACACAAGCTAATTACGCATTTCATAACCCCGAAACAATAAAAAAGCTTTCGACATATAACATTTTCAAATAATTACTCACACAAGTTTTCAATCAGAAGTCAATAAATTCTTCAAATTTATTGCCGACTCAACTTTTTATGCAGTACGCGCATTTCCAATAGAACCTCACTTTCATTACGAGACCGATTCACATAGGCCGTGCCTGACCTACCTTACAGCCAGTGCAGGCTGCTAAAAATGAATTATGTACATACATGAAATACTATGCGCAAAGCGCTTAATAATAGAGCCATATATCGAGCACCGCATGTTTCTCCTCGTTTCTTATATGTATACATATAATTTACTGTCAATGCACTATGCTCGCTTTGTGCAATTTGTTTGGTACCTGACCCATATATTTAGCATTGTATGTTGTTTGTAATTCTTGTCATATACATATAACATAAGCCAATAACCTGCGTTTAATTTCTTTAGCACAGGGGAAAATATGTAATAATGCACGTCAATAGCCTGCATAGGGGAAAATGTTTAATAACGCTTACATAGCAATACTGATTATTGCAAATAAATAAAATCAATATATGTATGGAGGCGTGCCCAATTTTGATTGCTAAATTATTAACATTAATTTCCCAATTTTTCGCCCCTCTACCAAATTCTGTCCGATTAGCAAATATCGAGGAAAATCGACCAATCCTCCTGAATAAAAAAGCCGGTGCGTTGCTAAGAACGGAGAGTGACTTTTTTGGTAATGATCAAGAGATCCCCGGCCAACGGTAAGGTCTCTTGATCCTAAACAGTTTTAAAGCTAAGCTAAAATTTATCTACAAAGTGTCTTAAAGCTAAATTAAAATTTATCTGCAAGGCGTCTCTTAAAGTTAAAACAAAAACTATAAAAGTATCTGAAAGTCAAACTAAAAACTATTTGTAAAAGTGTTGATAAGATAGATAAGTAAAACCTGCGTTTAACCCAGACACGGAGTTTTAATTTCAAGTTGATAACAATACCAAAGTGCTGGTGAACTTCTCATTAAAGCACTTCCGGTCCTTGTTGTGAGAAATAATTTTAATAAAACCCCGATCACTACAGCGTTTTTACAAGACATTGGAAACGGAAGTTGAAACAGCGGAACTTATTACAAAATGTTCTTGCTTGTTGCACAACTTTTTAAGAAATATATAAACCAATTTTAATGCAAGTGGGAAAAAGTATATTGACAACTAGTAGGAGAGTACCACATACCAGATGATGCACAAATCATTCATCTTTTGATGGCTTAAATGTACGCAATTTACTTAGGTCTTACTTTGACAATTATGAATAGTAGGAGACTAAAAATCAAAAAAATAGACCTTACTTGTTCGATTCTTTTCATCCGCAACTTCTCCCCACAGTTTTGCTGTTATATTTCTACTACTGCAGCCACTAGAGCGCATATCCCATACAGACCAGCGTATTTGCACTTCACTTATTAATTTTTCCACATCCATTTTTGTACCTAGGAAAACTTTATTGCATCAAACAACTGGCATTCGTAAATATAAGTGACTCCATCTCTAAAAAGCACTGCCTCTAGCAGTCACGAGCAAGCATGGCTGGCGCTTGTGAAATTTTTATCTTCTAGAAAAAACCATTTACAATAAAATCATTCTAGTTTCTGGCTACAGATGGCGCTGGTATTACTGGCGAGGTGAGTAACCGCAGTCTAGGAATAACATCCCGTTCGTTTGGCTTCATTTTGCTTTTTTCAACTTTTGTCTGTACGCTGCATGTTCGCACTTTGCATAATCAAATTAGGGTTTTTGTATAAATGACAATAGTTGTTCAATGGGGGTATTGGCGCACAGCTTTTGCTTCCAGGATTTTGCCACCGATGCCAGGTGGTTTGAGTCCATACTAAATGTGGGTTTATGTCTTGGCTGTACTGGTTTATGCCTTGGATTTTGGGGATACGAGACCACTTTTAGCACTCTCCAGCATGAGATTTTGATTTTGTTTCTGAAGTTCGCTTATTATTCATCTCGAGTCTTGGGGATACGAGACCACTTTTAGCACCCTCCAGCATAGGGAAATAGCATAGGATTTCGATTTTGTTTCTGCAGTACGCTTATTTTCCATCTCAGACTCGTAGCCTATAAGTTGACATCAACATTTTTCATCTCGAGCTTTGGGGATACGAGATCACTTTCAGTACTCTGCAGCATAGGGGAATAGCATAGGTTTTCGATTTTGTTTCTGGAGTTCACTTATGTTTCATCTCGGAGATTGTTGCTCTAAATATTTGTAAAAGGGTGGGAAGCTTTTTTGGTGGAGGTTGCTGGTTAAGTTTAATCTTGTCTTGGAGGCTTCTATTTGTCCTTGAGATGCCCTTTCTTTGTCTGGCTACTGCCTGTATCCCCAACATTCAAGACATAAACCAGCACAGCCAAGACACTACCCCACATTTAGTGTGGACTCAAATCACCTAGCGACCGTGGCGCCATCTGTGGCGAAATCCTGGAATCAAAAACTATGCGCCAGTACCCCCATAGAACAACTACTAATGACTCATTATAAGCCGAAAAATTGCTGTCATGAACCATATGAACGAAGAATGAATAATAAATTCATTACTTAATACTTCACATATAACTCTAGAGATGCCAGTAATTCATATGGAAGCATTTCTCAAATTTTTAAGTCGTGCTTATGCTGGCTTATGCACATTGTAATTAGGCCTTAAAAATGACACTATTATAGTAGCGATAATTACCACTGCTTTTTTCATTAGAATTTTGGTGAATTTTGAGTTGTTTGCGCGAAAAATAATGTCAAGTATAGGGTAAGTAGATACACATTGTGGAATTTTTCCTGTATTTTGCATTATAACGTGGTTTAGTGGACGGAGACTGAGAAAGATTTAAATGTGTTTATGATAATTTCTATTGGGAATTGCTTTATAGTAATAGTCTACAGGAATGCGTGTCGTGCTTGTTAGACTTCCCATTATGTGATGCGGTTTTGAATGGTTCCTTTAATAGTATGGGACACAGAATCTTTCATATTGCTGTTTCATGATATTTCGTCCATTTTGGACGTTTGATTGTGACTTGGGTTGTAGGTGTTTATATAATTGGGGTGTCATTTAGTTTGTTCTATCTACACTTTTCTTTTTTTTTCAATATATTTCAGTCTTTTAAACAAAAATTTTCCATTAGAAAGAAAATATTCATTTAATAGCACTCAACACGAACTTTAATTTGCTACCATACACAGTCCAAATTGGACAGCCTCAATGGAGTAATTACCACCCCTTCCCCAAAGTCCTAAAATTCCAAAAAGTTAGTTAAAAACAGTTAAATTTATGAAGATTCGAATTTGTGACAATAAATTTTGAAAAACATATATTTTTTGATAAAAATTTGAGTGACCCGCGACAGTGCTGTAATAGTGCCCAATTGGTTCACACGACGACTAATCATGTTTTAAGCAAAATGCAGAATTAGGTTGAATATTACAAATTCATAAATAGCTAATCACAAGATTCTCAGCTACTTAATGAAGGAGAACGCTATTTTAGAGCTATTACTGAATACGCATCGTTATGCATGCTTGCAAACTACTTGACAAGTCATACAGTGCCATCACCAACCTGTCTGAGCCTCGTCGTCAGTGGAGTTTGAATTGAAATATGCAGGGCGGCCGATGATCCGATGTCTTGGTTTCATCTAATAGTGCACGTATATAGATAATTTTCTTATTATAAACTATACACGCATTCTTCTGTTTGTGTCATAAGTAGCCTCAAATTCAGATCTGACTGCTACTTACCAAAGCTCATAAATTAAGGCTAGATCAATGGCTTAGATTGCCAACAGTCTGCAAATGATCTTCGTATTCTGTGGTTTTTTCTTCAGGATTTCTAGCTGCCAAGGTACAGTCGGAAGAGGTATGAGTTAGGTATCATTCACATCTGTAGATCGCAATAAATCGCAATTAATGCTGAAAACTTTGACCCCAATGTCTAACTGACAGATACGTAAATCAACATCTGCACTAGAAAATCTAATATCGGATTTTGTGACTGCATAATATTTGTATTTGGTTCGTGATGTTTGATTGATGCGAATATATCTTAATGGGAGGTTGCTTGGATGTTCATTGTGCATTCATAAGAAATTGAGATCCTTCTAGTCCTCCTAGCTATTGCTTTGCATCTTTACTTGAATACTTAATCTCTGATAGACTTTTCGCATTTAAGAAAATATTTATATAACGAGGTAAGATTTAACGAATTATTGTTAAATCTTACCTTCCATAATTTCTTCTACTCTTTAAGCTAGTTCATAAAACACATATCGTGCTAAAAATTACTAATGGAATACAAGCCCCGCGCACTATGCTATGCTTGCCTCAATCTAATGTATACTCGCTCAGATTTTTTTTTTTTTTTCAGTTTGAATATCTTGAACTTTCCGCATCAATACAGAACTTAATTAATACAACCATCATTTCTTCTTTCCCTTCTCTGTACTTAAATTCCAACATCTTGATGAAAGTTGCGCATAGACGAGCAAAGATTTCAACAAACGAATTATCACAGAGCACATTAAATAGAGTTGGTCATTTAGTTCGTTTCCACTCAATTGAACTAGAAATTGATGACCGATGCTACAATGAGGGATTGAGGGAAGGTGCACCAATTAAAACCTCCCTCTGTGTCCAATCACCGCAGCACTCTATAAATTTCCAATAAAAGATTCTTCAGAAATTCGTTTTCCAGACAAGTCTACATAGATCTTTATGGCAAAAATAAAAGAAAAAAAAACATCAGTTTCAGACTTGATATTAGAAAGTATGTAGAGTGGTGTACAATCATCTAATTTTATTTAGACAATAATTCAACTTAAATGTGAGTTTGAGAGCTTATTACGAGATTAGGTATTCGGTTATTTTTTTTCTAAATAGACTTTACATTACTATACCCGCTATTATAGGAAAGCATTTATGATTATTAATGAAACACATTAGAGCAAAATTCTAATTTCGCTAGCAAATAATATCCTGGCTTTCACTACGTGTCACTGACAAGCAATTTGAACTTAATTTCAGGCTGAATTGTTCAATTTCATTGAATTGGTTACATTTTGTAGCTTCTACATGAAATTTAACCGATTGCCGAACATAAATCCGCACAGAAATTACTTAGGGCAATAAATAATTTATTGTTCAACGTACTTGCACATAATAAGCGAAATGTAATATCAAACACTTTTACTGTGCCCTGCCGAATGCAACAAATGTGGTTTTTTTCCAACCGAGGCTCTCACTATGTTTTGGAGTTGATGTTGAAAAAAATAAATAATTTCGGATTTTTTATTTATTTTATTTTAAATTAATACCATCCCAGGATGTTTTACATAAGCTAACTATCCGCACGATAAATAATTTTGTATTGAGGAGCAGAATAAAGAATTAGATATGTCACCGGCTGAGTTTTTATTTAGTCTATTCGCCAGTTTTTTACATTTTGAGTTAAAACATGCTACTAAGGGTTTTCAGTGCACTGTACCCGAAACTGGAGTCGGTTTTCGGAAATCATATACTTTTTAAAATACTGAGTGTTCACTTTGCTCAATATCCTTAATTTTTAATACTGATATGCATATTCTTGTTCACTTCAGTAATCATATTTTCACCATAAGAGCAAAGTTATAGAAAATTCACTACAGGGTCATTCTGTATAAGAAGTGGCAAAAGAGCAACACTGGGCGCGTTTAAGGAGAGACCATACCAGTTTTCGCACACACTGATTTGTTATGCATAAGATTTTTTGCAAGAACAGTTCGTCGGACAGAAAAAATGATTATAACCAATTTTATAGAGTTTCATATTCTAAACGTGTTTTTAGTACAACAAAAATGTCTAGAACTCATCGTTTTCACAGTATACGTAAAAAAGCTAAATTTTTACATGACAACACCAAGATGGGGTTATCCGATTTAGCACAATTTTGACACTGTTTTATCTATTACTATAAAAACTTCATGTACCAAATTACAGCTCTCTGTGTCGACGTGTTCTCAGGCAGGGTCCAAATATATACTGGAAATTGAAATTTTTGTATGGCAACCCCACGAAGAAGTTGCCCAATTTGTCTCATTTTCGAACTTAATTTTACTTTTTTTTTAAAGTCCGTGTACAAAATTTAAGGTTTCTAAGTGAACACGTTCTCGAGTTATCGTGCGCAAAGACGGACAGACAGACGGACGGACGGACATGCAAAAATCAAAATAACTTTTAATATTATCCGCGGATGTCCAATTAATTTTGCTGTACGATCATTATTTGGAGGTGTTACAAACGAAATGACAAACTTAGTATAACCTCATCTAGGGTATAACAAGGCAACAACTTACAACAACCAGGATAGATCTTGAAAACTTTTTGATATTTTATTTAATTAAACGCATTAAATTTAAGAACCGAAAAACAAAGTTATTTGTGAAATGACTAAATTTTGTGGAAATTTTTTGTTCTTGCTTTTACATTTTCTCTTCAAAGGTCTGCTATTGATCTATAATTTTCTTTACTCCTGCATATATTTCTCTTGAAGGTTCGCCTGCACAGCCTCCCATGCCTCAACAGCGTTTTGCAAGGCTTTCGCATAAGAAGTCCCAAATGGAATTAATAAATTTTATTTGATGCACTATAGCACACATTGTTAAAATGTTGACGTACCTTCGCGACCGAGACCTTTTATTTGGTGTGGTCGCCCACTACTAAATTGGACACATATAGTACTTATATTGACAATAACAATATTATTTTAGAGAGCAAATGTTATGATAATACACATACACTTTACCTGTTGTATCACTTTCCTCTGGCTCATTTTGGGTAATATTTTTTCCAACAGTAGATTCAACTCCATGGTACTACTCTGGGACGGCAAGAAAATATTACTTCAAGTCTTTCCATGAAAGGAAAGTCAATTTTTCCGGCAACACTTTTTGAATGTTTTTGCTTTATATTGAAAGCACGGTATTTTCAATTAATTGTATTTACTTAGTTTATTTCTCCCTTCTATCCGTTTGAATTAACTCGAGCATAACCTTGTAAAAGACATCTTTTGGGCTATACTTCTTTCCATCCATTCATTCTTGTACCTTTTGTTCAAGTCTCTTCAAAGCCCCAACAATTCAAATTAACATTCACCCACCAAATGTGAAATTCTTATGCTTACTGTCAATTATTCGTGATGTATTTTGAAGTTAGGTTTTGGTAATTTAAGTTGCATGCAGTTTATGTGCGCTTAAAAAACTAGTTTGGAAGCGTTTGGTCACAAACATTTAAAAGTACCAACCATTTCGGTATGGTTTGTAATTACACGGAGGAAAAATTAGTAGTTTTGACCGGTTTGACCTCTCTGCGAATGGAACTGCCTTTTTCTCTAGCTCAGCGTATGATCAGTGTTTAGTTTAATTATTATTATACAAATGGAAGTTAGTGAGACTAAATACTAACGTTTAAGTAGTTAGTTACTTACACCAAATAATATTGATAAAAAGTTATTCTTTACAACATCTCCCTTTTAAAAACAAGTGCGATTTAGTTCAGCATTTAAGTCAGTTCGCCTAATTACATAGTGGACTTCTGACTATTTTTTTTTTTTATTCATGTAGTTAAATACTAACGTCTCAATGTTGAGGGTTGGTGTTTCTATTTTACTTCAAAGCCTAATTGTATATCAGCTACTAGCATATATTTCCCGGTTGTAAAAATTGCAATCAGATCATATGGTAGTAGCTTGAGGCACATTCTTTGAACACGTAAGGAATTAATTTGAGAAATATATATCTTGAAGATGGAACCTAAAGGCTTATGGTCCGTTTGTACAGTAATTTTCCGACCATATATGTAAAGATGGTACCTTTTGCACGCAAACACAATTGCTAAAAGTCCCTTCTATATCTGCGCGTACGCTTTTTTGTTTGTGAGATGCTTTCGGTCTATTATTTTGTAGTAAGCAACTACCTAGTTCATCTTTAGATGCATCCGTCTGTATTACAGATGGGATATTTTCGCAAAAAATTTTGTAGAATAGGAGCCTGGCTTAGATTTCGTTTTAGTTTTTCTATGGGTTTAGAATGAATTGGTAAATAAGAAAATTGAACATTCTTTTTAAGCAACTCCCTAAGAGGAGTGGCAGGTACTTGCAGACAGATTGCTTAATAAATCTCTAACATAATCAACCATTCCTAAAAATTGGAGGTCCTTCTTGCCCTGAGGATCTGGCAAGGAATAAATAAATTATTTCTTTCAGAATCTATTTCAATAGCCTCTTTTGACACAAGTTCCAAGTACTGTATGATTATCCACAGTTGAATTTGAAATTTTTTTTTTTGTGACACTTCACTATGCTCTTCAGAAGCATCTGGGGGGAAAGGTGATGTCACAACAACGGTATCTTCTTGACATGAATCATCTTCTCTGGGAGCATTTGAGACAGTACTATAAAAAATGAACTATTCCTTCAGAATATTTTTAAAAGCAATACAACACATACTTTTCAGAAATAAGCTCGCATTTTAAAAAACTCATCAACTCCATTTCCCTTTTTTCTGAGTTTCTTGTGTCGCGTAAGTTTTTCCATTTGTTTTTTGCTAATACCTGCATTATAAAAATAAATTTTTGCTCTCAATCTAAAACTTACAATACAAATGTTAAAAATTACTTCTTCCACCCCGGATTCTTCTGCTACCATTTCTAAGTGTAGTGATCTCATTACTGATCACTCACGATCATCCTAAAACACAATAATCACGTTGTGATCTCATCAAGATCACAGCATTACATAAATATATCACAGAACATTTGTGTTAATCACATAGTGAACTAAAACAATCATCAATCAAGTGTGAAGGTATGTTGTCGTCAATATGATGATTAATGGTTATATAAGAAGTAGAAAGAATATGAAGGTAAAGCGACATCTAAACAAAAGAAATGCAGGTCAACGTAATCGATTTTATTATTGTAAGCAATTTGATCATGTGAAAAATCTGTGTGTATATAGAGTGAAATTTTGTATAACAACGATGTTTGAAGAAGTGAAAATAAACAGTTTGCCGTCTGAACGAAACGCTGTCATTCGGTGTGTCTTTCCCTTGTCATAATTACATTATCAAGTATGATCTTCAAAGAAGTCTGCACTGAGGATGACACTATTTTTCACAATCAATTTCTACCACTATCCACTTCTCTCATACTGAGGACGGAACTAGCAACAAAACAAGTGTTTCACTTGTTATTTTTACGATTGACCGAAATAATTGAAGAGGAACTCGAGTATACTCCTAAAACCCCAGAAAGAAACACGGAATACGAGGAATACATTCCAACACCAGTTGATGAGCTGAATCAGAGAGGACTAAAGCCATTAACCTTGGAGGTATACAGACGTAGAACTGCAACCAAGAAACCTAAACGAAAGACACCAGCCAAGCGACAAACCACACAAGGAGGCAAGAAATTCCAATAGCTGAAGTCTAAACAAGAAAGCGATATTCGAGGAGCTAAGGAAACTACAGTAAGCATAGGAAACTGCAGCTCCACCAATGTATAAAGCAGTTTCTTCGTTGAATATCAACAGATGATGACAACAGCAGCATTCTTCGTAGTATTAACAGTAGTAGCATATATTTAATTAAAATTAAATTCAACCGATCCTCAAGAAAACTAGGAACTTTACTAATAACTGCTTTATAAGAATCACCGTTGAAAAAAAAAGCGAAATAGCTAACTTTGATGTAGGGATGGCCTTGAAAGCCATCCCTATATTTGAAGGAAAATTTAGCGAATTAAACGCATTCCTAAAAATAGTAGAGTTTATTAATAAAATCTTAAGCGACACCGCGAAATTGGATTTATTTGACTTTGTTTTTAATACAAAATTATCATTAAACGTCCAAACTGCTTTAGGTGCTCAGTCACCAACCACTTTTAAAGCTTTAAAAAAAGAACTTAGTTGGAGATACAAGAGCAATAACACTGTATCTAAAATCCATACAATACTTGGTCATTTATCCCAGAATAGATCATCGGTCACGACTTATAAAGGTAGAATATTAACACTTATAACATAATTAAACCAACACAAAAAGCAGCAGTCAAGACTATCAATGATACGTATTCCTTGACAGTATTTAAGAATGGTCTCAACGCTGAATTCAGAAGCCACAGTATTCGCTTCAAGACCGGAGATTTTCCAATAAGCAATTCAAGTTATGCTAGAACTGAAAAGAAGTGAGCCATAAACAATTAATAATATGATAGAAATTAATAGATATAATAGACAAAATTACAACCATAGTTACACTACAGACCTAATGGTAATCACAGAAACAATAACTTTAGAAGTAGCTATAACAACCAAAACAATAATAGAAGCTATAATAAAA
The DNA here is from genome assembly GCA_963924295.1 of Dioctria rufipes. NCBI lineage: Eukaryota > Metazoa > Arthropoda > Insecta > Diptera > Asilidae > Dioctria > Dioctria rufipes. The sequence goes on along the minus strand of OZ002740.1, from coordinate 70,883,859 downwards.
CAAGTAAAAAAGCTAGAATTGGTCTAAGACCAATTCTTATGATACCCTAGATTAATGCGCGTATTAAATTTCGTATGGTCACCGATCTATTCAAGTATTGATCTTGAAGTTGTTTTTCGCATATATTTCTAGAACAGTTTGTCGCACAGAAAAAATGGTAATAACCAATTTTATAGGATTTCGTATTCTGCACGAGTTCTTAGTACAATAAAAATGTCTTGGACTGATCGTTTTCAAAGTATACGTAAAAAACCGAAATTTTTATATGGCAACACCAAGAAGAAGTTGCCCGATTTAGTCCATTTTTGACATTTTATTTGCTAATGTAGTAAAAACATCATGTACGAAATTTCAGCTCTCTACGTCGATGCGTTCTCAGGCAGTGTCCAAATATATAGCGGAAAACGAAATTTTTTTATGGCAACCCCACGAAGGAGTTGCCGATTTGTCTCATTTTCGAACTTAATTTTACTTTTTTTTTTTAAAGTCCGTGTACAAAATTTCGGACGGACGGACGGACATGCAAAAATCGAAATAACTTTTAATATTATGAATGGGTGTCCAATCCATTTTGCTCTACCATCATTATTTCGAGGTGTTACAAACGGAATGACAAACTTAGTATACCCTTTAGATTTCATCTAGGGTATAATAACAGAAATTATAATAAAAATAACAATAGAAATTATAAAAAAAAATAAAAATAATAGAAAATTTAACAGAGATAACAATTCCAGACAGACATCAAGAAACATTAACTATATCCAAGACAGGATCAAGGAAACGACCAGAACTCCGGAGAGGAGAAAACCAACCTCCTGGAGAATATAATAAAATATACAGAATCTCATACAGCTGTACAAATTATATAACGTTATACTGCGAGAACGCTGATCAACATCTTAGATTCTTAGTGGACACAGGTGCAAACATGTCAGTAGTAGAATTTAATAAATTAAATTTCATTTGCTTGCTATTGTTGTCTTTATATGATTTGGTGCTAAAATCACGCACTCAAGTAATTGTTCCATTTTAACAAAAAACACTAGGTAAGGCACTGTACAAAATGGTAGTTTTACGCTGGCGGCAACGGAAAAATTGTAGTGGTGAAGATCGATTCTAGGAATATTAGGCGCTGAGTGCCAGAATGGACCATCCCTCAATTAGATATTTTAAAGTTACACATGGTTTAACCTTCGGCATACAAGGTGAAAATAACTCCTCACCTATACAACGTTGGGTTAAAATAACCCCACAAGGAATTGCATTTATTTCATACATGCATCAAAGGCAATACGTTTGAATGATTCTTATTTTATTAAATGAATACCAAAGTAATAAGAAACACACCAGGGTATGTAAAAATATGTTTTTTTTTTTAATTAAATAAACTAAAAATCACATTAATTCTCATTCAAATAACAAAAACGAAATGTTTTCACTTATTACTATAAACTGCACTAATAAGGCTTTCTGTCCTTGTTCCTGAGACAAAACGATTATCTCTGAGATCTTCTTGTTTGCTGTTGTGGTGGTCCTGGGATTTCTTCATGCAAAATTTCATGCATACGTTTTCTCATTTCTCGCGGAATTCGTGGATTGTCTTTCCTTTTCCTGGTATGGTCCTCGAGCAATGAAATTCTTTCTGAGATTACTTTTATTTCTTTCGATGCCGTTATTGAACATATGCACAGCAAAAGCATTAATGCCAGCATGGTTCAGCATAGAAAAAATACTGTAAGAGGCCAGCGTCTAGCGTTGCGGGAGACATCGTATGTTCTTGCAAGTTTGTCAACAACATCAACTCCGTTTTTTGTCGCATTATAAAACGTTATATTTGAAGGTTTCCTTTGATCTCCGCCTCCTGGATCCATCTCATCATCGTGGTGTAACGTCGACATCAAGTTCACACATTTTCGTGGCTTGAGTATGTACGATACTATCGTTATATCTCTTTGAAAGCCAAACATAGATGATTTCTCTTCACGTCTGGCCTTGAACTATGGTGGAAGGCATGTCTCGTTGGATCTTAGTGAACCTACAGTAGTCAATTTGTGATTTTTGAGCACATGATCTGCAGTCTCGTAGCTCATAAAAAAATTATCCATAGTTATGTTTCTTCCAGATCAAGATACGCACCTCACCAGATGATCCACAACATAGAACGGCTTATTGATCTTTGTATAAGGACGGTTATCAGGCTGCTTGCCACAATAAATTTCCAAGTTCATTGTGTAAAACGTTTTAGCGTACGTTAGGGTGTGAATTTTCAACCCGTACGAGGTCGGCTTTGAAGATATGTATTGGTGAAAGCCACATCTTCCTCTAAAGGCCACAGGTTCTTCGTCAATAGTCAAGTATTCTAATGGTGTATATGTATCTTGACACTTTTTGACAAATATATCAAATATGCACGGGTTGACGCATCATCAAATCGCAAGTTATTTCTACATATTTCGATTCTTGTGCCATCATTACTCCATAAGTCGATAAGATTTTGTCTGCCAGATCTAAATAAACATGCCAAGACCAACAATCCAAAAACAGCTTTCATTTCTGCTTTGTTAGATTCCGCATATGATGGATGAGGCGTACAGTTTTCCATTCTCAAAGAAATCTTCTAATTTGTATATTTCAATACCAAATCCACAATTTCTTCACTGAAAAAGGTCTCAAAGCATTCTAAGTGGATTTTTTTATCCCGAGCTGTACCTTTACACCCAGGAAAATTCGTAATTATGTTTTCGGCTCTTGTTCGAACATTGGCCCGCGGAGGAGATTTGTACCATTTTGTTATTCCATCTTTTCCCAGATAAAATGTATGAGATGTTGATGCTGTATCATCTGAAGATGGTTCAAGATCTGCTTATGTATCTTCCACATCCATATCACTTTTTGCATCAGATACTTGGCTGATATAATCTGGTTCATAGTCACTACTACCAAAAAAATTTTCATCTTCCGACGAAGAATCCCTTTCTTCCAACAAAGCCGCCGCAATAGCATCATTTAGCAAGTTATTTGACATGTTGGATACCAATAGCTAAAATGAGAATATAACTGTATAAATAAATATGAAATGTAGCTATAAAAAACAAGAAATCCAAAGAGAGGACACTTACTTTTTAACGACGTCCCATACAACGTGGGGTTAAAAACGCCCGGTTCCACTTTGCGCCACTTTTCATGTATTGGAACTCCCTATTTGCAATTTGGAGCTGTTGCTGTGATAATCGCCTTGTCTTGGCATGAACTGGTGGTCCCTTTGTCTGAATGTGGTGAGTTACACTATGCTTTATTTGAGTTGTTGCATTTGGCCTGGTAATGTCTTCGTACTCCTTCAACAGTGGATATGATAGTGTGTTGATAGTGTTTAGATGTAGCGCACTACCAGCAGTTGTTGCGTGGAAGCCAGTTGCTTGTAGTTTTGTTATGTTGTCTATTAGCCGATTGTTTTTTACGTTGACTAATAAATTAAAATTCGCCAAGAAGTCAAAATTGATTATGGGTTCGGTTACACGAGCGACGATAAAAGGCCAGTTGAAGTTCATTCGTAAATCAAGGTTAAGTTGAACCAAGCGCTGCCCGTGCGTTGATATCTCTGTTCCATTGGCTGCATATAGAAGACGATTTGCAGGGTGTCTTCGTTTTTCTTCTAAGGTTGGCGGAATTATTGACACCTGACCCTAGTTATCCCTTCGGGCAATGGAACGTCCTGGACAACAGGTGGATCGGGTAGTGGGTTGGCCATCTCTAGATGATAGTTAAGGGGCACCTTACCATTGGAGGTTGGTTACCGCTTTAACATTTTTTTTTTGTTGGGGTCACCACTTTAGTATCAGTTAAGGATTGAGAAATAAAGGTTGCTTTGATTTGTATCATAGAATTTATTTGACATAAGAATGAATTGATTTATTTAATTTCTGACCTAGTATATGACTAGTTGCTTTCACAAAGAATGTGTGAATTACATAAGATGAAATTTATATTTATTCTTAAGCGTCGCCACACGAGTAAAACTTTTCATCCAGTCTTTGATCGCCATTACATATTTCATAAAATTATCAGGAATTCCTTTTTTTGTATCATAAGCAAGTCTCCCAATATTGTTGAAAGTGAAAGCGTAGTACATAGCAAAACAAGTTTTTTATATTGCTAGCATTTTCTGTTTTTTATTTCTTCATGGGGCGAAGGATCCCAAACATGGAGGCCAAGGTGGCACACTGTGCTAGCCTGCTAAATAGGAGAAGCTATAAAGTAATAAAAGTCTGTATTGAGAGTGTGATTTTCATTTTTAGTACTTTACGCTTTCACGTTTAAGCTGTAAACTACTGATAGCTCGTATCCTTTAGTTCGTATGTTTCAGTAACACTATATGCATGATCGTTTACTTTTTCAAGTAAAAACACGCAAAATGTCGAGTTGTATGAGAGAGCCAGGAATTCTAAAGACTAAAATAAAAAAAAATAAAATAGATAAAGAAAGAGAAATTGATTAAAAATTATAAAAAATAACTTAAAATTAAATTAAAATTATAAATAAAGGTAGTGACAAAGTCAAAATGAGGAAAAGACGCAGGACGAAATGGGATTCGAGTTCGACTCCTAGAATGACAATCAACGCGCTTATCACCTAAGCTAGCGAGGTCACGCTCCATAACTAGGACTGGTCATGGTGAAGGATTTGAGGGACATTCTTTGTAATTTTCAATATAGCGAGCAAGAGTTTGATGTGATATTCTATTCACTTTTGCAGTTTTCCTGAAATATTAACTCATTTAATCAAAAACAGTGGGGTCTTGCAAAAGCTAGAAATTTTCTCAGTAAATATTAAATTTTGCTGGTAATAAAATAAAACTTTTCACATTTCACTAGGGTTAACAATGAGGCAGATTTCCTTAATTCCACTTTCATGTTGTCTGTTCACTTTTCGCGATATGAACAAAACATTTAAATAAAAACAAAACACTTCCAATTTCATAGAAAATCCATCATCCAGCATTTTTTTCATTCTTTTGGAAAATTTCAATTTTACAACAAATAGAACAGAAAGTCTTAAAAAATAAAATATAATTTTGGATCCATTCATTTTATACGTATGTATAAATAAGTTCTTTAATTTCTGTTGACATGTGTAATAAAAAAAAGACAAGATTTACTGTTAATACATAAAAATGCAATGTTATTAATATTAAAAAAAATGAATTTATTTATTCTGATCTTCTCCAATGACTCGAACTTGAAATTTTTAAATCGGTCAGATAGAATAGAAGAATTTTTGGAAAAACTTTTTATTTTTACGATTGAAATTAAATTATTAACTACAAGAGAAAAAACAACCGCCTCATTCGGTTTGTTTAACCTTCTGAGTGCTTTACTAAAATCCAGCAGAAGAAGCGTTTTCCATTAATCTGCTTCTGTAGTGACCTTTAAAAGTACATTCCCCCAACATATAGAGTGGAACTACACAGCACGTTCACCAAAACTACACAAAACACATACTACTGCAAGTAAATATTATGAATAAGGCTTGTGTTATGAAAATGGTCTACTCTATACCTATATTTAAATCAATAATACATAAATAATGCAATAAAAGCCTTACTTTAATTACAGATTTCGATTTAAATTAAAGCCGTTCGGAGTATATACTGTGGAAATTCTCAAAAAATCTTCTGGTAAAACCACTTTTACGAGAATTTTTGTACATCACATGGATAGTGGTTATGGCCAACCCACAAAATTTAAACAAAAACCAGCCTTTCCCATATAAATTTAATTCAAAAGGTTCAGTATACACAGAGTGTTGTGCCAGATGTGTCCAAATTTATACCCCTTCAATACATTTCTGTATTTCTGTTACTTACACGCTTAAGTATGTTTTTTTAAGTCCTTTTCATGGCCAGGATTTTATTAGGGTTATAGTCGCTGCCGGGCAAGAAATCAAATGTCGCCATTTTTCCTAATTCAAACAATCATTCTGTCGCACATGATTTCGGATGTAAGTCAAATAATGGAATATCAAGCAGCTGTCAATTTGTTTAAGTAGTGATCTGAGGATATGTTTAAAGGTGGACAAATCCATGTCTGTATCGAAAAAAATCGCATAGCGGAATTTTAGCAGTAGGTACTCAAAAAATCCTAATTTAAATTAATTCACGGAAAGCTATAAGATATTCCACACTTCAGATATATCGCAATATTATACTAAATGTATCGCCTATTTTAAATAAAATAATTTGAGTATTAATTTCAAAAAATTAAGTGAACACAAAAAATTAGTGATCTGAAACGGTAAAATTAGTTTATATTAAATGCTTAACACTAATACCGTACTAGATTACAATAAAAAACGAAAGTAGATAAAAGAGATACACTTTTTTCCCACAACACGTGGACGCTTTCAATAACCTTGGCGACACTTCACACGAAGATTTTAATTAGAAATTAAAAATTTTTTCATATCGCAAATGAAAATGTAACGATCTGCTTAGGTGAGTATTACAATTAAATTGGAATTAAATCAGGCTAGTTCTTTTTTTGTCTTAAGAACATTGGACAAGGAAAGGTTTTCTTCGACGTTTGGCACGCCACTTTAGACATCCCCTGCTCATTATATCAGTACAAACCATGCAAGGATGGGAAGACGAGGACATGAGTGTCGACCCCGGGGGATCAACCACAAGGCCGCAAGGCTTCTTTCAACCTTCTTTAATCCCACACAGCTAGAATCAATTACTTTACCCGGCGCATCGATCATAGACTGTCGTAAACCTACAGAAAACCCCACAAACACCAAGAATGAAAAAGACTCAAGATCGCGAACAAAGGCCTCCTACAAAGCCATCAACTTTAGCAGTAAATCAAATACTTCTTCCCTTTCTCCACCATCGCCAGCAACGCCACTACCCCATTCAAGCCTCTGAACTAGCCAGGGAAAACTCACGACAAAGTCCGCAATCCCACAAACTATACTACTATAAGAGATATCAGCCAAAGGCCATATTCTGGGTACTAGCAGATGGAGCTAACAATGAGCGTGATGAAAATTAAAGCGCCCCAGCGACGTAGGCATAGGACCACTGTTAAAAAGTAACAACATTACAGGTTTCGTGAACATTAAGCAACAATCTTTCAATGCTGTACAAGCATTTTTCAATAATTTTGCAGATGCTAAGAAACTAGCGTCGACACAAGCTTAATGCCTTCAACCCGGCATTAAGGCTGTACCTGTAAAGAAAGTAATTATCCACAAATTCACGACCTAGTCTTGGCGAAAATAAACAAAATAAATTAAATTAAATTAAATTGCAAGCTTGGCATATTTAGGGTCACTCACATTTATTTGCATTTTCAATTGACAGGGACCCAGATAAACTAAAATTATTGATTAATTGCAAGCCTTGCACTTTGAAATTTCTCAATATCGCGCAAATCGAATATTGGGCAGAATTCATGATTGGGAGAATTTTGAGTGACCCTCAATGCGAGGTATTGTATTGGAGTCTGATCGATGAGTATTAGTTTTGAATTAAGACGAAGCGGGTAATAAGCGGACCGTGAATTTGTGGATAATTACTTTCTTTACATACCCCTTGACAACACCAAGGAGGAATTAATTAAGAGCATCTCGTCTTCGGTCCCCGTTACAGCGGCGGAAAGATTCAAAAAGAAGATTGCTGAAACTCATTTGCTACCACTAGTCTAGTTAAACTCTCTTTCAAGGCCAACACGATTCCCAAAGAGATCTCAATCTACGGTGCAATACGACGGGTAGATTACTACACGACGCAACTTAAACTTTATACAAAATGCCTCAGATGGGGTCATACAGAACTAAAATGCAAAGCCACCAAATCAACTATCCCTAACTGCTCACTGGAAAGTTGTTAGGGTAAAACCACCCCGCTTTGCATTAACTGTAAAGGGAACCACCCTGCCGATTCACCACGTTGTCCTACCAAAGCTTTTGAATCAGATGTGCTGAGAATCATGACCATCAAAAGTATAAACCGAAACACAGCAAGAGCATTGATTACGCAGTCCACCCTATATCCCCACACATGTTCACAACCAACAACTTCGCAACCCTCACGAATATAACGGACGCCTTCTGAAAGAGCAGGATTCCCAGAAATAGAAGCCAATAAGGTTCTAACGAAAAGATCTTTTCCTAGCGTGACAAAAACTTACTCCTTACCCAAACCAAATAACTTCTAATAAATTTTTAGCGAGAAGCCTCAATCGAGAAATGGAATGACTCTAATAGCGGAGAAGTAAAGAGTAACCGGAATGGAAAGACTCTTTTCCTGGATCAGCGAAGTCCTAAAATCAAACACCGACAACCATCCAACCAATGAATTGATCTCCCTTCACGCAGATCCTTTACAAATCCTACAGGGAAAAACAATGAATCAGCAGAAAGCACAACGTCATACTCAAAACTTTCTCTTAAAAACCATATGAAAATACTACAAAGCTTTAATGGAGACAAAACGTTCCTTGAAATTCTTTAAACTCAAACGCTCCCGACATCTTACTAATCAACCAAACTTGGCTCAAAGATAGCTCACTAGCGTTTTAAAAAAATGTAACCTGGTTAGAAAGAACTGCCATGATGGATATGGTGGCTGCCAAATTGCCGTAACCTGTCTTATAGCCGAATCCATTTTCAGTGCGACTTGGACTGTGTTATAGTAAAGATTTTTGATAGCAATGTTAGCTTCGTAAATAATGCAGTTTATGTTCCCGCGCAATAAATTTCAACACCTTCAAACTCAGTATTCACAACACTTCACTTTTCTGTCGGATTTCTCAACTGTCGTCCTGTGTGGCGTCTTCAACAGCATCCTGAGATCCGCTCATCAGAACACTCGGCCGAACAGCAGCAAAAGGTCGTCTTCTCAAAGATGTTCTTCTACTCTGCAACCTCTCAATCGCAAACCCCAATATCCCTATTTTTTTTTTAACCTAAACGCCATGTCCTAAGGATCGGTAATCGATCTGGCAATCATATCGCTTCCACCTAATTCGGTTAGAGCAAGTACGCTGGAACTGCAAATTGGATCATCGCAACACCTAGCCGTGGCCCTCAAAATTGACTGCAACCACATCGCACCCGACCTTACCAAATTCACACAGAAATTATTCCCGACACACACAACCTGGAACCCAGTATTGAGATTTTTTCCAAACTATAGGACATAATTAACGCAAACATCTTTCAATCTCCCCATTCAAATTTTCCGCCCAAAGCATGGTTGAATGAAACTATTAGCAATCTATTTAAGGAGAACTATAAGATATTATCGGGATTGTTAATAGGACATCAATTGCCAACTCCAACTCGACGGACTCAAACACCCATTGGAACAACACAAAATCTGCGCCTTTTTTGAATACGATAGCACCCAAGAATACATCCGATAGCACAACAACTGTGAAACCCCTAGTGGCTAGCGTATTCCCCAGACTTCCTATTACACTCAATGAGATTAAGCTATTCCCCAAAAATAAATCGAACTACTCTGCTCCTGGAGCTGCCATAAAAAACATAAATCCAGCAGCGCTTCCCCAGGCTTCCTATTACACTCAATGAGATTAAGCTATTCCTCCCCAAAAATAAATTCAGCTACTCTGCTCCTGGATCTGCAATAAAGATCATAAATCCAGCAGCTGTTCAAATCTTCCTGGATGTCCGCTAGAGCTACTAGCTTAAGAATTCAATACCTAAGTCGTTGAAGATTATAAAAATTGTCGCCATAATAAAGAAAAACAATCCAAGCCATAACCCTGATTCCTACAGACCAATCGCTTTCATTCCCACAGCGAATCAATGTATAAATGGCGTAATCACAAAGAGACTAAACAACCTGGAGTCACAACTCAACACACTGCCCAATAAGTCCTATGCCTACACCAAGGGAACATCAGTCAACAAATGTCTCAATGAAACTCTAAATAAAATAGCCTCCAACATGTCAAATGGACTCAAATCAGTGATAATTCCTATCGATATCCAGTCTGCCTACGAATCTGTCGCTGCAGAAAAACTCATTTCTCGTGGAAATGGATAGCCCCCACGACATTGTCATCTGGATCTGTCATAAACGATGGACTACCTCAAGGCAGTGTTATCACCCCCACTCTGTTCAATTTGTTCACCACCAGGCTGCACGAGACATCAGAAACTGATACTAGATTCTTTCAATTTCCGAAGACTTCATGTTTGTAGGTTAAGGCACCTCACACAAATCAGCTCTGGATGCAGTAAAAAAATATAATACTGCGGTTCACACAGATCGCAAGTACTTTGCACTTGCCGATAAAACTCACTAAAGTATCCATAGTTCCAATCTACTATAGAGCTGGCCTTCCGGATCCATCATGAACATGAGAGTACCGATAGCGTCTGAACTGAAATTCACATGGAAGCTTTTCACCGCCAACACAAGACTGAGAAAAGAACTTCTAGATGCGACGAAAGCGCCAACCCTACAAGTGAACAAGCGAAAACGGATTACTTCCAGAGCCAACCCTACACATCCAAACCTAGCGCGAGGACCTCAATGGCTACACCTCCAAAAGACACTGATAAAATGCTCACAAACTTCCCAAACCCGTGCCTCAGGAAGTGCCTAGGGCTATCCCCTACCACCCTAGTCCACATTAAATATGCCTTCGCAAACGAACTGCCCCGGATGAGAGCTTACAGCTAAAGAAATTGGAGGAGCAATAGCACAAAGGCAACACACACAAACTTCCTAGATCTCTTAACCCCAAAATTTCCATCTACGCATTTGTATACAAATCTTTCCCAAACATTTTCCAATTGATTGGTACAATCGCTCCAGTAAGCCACCCCGAAAACCTACACTTCAAATACCCTAAACCGCCACGGAGATAATGTCCCTGAGGAGCTCTTAAAACAGATCTACTTCAATCTTACGACCGAGCACTCAAAGTAATAACTGGCGCATCTATGCCAGTGACGCATCCTATGCGAACCCACTAACGAGGGTCAGCGCTACTGAGGCTTCGAGTCTTCGCGCTCATATGAGTAAATAGGGTTATCGAAGATCATCCACGCGGGAGAATTCTTGGCTATATAACTCGTTTTGGACCTATCTAGTACTTTATCGGGGTCCCAGATTATTACCTCACTGACTCCAAGTCCGCATGTACCACCGTCCTCAACCCAAATGGTTCCTACTACGCTCATAACATACGTAGCTCTGCTCAAGCCAATTCATCGTACCTTTACACAGTAGTGTGGCTTCAAGGGCACAAAGGCTTCCCCTTAAATGAGCTGGCTGACCCAAAAGCTGAAGATCATAAAATCTTCCACCAAGGCTCTCTTTCCCTAATTAAAGAAAAATTACAATCTGCCTTGCACGATGAGTCCTCGTCCAAGAGTCTTAATTAGGGTACCTTTTTTTAAAACATTTTCCCCACCCCCATAAACCCCCCTTGGCAAGAATAGTGCCTATCAGCTAAAGAAACCAGATTCATAAATAGACTTTTTCTGGACACAACTACGATACGTTGCTAAGCAAGTCACAATAATAGGTAAACCTGGCGTAGTTATGTGCCCCGAATGTGGAACACAGTTTAATCAGCTGTATAATGTTAGAGAGCACGAGGAGAAATTTTGACATACTGATAGATTCGTACGCATTCGAAAATGTAGTCACTCTATTCAACCATGACAATCTTAGGCAGATTGTCAAATATGCTAGTAATGCTGGACTTCTAGGCTGTTGACCAGATGTTGATATACTACTCTTGTAAACCGACCACTTTATTGCCCGCTACACTCCACATCTCCGTCCCTGCAATACATCCACATGCTCTTTCCCGATCTCTATCCCGCCATCCACAACATATCAACATGTCACACTCCTGCACTTGACTCCCATTAGAGGGCACAATATGGACCAATAATCCATATTAGGTTGATCATCATCCTCACCTAGATTTTACGTACTATTTGGCGTTATATCTGATAAGGTCGAGCCAGGAGAAAAGGAACTCCAGCTTCCACTCAGTGGAGCCCACAATTTCGACTCTGAATCCAAAAGATCTATTTGAGTTTGTATTCATTTGAAAAAAAGACAAAAAATTTATTGATATACAGAAATTATTCGGAAATTTATGTTCCACTAAAGAACTAAAGAAGAGATTTCTTTAGAGTACACCAATAACTATTACTACTAAAAGTGGAATGTGCGCATTTGAAATATCGACAAATTATGTAAGTATGCATGAATCGTACCATAACCCTCCAGAACAAGCAATGAAGCAGAAATCCATATATGTGCGTGCCATTCGATATTTTTTTAGTAGAATAATTATTAATGTTAACTTTAGCAAAAATTGAATATAAATTTACCGTTTTCTCAATATAATAGCAGTGGCTATATCAAATTAGAGCGTTTTTCTTTTCAAGTAATTTCTTCTAGTTGTCTAGTCGACTCGATTTTTTGGTATTCGGTTAAAGTGTCAATTATACCACCAAGCTCATGCGCTGTTTACACCATCTGCATTTAAGGCTAGCATATCCAAGCAGAACAAATAAGTTTCGTCTTCACAGGTGCCAAGCAGAGATTAGATATAAATGAAAAAAATACTTCAGGACCCATGCGCTTCCGTTTCTCATGGATGGACGGACTGATTGGAAATAAGTTGAGAACTCTAAGTTTTTCTAGAACTTATGCCACTGCATGGCTCATTGTTCACCCTTCAGGAATATAAGCCATGCTCTCGGATTCCATTCGGAGACTCTGACAAAGTTTAGGAATGACCCTCAACCCTTCCTCCCTGTTTTATGAATTTCATTTAGGGGTGGGCGTCAATGAATTTGTATCGCCGATCCGAGAGGGCCGGACTGTAAGAAGTAAAATTACTTACCGTTTCGGTTTACTCTTCGCATGCTTTACATACAGGCTTGTCTGGAACTCTCATCCTATTTATATTACCTCTGAGAAATGAGTATCCAGTAAGAATACCCACGAAGGTTCGCAGGGTTGGATTATCAAGTCCCTGTAGCTTTTTCGTTGAGCTTGTGCAAAGTTCCACCCACAGTTCTTTTGTAACCCGTTTCTCGAACATGAGGTTAAGATGAAGGATAGCGACCCTAAAGGAGATCCATGCTGAATGAGATATATATATATATATATATATATGTATGTGATTAGAAGGTCCACCGTTGACCATAACAAGGCTGATTGGATAAAATCATTTCCATTGGGATCGATTTGACAAAAAATTTGTCTAACCTAACGACGGTGGTTTAACCCTTGTTTGACCACACCGGGTGCCCGGTACCTTTTTCGGATTAAAAATGATATATTTGTTATCACATCGCTTCTAGAGGCCTGTGTATCCCTGAGAACTCCTAGAAATACTTCTAAAGAATATTGAAATATTTTCGATACAGATCGGGTTTTAGAAATAAGGTATTTTTGCCATTTTATAATCTATACTTTTATCACCCAATTGAAGTACCCGGTAACTTATGAGTATCTCCGTACTTTTCATATGAAATGAAACACAATAAATTATTAATAACAAATTATTTATTTAAATAATGTCTAATAACAAAAATTTTAATTGATGTCTTTTTCCTAGCCTTGCGGTGCCTGTTGTCATCTGCAAAGCATCAATGACGAAGGCCAGTATGCTTAGTCCTACCTGATGCATCCTTAGGTGGACTCTGTGGTGCCTGTGCCAGGTTTCGTGTAATCGTCTTTCCCAGGGTTGTTTCCATCACAGTTCGTACATAATAATAATGTGAGAGTAATTTTTTGAATTTTTGACCTGATCCTAATAATATGGTATCACAACGGACCACAAGATGACTAAGTAAGTCTTATCGCAAGGATTCGCACTGAGGGCATCACTCTAACCTAACCTAACCCAATCTTGACTTATTCAAGACTGACAACAAGCACAAATTCTTTTTTAAGTCCTTGAGGAACAAGTGGCGGCATTCTGTTAGTTGCATCATGGTATTAAGATGTTCCTAATATTTGTTACAATTAGCTAAATATGAAACATCTATTATGTTGGAAACAAAAGAAATCTAACGACTGTCAATTGGTTGTATGTTTCTAATGTGTCTACTCCTGACTTCGTTTCTTTACAGAAGTGTGTTATTTCTGGTTTTCGTGCAGCATATCACGAACATCCTGTTAGTAATGCATACTTAACAGCAACAGTACTGCTTTGTTTTTCTTATGTGCGTGAGTAAAAAGCAAAAATTGACGACAACACCTCTCAGTGTCTTAATGATTGTAGCTGACGCGGGATGTGGGCTTTGTTCTCTCTCATTATTCCCACTAAATATTGCCTATCCCGGCAGTGGTACCAATCCAGTACGTCTATTTACATATTTTTGTCGGATCTCATTCATCGCATCAATAACTGCGAAATATCTTTCGCTAAGGGCTGGTGGATATACCATTAGATATATTAGAAGACATAAGTGATGAACTTGAACATCAAATTTTCTAGTACATGCAGTAATTTACGTGCAAGTTATGTGAGAGTACCGGATTACTTACTCGGGTGATAAAAGGTTAAAACTTTCGTGTAGACATAAGGGTTAATGCAGTATACCATCTATCACCAGTAATTTAAAACAGATGGTCTCTTATCTCACCCTCAAAATCTTTCAAGAAGTTTGGCATAAGGCGGTATTATGTGATGGATAGCATATTTACAAAAGAAATTTTAGTAGAATATATGCCCATGCGGAAATGTAAATTACCAAATTGCCAATCATTCAAACACTTAGCCACGTATCAATGTGTCATCCTTAAATTATATAACAACAAGTAAAAAAGACAAATTCTTATGATGCCATAAATAAATGCCCCTATGGAATTTTTTATGGTCACCTGTCTGTGCAAATATGATTTTTGAAGTGGATTTTCATATATATTTCTAAACCAGTTCGTCGGATAGCAAAAATGGCTATAACCAATTTCGTAGGATTTCACATTCTGAAGAAATTTTTGGAATATTGAAACCGCTTAAGACTGATCGTTTTCACAGTATACGTACAAATCCTAAATTTTTCTATGGCAACACTAATAAGAATGGTACCCCGATTTAGTTTATTTTTGAGATTTTATTTCCTATTACTATGAAAACACTATGTACCAAATTTCAGCACTCTATATCAACGCGTTCTCAGGCAGTGACCAAATATATATTGGAAAACGAAATTTTTGTCTGGCAACCCCACGAAGGAGTTGCCCGATTTGTCTCATTTTCGAACTTAATTCTACTTTTTTTTTAAGTCCGTGTACGAAACTTTAGCTCTCTAAGTATACGCGCTCTGGAGTTATCGGGTACACTGACAGCCAGACAGACGGATGGACGGACGGATGGACCGACGGACAGACGGACATGTACAAATCTAAATAACTTTTATTTATAATTAATTATAATTATGCGTGGGTGTCCAATCCATTTTGCTCTACCATCATTATTTCTATGCGCTACAAACGGAATGACAAACTTAGTATAGCCCATACCTATAGATTTCATCTAGGGTATAAAACGGATAGGCTATGTGTTGTAAAATTCATATTCGTGAGAAAAGCTTTTAAAGTTGTTGACTCGGGGGCAAATGACAGGACGTTTTTAACTTATTTTGTGTCACTTCAACATTTCTAAGCATTTCAAATTTTACGAAAACAAGTCCTGAATTGGTAAAGTGGTTTGCAGTGATGGGCATGTCTCATGTCAAAACAGCTTAAAGTTGGATAACGTCTTTTTCCTTTGTATCGTTTTTTCAATTCCTCTTTCGATCCTCTATGCACCTGTGAACTCGCTTTCCCCCTAAGCCCTCTCTGTGCAAAAACAATTTCTGGCAAAAAGCGTTATAAACACGATATATTTCTCTAATACTTAAGAAAAACCAATTATCTGCTTTTAAAACGAAGTCGATTGAAACATTTTTTGTTCAAAAATATGGAAAAAGGAATAAAGATCTGTAAACGTCTTTTACCATTTAGAAACTTAAAAAATAACTCGCCTTTTCACTTGAGTAGACAACAACTTTGAGCAATAAAAATTGTCTCTCCATTGAAAGCTTTGTAAAGCTTTTGAAAGATTTATTCAGGAGAAAGCCGTTATCAGTTCATAACTCTCTTTGCTGTTGGAAGCTTTTGTAAATGTGTTGTGCAAAGACTTTTAACGTGTTATTCCATTGAACTGTCACTGCAAGTGTTAATTCTTACAGAATGTAAAGCGCAAAGTTTAGTGGTTGTTGAACGTTGACACAATTTTTCAGTTATTTTGCCGAAAAAATAGAAAGTCGGGCGCATAAGATGTTAGATAAAGTTCTTTCATCAAAAGAAAACTGCCATGGGGAAGCACTTTCAAATTGCCAGCGAATCCTGCTTGTGATGGAAAATTTTTAGTAAGTAGTATATTACATTTCACTTATATCGATTACAGTTACATTAAAATATTAATTTTACTCTAATATGACTTGTTCTCACGCAGTTGTCTAACACGTCCTCATCATCACCGTTATGTTTGAGTGAAAACAGATGCAATAAAATGATCTTGGTGATGGAAGACTGTACGCCGCGTGACTTAGAATTTGACATAGTTAGTAAAAATATTGATTACCTATTAGTTTAATGAATTTTTTAATTAATAAATTTGAATATGTACTCAGAATACTGATTATCGTGAGACAAGCAGGGCAAATTATTGTGAAACTAAGCAAGTAATTGTGGGTGGTAATGAAGATGTCATGTTGATGCCTCGTCAGGATTGTCTTACACAGCAGGAGGATGTTTCGTTGCTATATTCAGGCTCCGAATCGAATTGCTTGGAATGTCAAACTGGTGGCACAGAAAGGGGTGGTAACGACAATATAATTAAAATAGGAGACAATTATCAGCAGCTCTTGAAATCGCCCTCGGAAGAGCTGCAAAATGGTATAAACATAATATCAGTAGTTGATTTTATCTCCATATCAGATGAAGAAAAGCAAAATATGCTTTTGAATGGGTCTTTAACAATAAGTGAAGTTGGATCATACTCACCCGGAGAACTTATAACATTGGGAGAAGATAATATAATTATTGATGGCAATGACTTGTGCGTTCCAAATAATAATATTATACCCATCCAGATGGATACTGCTGACTAAGTAAATAATTGCTCCAAAGGAGATTCCGATAGTAATCCTGACAATAGTTCTGACATTAACTATCAACCTTTTCGGAAAAAACTTGGACGGTCAAAAAAAAAAAGAACAAACCACCGAGGACAAAGTTGATAAGCAGAAGAAGAAATATCCGATTTGCCCGCCTTCCGTGCTGAAACACAATACGAAGTGCCACTTAAAATGCGAAGAAGTATTCGGCGAAGATGAACGGGAATCAATTTATAGCTCCTATTGGTGTCAGGATTATTATAGAATTTGGCTCAATCTTTCTGAAGATACTTCCTACAAAAAGACAACTGAAAAATGCTTTCAAACAAAGGAACAATGTAATAAGGTATAACCTACCTAAGTCTGACGGAAAAAATCAGCAAGTCTGTCAGTCTTTCTTTTTAACTACTCTGGGATATAAGTGCGATTCTGTTGTGAATTCTGTCTTGAAATCTAAACAGGACGAGGATGGCTCAATACTAGTTTCACCTAAGACACACCAGCGAAGCAAAAGCACACCTTCCAATAAAAAAGATGATGAGCTATTAAAAAACCACATACTTAAATATGGCCCGCGAAAATCGCATTACAAATTGCACCATGCGCCAAACAGATTGTACCTTCTTCCTGATCTGACAATTCAGTTTATGTGGAATGATTTTAATGTCATTTATCCGGAATCACTGATTGGCTATGAGACCTATAGGAAGCAAATAAAAAAACTTAATATTAGTTTCTATGAGTCTAATGTTGAGGCATGTAGTTTTTGCGCTATGGTGGATGCAAATCCTACTCCGGAATATATAAAATCCAAAGAGGATCGTATTACAAAGGTATGTTTAAAACTTTCTTTTTACACTCGACAACCTATTCTCGATAGTTTAGTTTCAACTACATAAATTAGTTTGTGTACTTATGTATATCTTTCCAGAGTGAAGCTGATCGTATTGAATACAAAAGGTATATTGAAAAGTTTTCAACAGATGAAAGAGTTATTCTATGTTCATCAGATATGCAAAAAGTAGTGTTATCACCAAGGATGCCTGAATTTAAAGAATCGTTCTTCACGTCCAGACTTCTTCTTTTCAATGAAACATTCGCCTCAATGAAAAAGAATGGTAAGAGCGAGCACATTTTTGTAATATGGCACGAAGCAATCACCGGGAGAAAAAAGGGAGATGTGGCCAGTGCATTTATTACGTTTCTTGTCCATAATAGAGACGCTGAACATATTATTCTCTGGATGGACAACTGCACTGGACAAAATAAAAACTTTTATTTATATTCCAGTTTTATTGCCTACCTAAATTCCAAAAATAACACGACAAAATCCATAACGCTAAAGTATTACACAGTTGGACATACTTTCATGGCAGCAGACGGCCTTCACGGACACATAGAGCGGAATATGCGCCGCATGCAGAATGTCTACGATTTAAATGACTATATTAAGGCATGCGAAAAAAGTTCAAAGCGATCCAAAATTATTGAGATGCAATCAAATGATTTGATCAAATTTAATGCTGTAATAAGGAACCGGTCAAAATCTAAAACTGAAACTATACCTTATTCAAAAGACATTGTTGAGGTAAAATTAGAAAAAGGCTCACAGGAACTTCAATGAAAAGGACGATTTGATAAAGAGACCTATAAGAAAACGATTAATTTTATAAACCCCAAGAGTGGTGGATCGGCAACGTACGAAAAAACTGACGGTAAATGGAGAGGGCTCTGTTCCAAGAAAAACAACGGGCTCATACAAAATTAAATTGACAAGATTCCTCCAAATAGGCGGGAATTTTGGCTAAATATTCCCATAAACGAGGCTTCCAAAGACCTTTTAGAAGAAGGAATATAGGAGCCACATGTTTATTTTTAAATGAGAGAATTGGATTTATTTTACTTTATCTTACAAGTACCTGAAGTTTATTGTTTTCAAAATTTTATTTTGTTACTTTTTATTTTTACCCTTTTAAAACGAAAAAATGGTGTTGTTAATAAAAATCACTTTTTCTATTATATTATGTTTTATTCTAAAAATCCATTGCAGTTAGTAATTTGTTTTTACATATGAATCGAGGAAGCATTTTCACTCAGTTTACAGAGATATAATACCTTAGAGCTTTTTACCTTTTGTAAGCTTTTCGGACATTCTAAAGCTTTTTGAGGAATACGACTTTATACTAACATAACGCTTTTTTCCTGTTATTAAACACATAGAGGACATATGATGGAGAAATGGAATAACAAAATAATCCACTTAAAATAATTATTTAAACAATTTGATGTATATATATATTTATAAAAAAAGTCTAGGAAATATTTCAGACTTTGCTACATAAATATTTTCAAACTTAGATGCATTTCTAACCCCTTAATGATAATCGTAAACTTCAAAGTCATTTATCTCGAAATGGTGATTTTTTTTATAACGTGTTTTACCTTAGCACGGTAGCGCTGTGCTATGGTGTAGAAACAGCTAAGATTGCGCTCTTTAGAAATCACTTAGCAGGGTGAAAGTTTTAACAAACAGCAACGGCAAAAAATTAACGTTTTCCAATTCCGATTTGTTTGTTTACTATTAATTTGCCATTGTTTGTTTACTTGAATTATATTATGCCAGCCAAGTAAAGGAAGGCCAAGAAATATTATTAGTAAATACATGGGGCAGTAGGAAGACCTTAAAAATTTAATAAGTAAAAACAAAAAAATATATATATATATACATATAAATATATTATATATAAAATTATAAATTTAATAAATTTAAAAAATTTGCGTATAATGGGATGTCTTCTATTAAATTTCTTCAATACTTAATGTTGTTTCAACCACTAAATCATGTGCCCGCTCTTAAAATATCATGACTAAAAAGAACACATCGATGCTCTTTACTACATGAATACAAATTATTTAGTTTTTTTGTCATCATAGCCTCTCTTTTTTGCTATATGAAGTGAGGGGTCTTCTAGTCAAGTTACTTATATGTATTTAATGCAACAAATAGAAAGCATGCTTTAAAAAAGTCTTCACAAAAAAATTGAATCCAAGCAGGTTTCAATATAGTTTTAACCGGCGAGCGTATACTCTCTACGGTTTTAACTAGGTATCACGACACAATAGAAAAATTGAAGATAGATGAATGATTTTTTTAGGCCATTCCCTAAACATCTCAGTTAGGGTGTTCTCATTTTGCCGTATCCAAAATTCAATTTGACTACAGATAAGATAACTGTACCAGCACTATAAATGGATATATTTTTACTTAAAACTTTGCTTTTGTTCAGTAGAGCAAAACAGGTAGCCGAACTTTCCTAAAATGTCATACTAGGATTAAACGACATGATCTAACAAACAGTAAAGCTGTGAAAGTTCTAGTCAGTTTGGACGGTTTCTGTAAAAGCAACACTTCAAAGAGTATATCAGGAACAAAGGATATTTAAAAATGGAAGTAAAAATGTTCAGGTTTTAGTATAACCCAAAGGTATTTGTGAAAAATGGGCTATTGTATCTTTGTTAACTTTGTTTTCTTGAACAAAAATAGCCAACTACATTTAAGGGTAAAACGATATAGTACGTGCTCCATAATACAGTCAGAGATATGTTTTAATTTTATTATTAAGCGAAGTGCCATTTGTTCCTGCAAATGTAAAGATAAGATTTACGGCTGATGAGCCTAGTGAGGATTTCGACTCAAGCGATGATAATTCCGATGACTTCTGCTTTTATTGTAATGATTTTTATAACATGACTAAACCAGGGGAACGATGGAGTGCAGTCTATGCTCTGAATGCTCTAAGGTTTTCATATAGTTCTAATTAATACCTTAAAGCTACCTTATTTTACGTCCATTTCCAATCATTATATGTATACTACATATCACTATTTATTTTTGTAGGAAAGTTTTTATTTTTTGTTATAATTCTAGAAAATTTATGGAGTTTAGTTTACCATATGTGTTTTTAGGACAACTTCCCCTAGATATCTTGTTAAAATGGAAAATTTAATTGTTGTTTTCACATATTTCCACAAACAAGGGTTCATTTGGTATTGCACAAAATATATCAATCTTAAATATAGTAAATTATAACGAGATTTTACACATATTTTTGTGTAAAATTACTACTAAACTTACATATTTTCCCTAGGGAGATTATATAAATATCGTAGGATTGTTCATTGTAAATTTAGCACGAGTAAAATTACAACTACATGAGTAAACATTTCAATCGTAATAGTAAAATTATTAGTTTTAAATGTTAGATTGCTACTTGTAATATAATATTAACCATGAGAAGAGGAAGAGAGGGAAAATACCCATACTTAATGAATAAATTATTTTCGGAGGCACTACTATATAGCCATCCACCATTCCACACGAACATGATGATTGGGTTTATTTTGAAGCCTACCATTTCCGATTTAGATATAACTTTCAGAATTTGTGTGCTGTATTTTATTATGAAATGTGTACAGTATTTAGCTTATTTGACATATGGATCACGAAATCCTATTGTTCCATTCT
Source organism: Dioctria rufipes (assembly GCA_963924295.1). Taxonomy (NCBI): domain Eukaryota; kingdom Metazoa; phylum Arthropoda; class Insecta; order Diptera; family Asilidae; genus Dioctria; species Dioctria rufipes. The sequence continues at coordinate 70,862,153 of OZ002740.1, read as the reverse complement.
CGCGGTACGATTTTTTAAACATGACTTCTACAATCAGGGAATTTTTAACGATTGGAGGGGGGGGGGGAATTTATAAGATATTTTTGAATTCTATATATACTGCGAATATCGAAAAACCCATTCAAATTAGGAGATGCTCGGGTGGGTTAAGGAAGATTATCGGTTTCATGTGGAAAGTATACCAGAATATTATTAGATCAAAGTCATGTAAAAATGCAATGAAATAAAATTTACGCTATACATAACTCACTTGCCAGAACAACTCTTTCGAAGTCAGAAAGTTCTGCAATTAACGTAATATCGTGAGAATATTTTACATATTAAATAATGTAAAACTTGATAAACAATCATTCCGAATCACATTTACTACGATTATCAAATTATATTACTTTCGTCGTTGTATTTTACGTCATATTTGTGAAATTTATGAAATACTTCCAAAATTATTAAGCAAATGTTATATGTATATCTAAAATAGCAATAAGTAAAAAGTTTCCAAAACATGGTTAGCTTATCAATTCAATCAGTGAAGAAAATTTTGTGGGAACAGAAAAACAATTAATTTTCGATTTTAAAACGAATTTCCGAACGAGAGCTCTATACAAAATAATTGATTTAAAAATTCAAAAAGAGACAGGTTCAAAATTACTGGTCGACGTCCGACATGATCCAATTTCTTCTCTCTCTCTCTCTGTCGAAAATCATTGTTCAAAAATTCTATAATATTTTTAGTTATTTCTCGTATTTTAGGGAAAATTTTCAAAATTCTAGAAATTTCACCAAATATATCGGTAATATATTTTCTTTAAGCATGATTTGTTATATTAATCATAACTGCATTTCATGATAGCATATATTTTGCTCTTTTTATTAATGTTTTCTCCTTGTCTTAAGTCTATTTGACAATGTTTTCGATTTAAACTTAAAGGTTGATAGCCTAAGGGATCAATCCCCTCATGAACCTTCGAGAATGGTTCGATAATCGAATTGGACGTGTCATCTGTCATAATCATATCATCACAGTACTATTAGTGCACAGATAAGTGTATATGTTTTCATTTAAAATTGTGGGAAAACGGTTTTTTGGAGTATGTGATAGAAATCGGTGATTTTTCGTGTAATGTTATATTCATACGACCAATGTTTTTGTGTGAAATTTTCATGTTTGTGAAAGTGACATTAACTTCACTTTATTCACATTTTGCCTAGATGATTAATTAATAACAACTCGTCTTTTAGGTAAATATTCTGTAAAGTGTTCGCCACACAACTAGAAAAGAAAAATAATGAAGAAAAAGCAAAAAAATGAGTAAAAGGATTCAACAAAATCATCAGATAAGTATTTCACAACATTTTATAATAAATAGCGATTCTTTGGTGTCAATTTTTTTCCGTTTTAGGCATCCCTAGCCAGCGTATAGAAGATTCTAAGACTGAACAGACTCCACATATAGGAATAAATAAACAAGTAATTTAAATAAATAAATAAGTAAAATATATATAAAAGTAAAAGTAGAACTAAAAATTTATAAAAATCTAGACTAGTATACACTATAGCGTTCACTTTAAAGGACCACTGATGAATAACGTGCGGAGATCTTGATTTTATTTTTGTTATTGCTACTGTAAACACTGCAGCTCAAACAGGATACTAAACTAATTTTCGAACCACCCACAACAACAAAAAATTAACACAGCTCAATCATTCATCAATAAAATATTTAAAATAGGTAATAGGTAACTAACACAGAAAAACATATTGGTTTCAACAGACTTTCTGACAAAACCAACCCACACAATAGATACATTAATTAGGAAAGCAACAAGGTATACTCATTATTACAACACCCAAGATAGTAGAACAAACAATAACATAATAACATTAGTTAACACTACCAAATTATACAGATCCATCCAAAACATACATAATCGCCAGGATAATCTAAATAATGAAAATAAAATAAAGATAGCATTCAAACCAATAACACAACTCAATAGATGTTATACCAAATTAAAGGACTCTATATCTACCTCAGAAGCCAATAATGTTGTTTACAAAGTACCATGCGGAAACTGAAATACAGCATATATACGACGAAAATTAAAAAAAAAAAAACTCTAAAACAGAATATCCCAACAATAAACACACATAGCCAAAAAGACATTACAATCAGCCCTGGTAGATATCTCATGATGAGCTCATCAATGAGGTCCTCATGAGCAATCAGATGAACGTACTAATGAAATTTATTCGCGTTTGAATCAAATCCGGGAAAAAACTCATTTATTTTCTTAATCACAGATAGTGTGGATGAGAATTGCATCTCTTTCATTTATTTAAAAATGTATGCTGTTCTTCTCTTTTGTGCATTTTACAATAATAGATGAGCACTTGGATGAGTACATAATGAGCGTTACTGTAGAGATACAAAATGCATAGTCACGCATAACTTACTACAGAACAAGCTCAATAAGTCAACGACCGTAATTTCATTCTAATATGCAATTTCTACCTTCACTTAACTATTCAATTTTTACGTTCATCAAATTTCTATGTCAGCAATTGCATGGAAGTGCAAGTGAAATTACGGTCGGTGACATTGCCTACAAATCAAATTTATGCTGATCTTGTTATTTTATTTCATCAATATAAATTGTTGTTTGTTTGGTTTGGTTTATTGTATTTATATGTATATATGTATATGATTAATTGTATAAATAAGCGAATTGAACTAATAAAATTATTAATTGATTATCCGACAGCACTTGATCGAGTTTTATTAATTCAGTCAGTTCTCAATACAATCATTGGTCCTTCGAGTTTGCTTGTTGAACTTAGTGTCTTCAAAGCAGTACAAAATTTTGATCGAGTTTTATTAATTCAGTCAGTTCTCAATACAATCAGTTACGATGAGTTTATTAAGGAGCATGTCACTGAGTGTCACGATGAATTCATAAATGATAATCTGTATTTACAATTGATTTCATATTTTTTTCTGAATTCAAAAATTAAGACGCTGATGCGTAAGAATTTGGGCATAACGTCTTGTTCAGCATACCGGCGACAGTCTTTCAAAAAATTAATTTAAAATGAATAATTTAAAAACTAAAATAAATAAATCACAAAAATTAATTCAAATTTTCCTAGTAGAAATGTCATCTAACAAGGTGATGACAATAATAAATATTTATTGCTAGTTTAGTATATAGGGATGCTATCCAATGAGCCCTTCGATGAGATTTAATGAATTCTCATCAGGAAGCTCATCGGGCCTTAATTTTCTATATGTTTCTTTATGAACTGCAAACATTTTGATTGTTTTCAGTCAAATTAGTATTGGTTTACATAAAAACTGCCCCTTGCAGGGCAGGAGACTAGGTAAAACTGTGAGTAATTTCTACTAGGGAGCATTAGCCTCCCACATAATACAAACCGGAAACACATTCGCATTTGATAATGCGAGAATTATAAACACAGAATAAAATAGAAGAAAACGCGAATTTTAAAAAGCATGACACATCTACATGGAAAAATGGAATCTAACCAACAAAGTACACACACATAAATAATTACGACTACCAACATACACTAAGGAAACTGAAACTTGACATTACAGCATGGCAAGCTATTATTCATCAGTGGTCCTTTAAAGTGAACGCTACAGTACACACTAGTCAAGATTTTTATAAATTTTTCGTTCTGCTTTAACTTTTATATTTTTTTTACTTATTCATTTATTTGTGTAATATGTTTTAATATTTTTAAACGAATCTTATATATGTATCAAAAACAGAGGTAAAGGAAAGCATTCTTATTTATTTATACAATTTGATACAATTTTATATTCTAATATAGTTATAACCTGAAGAAGGATACTAATCAAAGCCCGAAACGTCGAGCAAATAAACAAAAATAAAATCAAGATCGGAGTTTTCAAATCAACCTAAACATTGTATCATAAACCCGATCATAAGCACAATCAGCTGTATTCGAATCACCTGTAAACCGTCAAATATAGTACGGAATTTTGAATACGGGATCAATTGTTATTAAGTAATCTTATAGTAAATAAATCTGAATTCCTAAGGTGAAATAGATGCATATCGATCACAAATGTTATTCCAGCTCTTAAATATGGCGAAAAATTCCCAATCTTATTCTTATTTCATTCAGAGTAATATCCTGTTCTGAAGTTACTGTAGTCTGTCTTTTCATGTGGCTGTGCACAGAAAATCTGTTTGGAGCAATATTCAAAATTAGGTTTTTTTAAGTCCCATTGTAGACTCGCCAGTGAAAACTATTATCTCAATCTGCTACAGTACACTTCCTTTTTACCAATTATTTTAGATAAGCAGCCCTCATGTTTCTTGAATTTTAGTTTATTGCTCAACGCTACATATATGAAATATTTAGTCATTTCATCTACTACGGCACCTGACTCATTCCAAACTGTGATCTGTGATCGACCATCTGCTTTACTGCTTAATATCAAATATCATACATTTGAATTTACCAGTATTTACAGGCATATAAAAAGGCATTTTATGAAGCTTGGAAGCGCTTACCCTAGGGATGCCTATTCGTATCTTTTTAACCACTGCATTTCATCAGAAAAAAAACAGATTTCTCCGTTTTCTTCTTGCGTACTTCTTTGGAATATTACTGGCAAATTTATTATTTTCAAATCTTTCGAAGGCAGTTGCATTTGCGTTCGTCCAATTGACAGAGTACATGAAAAGCTTCCCAAAAACTTCCAACGGCAAATGCTCTTCTAATTTGCTTATTATGGAAGATGCTTCTGTTTTTCCCACTGGGCTATTCCTATCCATCCATGTCTTAACTTTGTTCAGATCACTTTTTTTTTTTTTTTAATAACATGTTCTTCCCAGTATAAAATATCAGCATCAGCAAATAGCATGAGTTAGCTTGCTTCAAGTCGTTTATATAAAGCAGGAAAAATAAAGTTCCTAAAACTGATCCCTAGGGTTTCCCATTACAGTTTCAATCAATCAATGTTGAGCGAGCTTCGTTCACCCTTGTACATTATGTCCTTTAACTCATCAACATCAATTAATTTAATTCACTCCCTTTAAACAGTATTTGCCAAATTTTTCACTTGGAATGTCCTTGTCCATACTTTCTGATGCTCGCTTCAGTCCCAAAAACTATTTGTAGTTAATTTAAAAACATTCCCATTGCACAAGCATATAATTCTACTAAAATAAAAAAGTCAAATTGCTCTACCAGGAAGTAGGCCATGGATAGGTATTGCATGAAAAAACTTTTCCCATATTGGTTTTTAACTATAAAAAGTGGTTATATGTGTGAGATAGGATGAAAAGGATCTTTAAAACCCCTTGAATAATTCCTAAATGTATTTTTAGGCTAATCGGCTAATGCACGAATATCTGTTAAACGAACTCAGTTCTGAGAACTGCTATAAAAAACAGCGTTGTGTTTATCCATCAGGACATTTTAAAATAGCGCCCATTAAGGTTCATTTTACTTTCAGAACCTCGACGTACTACAAGGTAAATTTTTCGTTCTATAAAATTTGTAACAGAATCGCCCTTTCTGAAATGTTTTAACATAAAATTTAAACGAGCAATAAGTAAATTTTTATAAGCAACCAAAAAAATGTATAATATTTGAGGTACTTATCTTTTATCACGTCTTGTTTTCATAGTCATACCTATACCCAAATTGCACACTTTTATTCGTAATTCTTGCTTGAATATGTGGTATACATATTTAAAGCATCCTTAGAGATTTTCTAGACTAATTTCACATCACAGATGTGGAGCTCACTTCCATTCTTTTTGCACCATGTAGCAAATTACTTTCATATATCTTTTCTGTTGTAATCCATGGTCTAACACGGAAGTAAGATATTCATTGCAGCAGCTGAGATTAATTAAGAATTATAAAGCTTGTTAAAGAATTTCAGGTTAATTTTTCTTCATAGAGCTCAGCAGAGGAATATAAAGGTGGAAATAACGTTCGTTAAAGTTGTAAAAATAAATATAATTAATGAATTAGTATTATTCTTTAATAGATGTGTAGTTGTTAAAGCGAGCAAGAACAGAAGTTTATTACGTGGGGACTTTATTTTATTTTCATTATTTGTTGTAATAGCAGCTATAGTATTACTCACTCTGTGAAACTTTCAACTGTCTACCTATTACGGTTAATGAGATACCCACAACAAATGGATGGACAGACGGATGGACGGACAGACGGACAGTTGTTGGTACTCATTTAGTGCGAAACCCTAAAAATTGATACCATAATGAGTACTGGAACAAGTTACTTAAACTCTCTGTGAATGCATTATGACTTCTTAAGCAAAGGAACAGACTTATATCAAAGAGATAAGCACTGGATAATATACCCGCTTTGTCTAAAATACTAAAAAAAAATACCTGAAAATTTTTGAATACGTAACCTTCAACTGATAAATACATAAGTTGGAAAAAAATGCTTTTAGCACCTTCAGCAGCCCCTAATATTGGCTTAATATAAAAAAAAACAAAAGCTTTTAAGGTATTTTTCCAAGAAGATTTAGGTACGCTTAACATTATTTTGAATTACTGATTATTAATCTTCAACTGCTTCAACTGATGGCGAGTTTTCTAAATGTATGCCCACCACAGCTCTTCCATAGTACACCTTCTGCTTTTCTTATCAAAAGCGCATCATTAGCTGATTTTGTTTTGTCCAAAAATATAATCCAATATATCTACACATAAGCAAAATCTGAAAGATTTACCTATTTCCTTCCACCTACACTTCAGGAATACGAGTACCGATTTTGCTAAATCACCTCTAATAGAAGCGCACAAATTTTTTGTTGGGCGAGTTTCCTGGTTTTATGAATTGGGGCTGAGTTCGCTAAGAACTTGAATGATTGGGAAAAGTTGGGCAGGTCAAGTAAAGTGAAAACTTTTCCAGATTCTGCTATGTATATAAAAATGTGTTTAATTTAAAACTTTTCAAAATTTTTAAAATTTCATCTTGATTATTTCTTCAAACTCTTTACCTCGAAATGAATGTGTTATTGCTTTGCAATTTGGTACATCTCTTTTGCAACAAACATACATACTACACTCCTTTTCAAAGCTATAAACGATTTTGAAATTTTCCGTTTCCTCGAGAACGAATACACATCGTTTTCAGTAAATGGAGTGACACTCAAGACTGATCTAACGCATTTGATATGTTGTTTAGTCTAAATAGTATTTGAGCTGTATAGATAAAATTTCCAGAAATTGGCAAAAATTACAGAGTTGTATTCCTCTCAAGAAAACGAATAATTTCAAATTCGTTTATAGCTTTGAAAATGATTGTATATACTCCATTACTTGAAAGTTCAAATAACGACCGTCGTCCCTTACTGCATAATGGGTTCTTTTCCTCATTATACGACGGATGTAAGATTTGGGATCCTTGATTTGTAGACATTGGTTAAAAGGAACCTTAATATCCTTCCGGAAAATATTCTTAGCATCAGCTGGGGAAAATATTTAATTCACAATTCTTCTTTCATAAGCTGTATTTATATAAAATCAACCCTCCAAAATGACATATTAGACCGCTCATATCTAAAGAGTAAAGTTTAACAGCAAAAGATTCCACAACTGGCTTCCAGATTACTTAAATCAAGCATGACAAATTGGTAAGGCGACCCAAAGATTTGAGGAGAAAAAGGAAAGATTGTTTAAATTATTTAAGACAAGGGCAGTCATCCATATAATTCGAAGGGTAAAATTTCAGGCATCTAATTTCGTCTGCTTTAAAAAAATGAGGAAGGATTTTAATTAATGAGTGGTTCTGGTTATAAAATTATCGCTTAGATCTTAATGATTTGTTATTCTCATATCTTTCAGACAGTAGGAGTTAATTTTGATAAAATAATGCAATACGACTTTGTAATTATGTAATTCATGTCACACCAATTTTGTTGACAGCGTTGCCATTTCGAGACAAATATCCCCGAAAGCTTCAAAAGCTTTCTATTATTTTCGTTAGGTTTCAGTAGTGTTCAAGGGTCTCGTTTCAAGATTAACACCGAGATTTCTATTTTAACAATTTATTTCGATTTCACTTTATCTTAGCTTCTATCAAAAGATATTACACTGACCCGGTATTGCATTTAACTGTCCACATTCCTTATCTATTTTTTCATCTATAATTTTCCCCTTTCAATCTAATAATGTGAAATAGTTTGATTCAAAACTACCTTTAATGTATCCTTTTGGCATTTACATGCCAAGAGAAAAGATATCATTATCAAGTTCTCTTCTGATTACTCGACATGTCAAACCTGGCAGTCAAGAGCGTGTTGTGTTGTTAACAATTGAGTGGATCAGGATCAGGTAAGTATTTGGCGATTGTTGCCGTTATCACGGCTGGCTTGGCATTCCAGTAGGGTCGAATGCGTTCGGCACCTCAGTCTTCGATCAAAAAAATTGAAGGTTTTAAAACTAAATAAGTTTTGAAAATACTGTTACAATTTTATCGAGAGGAAGATTTTGTACTGAATAGCTAGCAGTGGGGGACACGGTAACTTTAATAATCGAAGTGCGATGTAATCGCACGAGAGCTGGATATCAAAGTAGGTCAGCAAAAAAGTGGATGGAAGTGTTGCAGGAAAATCGAGCTTAGAGGTAGGCTTGCAACATTCGAAGTTGTGTTCAGTGTAATCAGCTGGGGTCTAGTTGATTATATCGGTGGCCACCCAAGCTGGTGCAAGTTCGCAATTTTTCTGCAGCTTTTCTTCCCCAGTAGAGAATATCGTTTTCCAAAGTTCTAAATGAATGAAACTGCTCTCCGATATGAATGGACTGCGTAAATCTAGTGTAGTTGCGATTACGACTTACATCTGCGAATACGAGAATGTGGCTCCTACGCGTGCGCGGGTGCCAATCGTGGTTGGATAGGTAAAATTATTATTATTTTTAAGATTTTCATGCAGTTTGTTGCAACTGTGTCGGGATTTTGGTTCTTAGTTCCTTTTGTCTTCTGTGGCCTTATTGTGAACTGAAATAACCGGCGGAAAAGGGCCCGGTGGCACCGGACTGGGGGCCTTCCCTTTTGGTTTTCTAGTCTACAAATTCGCTGAGGTACAATTCAAGGCCAAGATGGCGACCGCAGTAGTTGAGTAGAACACTTTCGATGGAGCTTTTCGTTTTTTGATGCACAATACAAAACTTATGTATGGTTGTTTTAAATTTTCGTGCTGTTGAGGAGAAGTCTAAGCTTGACCTTGGATAAAGATTTAGGCGGTGACACGCATTTTAATAAGTAAATTTTTTATAACAATTACTCAAATTAAGGGTGGAAAAAGTTAAAAATGTAACACTGTCCAGATACGACTTTTTATAATGCAAGGTGCTTAAGGTGCTGGTACTCACCGCAAAACCCGTTCTCGAACGCCCACAACCTACGAATTGCCGTATTCCCGACGGGAAACTCACTGTCAATACAACTAACACTAATTTAGTTATCCTTAATTTTTATTCACTTTAAACACAGCGTCGTTTGTGTACAGCTCCTGTACTTTTATTTATTACTATTTCTTGTTGCCTTTAAATAATTTTAATCCCCTCTTTTCTCGGACACGATCTTACTCTTTGCCATCTACGTACTGCAAGAAGGAAGAATTCTTTTTCTTTCTTTTTCATTCTTCTTGACCGTTCACTTCGGGATGCTGCAAATCGCCTATTTCAATGGGTATGGATTCGTTCGTTTACTAATTAGCGAAATTTTGTTATATTTATTCTTAATTACAGATTATTTTAAATTCTGCTCATAATAAATTCAATTCACTTGCAATTCAAAATTTTTGCTTATACTAATCTATCTTATCTAATTCGACTACTTAAATTTTAGGGCAATTTCGTAACAATACTTTTTAGAGATACCTTCAGTTAGTAGGCGTTGTTTTAGAAAGAAGGAAATTTTGAGGAAAACAACAATAGAATTTAATTCTGATAGTGTGAAAAGTTGTCAAAAGGCTTACGGTTAGAATTGGGTTAATTAGGAAAAGTTTTGTTTACGCCGGCTATCCCTCAAGTAGACGCTCCCAGGACTCCAGGAGCAAGTTCATAAAGTCGGCTGCAGCCGGCTATGGTAGCTGTAGATGTGGCTATCGTCGTTCGGAAATGCAATAGCCAGTTTTTTGACTTGGCTAAATTACAGTTCCTGGCGTTCGCAAAATTATAGTAGCCGGTCTCGTAACCGACTTGAGAGTGCTACCCAGCCATTGAATAAATAACTAATAAGGAAGCTGGGTATCGTGCGAATACATAGTACGTGTTTAAGCATTTCAATGACAGTGTGACCTATGGTCGGCGGGAGAAATGACAAGAGGGCCTCGTTGCTATTTTGTGTCAGTTCAAAATTCTGACATTTCATAATTTTGAAAAGAAGTTCTCGGATTTGAACTCGCGATATTTTGAAAAATAAATAATTAAACCTGATTTTTACGTGATAGTAGTGTGAAATAAGTGCGAAATATTCTTTTGTGAACGATATTTTGTGTAATAGAGACTCCGGAGTCTTAAATTATCATAATGAAGTGCGCTGTGCTGTGCTGCAGGAACAAACAGAGTTATTGTTGTGGGAAATCATTCTTCAAGTAACTTTAATAGCTTTTCTTATTAATTATAGTGTTTCTAATAAAATAAAAGTGAAATATTTATAAAAATAAACAGCCATGGCAAAAAAAATAACATTTTACCAATGTTTGTTTACAATTGAATTGTCATTGGGGTCTAAATTATTTCAGTCATACAAAGCAACGCCAAGAAATATTATCTGAAACTAAGTGGGTGCTAAAAATTTGTTTATTTTACATAGGAATTTGGATTATAAAAACTGTTTCCCTTCAGAATGTCAGAATTTCATGACGAAACGCATACAAACAGAGCACACTAATACATTTCGCCGAGTGGCTTATGTTTTCACCCGATATGCCGTTTCCTTATTAGTTATTTATTCAATATACCCAGCATAGCTAACTAACACAAACGCATTACACGGAAAGAAAAAACTTTCTAAGCTTCAAGAAATACTTTTCTTGTTTGTAGAAAAAGGGAAACGTTAGATTAAAGCACTTATTTCATTACAGAACTAATTGAATCGTGTGTTTTTGTTCTTGATATTAACTTTTCAAATCTCAAATCAAGAACATTAGATTATCTTGATATGAGAACTTAGAAATCATATGAAGAAATATGATTTTGTATGAACTTTCATGCAAAAACATGTTCTTGATTTAAGAAAATTTGATTCAGTTTTGATATTCTTAATTCAAGAAAATATTTCTTAAAAAAATGTTTTCTGATTTCTTATTATATAGAAAATAATTTCCTAGATTTAGAAATAGTTACTAGAAGTACTGTTTTGGCAGTCTTTTCAAGCTATGTTCACTTAATTCTAGAAAATCTTTCTCATTTTGCGAAATGGTATTCTCTTTTCTAACTGTGTTGGTAAATTTCATTCTAACTCGTGGAGTGGTACGCTTTAAACGTGTTTCGATTTGCGGGAAGTTTTAGTGCATCAAGTGTGTGTCGATTATTATATTGTGCAGAGTGAAAATTAAATATTCTATAAATCTCTTTTGTGCTATATCTAAGTGAGTATTCAGGAAATTTCGCAGTTTGAAGTTTTTAAGGCAAATCCAAGGAAGTAAGTACTAATTTTTATCATATGCCATGTTTAACATACAGTTCTTTTAATTTAGTTGTTATACCTTAGATGATATTTTCATGGTATACTAAATTTTACATTCCGTGTGTAACACATAGAAATAATTATAATAGATCACAATGCACAATAACTCAAGAACGCGTTGACATAGAAACCTGAAATTTTCGTACGGCTTTTTGATATTGGCAATCAGTGTGTAAATCAGTAAAATCGGTCTTTATACTATTGCCAAACAAAAGTTTTAATTGTAACTGTATATTTTGAGAACGAGTTGAAATTTCGTACACGTGCAGTCGTTTCATATAAATAGTGAACAAAGTTTTTTCGAAAATTTGCAAAATAAGACAAGTCGTTCATAGGTTTTCGTTTTGTTACACTGAGAAAAATAGCAATGGTAAAATCAACCATTTGCACTTTGTTAATTTTTTTACCTAAAACCCTGTATGTTGCAACTAAAATTATGTTAGCATGACTTAAACACTTTGTTAATTCAATTATAGTCGATTTCTGGCATGTTTATCCTAACGAAAACGACTAAGTTGTTTTGCCCAAGTATTTTAGGTTAAATTTTATGAAGAACTTGGTAAATTCTACTATGGTACAAGAACTCAACTTAAAACTTGGTTAAAAAATCCTCTAATAAGAACAAACCAATTAATTTTGTTAATATAACCTCTGCAGTTTGGTCAAAGATCAAAGTAACAAATATAACAGGTTAAATTCATCTAAGTACCTTGGTTAATTTCAACTGAGGGATTGTTTTTAGTAACCAAGCTTTGGTTAATTTCTTTCTTAGCCTTGGTTATTGTGTAGCTACCGTTCTTCCAATTTCAGTTTAAAAAGATCAGTGAAGCAGTGAAGGTCAATGTATGGAAAATATTGTTGAATTGTTATAAATTGCTGTGATAGTTAAAGTATATTCCAGTTCCATGGTGAGCAATAAAATCAATCAGTGTACGTATAAGAGATCCAAAGTCCGAAGGAGCGACTTCTATAGCATAAAGTTATTTTTAGTGTCACGAAATCTATGCTGTAATTACTTATTACAAAAGTGTTGGGGTAAGTACCACTTTTTATTGGAATAAAGTACATACTAGAAATAATTAGTTGGTGATAGGAACTTTCAGCTAACATTTTTTAACATTGCAATTTCAAATACATATCGTTATTTCACACTAACCAACGTAACGTAAAATGGTAACTATTATTTTTGTTTCGTTTTTCAAAAATGCGGTACTAGTTCTCATAATCTAAGCATCTAAACCTTCCGACAAAGTCATCACTATGCTTTCCACGCTGTTGGTTGGAGCTAGGTTTCAAAATATTCCTCAATTTAAAAGCCCATCCCGAACAGTGTCGTGATTAATTATTTTTTTTTTTGTTTCAATACGGAGTTTTCTGTAATAATAATGATTATTGATATACGGTACAGTGTGGACACTGTTATGTGTTAGTTTTCTTTTTTTTTATTCGATAAAGATTAAAATATGTAACTAGAGGAGAAATCGAAATTCTGTTTGATGAACAACATATTGGCCTTAAAATTAGATTTGAACACCACATTCTGAAATACCAGCAGGCTTTTGTAAGTACATACATATATACACTGAATAAATCTTTTCAATATCATGTTATATGTAATCTGCATGTACTTATAGTTTTATATATATTTAATTTTGGGACAGAGGATGACTTTTTAAGGGAAACATATTAATTTAAAATTGGTTAGAAGAGCATGCATTTATAAGAAGAGAATGATAAAGTGCTTTTTATGTAAAAAGACTTTTAAAAAGGTCGAAATTTTAGTAGGTCACTTGAAAATTTTACATGGACTCCGCACAAACAGTACATTTATTTGCTGCGACAATTCTTGCTTACAAATATTCCAAGATATCTCTTCGTATAAAAGACATTTGCTTAAAAAACATAAATTTGGGGATAAAATTAAATTGAAGATAATGTTCAAACTGAGCCTTCATCGATTATTTCGCAAAATTTATCATCTTTTCGTATAGAAGAAATCAAAAATGTTTCCTCACAACAATCAAATTCAAGCTACACTTTGCCTCAAACGTTATTTACTCCAAATAATATTGTAAATGAGGATATTATTAGTAGTATCACACTTGAGCAAATTTATGAGCATGCAGCACTGTTTACTTTGGAACTACACTCTAGGAGTAACTTGAACAGAAAAAATATTCTACTAATTCAAGATAATATAGTAAAATTTATTATAGATCCTTTATTGTCCGCACTAAAGTATCTTCTTCAAAATGTAGAAAACTCAAAGGGTGGGAAGGAAGAAATAAAATATTTTTTTGACCAGATTCAAAATCCATTTCAAAAAATTTATACTGAATACAAATTCTTAAAATTTTTATCTGAAAAAGGCTACTTTACGAAGTTAAATTATTTTACCATTAACAATGAAATAGCAGAAACTCACATTAACGGAACTTTTACATTGGATGAAAGCATAAGCAAAGGGGTTTTGTTACCACTACCCTTTCAATTCAGAAAAATATTTGAAAAAAGGGATGTTCTAAAAAACTATTTACTTAACCAAGAACGAATTGGAAAAGAAAGTAATATTATTAGAAACATTATACAAGGTCAGTTGTGGCGAGATAAACGAGAACTTTATCCAGAAAAAATTCTAATCCTTTTTTTTATGTATGCAGATGATTTTGAAATAAACAATCCTTTAGGATCTCATGCAGGCAGTCAAAGTATGACGGGTATATATTATTCTTTCCCTATGTTAGAACATACGTCTAAAATAAATGAAATATTTTTAGCAGCTTTTATTAAAGCTAGTGATTTTACAGAATTTGGGAACGATTTGTGCACGAGGTCTTTAGTAGAAACTATAAAATACTTAGAGACTGAAGGAATAGAGTTAAATTTACCTGAAAGTTCCAAAAACGTTCACTTCATTCTAGGCCTCGTTCTCGCGGACAACCTTGGATTAAATCGAATGCTTGAATTTAGCAAGTCTTTTTCAGCTCGGTATTTCTGCCGATTTTGCATTGAAGATAAGAACTCATCAAAATATTTATCTTCAGAAAAAAGCTCATCTTTGCGCACTATTGAAAACTATCAGTCAGATATTCTTTGTGAGAAAGGCATATCCAAAGCATCAATTTTAAACCAAATACCTTCCTTTCATATTATAAAAAATTTTGCTGTTGATCTAATGCATGATATATTTGAAGGCGTGTTCCACTATAATATGGCTTACATTCTAAACGATTTTATTGAAAATAAAAAGTATTTCTCCTTAAACACATTAAATTCCCTAAAGCAAAATTTTACTTATGGAAAGACAGAGATAGGTAATTTCTCGAAACCAGTAACCTGGAACAATATAAATAACCTTAAATTTAACATGTCTGCAAGGGATATGTGGACCTTCATACATTTTATTCCCTTGATGGTTGGGCACTTGATTCTTAAAAAATGATGAGGTTTGGAAATTCTTCAAAAATTTTATTAAGCTAGTAGACCTGTTACTGTTATGGAGTTTTGATGAAACACTTCTTACGGAAATGGAGAAGCGCATAAAAATTCACAACGATCAGTTTGTTAAAATTTTCAACACTACTCTTAGACCTAAATACCATCTTCTTACCCATTACCCTCGTATAATTCGATATTCTGGTCCACCAAAATATTTCTGGAGTTTCAGATTCGAAGCTAAGCATCATATGCTAGAGTCATTACAAGTAGACAGAGTATAGCATTCACCCTAGCAATTAAATTTCAACTCAAATTTGCTTTTTTGGTGGCAAGTTCTCCAGAGTATGATACGACATCTAAACCGTGTCACAAAATGGGAAGTTCCTATATTCAACTTATCTGTTCAAAAGAAAATGTTCCTCAAAATGAAGTTACCTGTTATTCTAAGATAGAATATAAAAGTATTTCCTATGAAATTGGATTTTATTTAACAAAGTCATCTAAAAATGTAACAGAGTTATTCAAAATTTTGGAGATTGTTATGTTTACGCGCAATCCGGGAAATATCTGTATTGTTTGTGCTAAAATCAAGATAGTATACAATGATCACTACGTAGCATATGAAATTTTTGAAGATAATGAGCCTTCCCTTGAAATAAATCCAATACATAACTTTGATGGGCCTCCAATACATAAATACCAATTGTTAAATGGAAAGAATATGATTAGACTTAAAAAATATTTTTAAAAAATATAGGAGATTAGTTACATAAATAACACTTAATAATATAATAAAGATAAATGGGTGTGTATATATATATGTATCTCTTATAATATAATAATGTTTTTTTTTATGTATATAAGATCTTTATTAAACGTTATAAATTGACTCTTAAAATTAAAAAAACAAACAAAAAGTGGCTCTGTAAAAAGGAGAAAAGGCTCTAACTGACTAATATATAAATAACAATACACAAGTCAATAGGGACAACAAGATAAACTAACATTTAAAGGCACAAAAAAGCACGAACTAACAGTATATACGGTTACAAAAATTTTGGAAAATGCCTAAAAGATGAAAAACAAAATTTTTTTTCACTTGTCCCTATTTTGACAATAGGGTAAGTGGCAGTTCCAAGCAGATCCAAATTTTCCAAAAATTATCTAATAAAATTTATTTTCTAAACGATCGAAATTTCAACTTATAAATTTTACAATTTTGTACCGAGACCGAAACTGAATTAGAAACTAATAACCGAACGAACGAAAAAATTTACGCGATACCGTAATAGAGTCCCGCGAGAGCAGCCTGAAGTATCATAGCACAGCACTTGCAACGGTTCCAAAGCGAGGAGAAGCCCCGTGGACTAGAGTTGCAAATGCTGTAGCCTGATATCACCAGCGAAAGACAAGAGCGCTGTCCTGCACTGACGATAGTGGCTGCCATGTGCAGTTGAATGTGGCTGCGTTCGTTGCCAGATATTCAAGACGTAAACGTTTCTTCAATCTGTCAACGAAGTGGCGCTTAAGTGCTTGTGCGTGGTGTTGTGGATCAGTGTTCTGATTCCCATCTCCGGCTCTCATGTAGTACAAGTGAATTGTAGATTTGGCCAGTGTCAACACAAAGCTAATCAAACAGTTCACCCGACTACAAACCTTTGGTCCCCATAGAAACGAAGTCCTAGTAATGCTGAAATTCGGGTGGATCAACTGACACATATCGCGCACCAGTTCCATCAGACTCTGCAAAGCTGGACAAGTGAAGAACCTGTGAAACAAGGTGCCTTCACCAGAACAAACTGTGCAGATCCTTTGAACCCGCCGGTCGATATGTGACAACTGATTAGGATGCTTAAGACTGTGATGCAGCAATTTGAATGCTACATCAGCATCTTTGTAACTAGAAGGATAACTGTAGACTACTCTGCAAGTTATCCCTCCCATAACTCCCATATTCACCCCGAGGGGTATTCGCCATCTGCTGTTTCCTGTATACTCCGGAGGTCTTATTGACATAAGCAGGTCACGGACCACACGTGTTGTAAGTGTGCTGAATGGTGTGTGAGGCGGTCTGTCCAGAACGACAGCATCTTCCAACTTAGTGCCAGGGTCACTGGTCCCAAGTTGGCGAAATCTACCCCGCGCAGAAGCCACCAGTTGTTGTGTTTTTGTGCCTTGGATTATTTACGCTATACGGTATAAGAATATGATTGCGACATGATGAGCGATACAGGTGGAGCACTACTTCCCATCATTGCCAATTTTATTTAGTCACTAGGAAGATCGAAAAGGTACTGAGGTGGACAACGAGTACTCTATGTTTGTAGGTTGCGCATCTATGTCTATCATTTACGACTATTTCCCTATTTACTTATCTATTCTTAACTTAAATACTTGTTATATATTTTTTGCCGTGTAGGCAGACCTAATTGGCTATTCCGAAATTTTTTCAGCTCTCGCCACAGAGCTTCATCAGCGGTTTCCTATATCTGGAGGAGGATCTCCATAAATCTGGTGTAATAACACTAAATTTCTTTAAATATAAATATTTATATAAACTCTTCCTAATGACTTATGAATTTTATTCTTTATATGAGATTTCTTAATACTCCTTCTAAACATTTGAAAGTATACACTTAAAGTGAAAGAGAAACATGAACTTTACGAGACGCGTTTTACTAATACACCTACGGCCCTATAGTGCATGAACACTATAATCATATCGTAACAAAAAGTTATTGAAAACGTACCTCCCTCTAAGCATTTGAGAGTGTATACCTAAAGTGAAATAAAAACGCCGTGAAAACGTACTTCCGGATTTATTGACAGCGGACAGCTGTGTTGTGCCTATTAATTTGTTTGTGAATAACAAAAGGCCGCGTTAATTTTTGCTGTATTAATACTTTGGAGTGTCAACAAATTTGAATAGGTATACTTATATTATTATTATTGAACTTTTGTTAGTTGACTAAGTTATTTCCTTGTCTATCGATGATTCCAATTAAATATACCCTACTCGATGTACATAATAACTAACGTAGTGTAAGCTAAGGTTCCTTAATAAAGGTTTTTTAAGTCTTATTTTTATTAAGGTTTGTGATGCTATTTTTATTAAATGATTTAAATAGAAAATTCTGTTGTTTACCATTGAGTCCTGATGCAAAATATTTCATAAATTAAACGTAATTTTCATTCCGAAAACGTAATACTTTGGATTACAGTTTGCGAGATATAATATCAACTACCAGCACATGGACAGTCTACGTTTTTCAGTGTCACTTCTCTTTAGACTAAAGATTCCTTTCTGTAACGCGTTTGCAACACCAAAAAACGTTCTTCTGTGTACTCTTCTATGCAAGCATGTTTACATCTTCGTCTCGTCTCTGTTTCGTCTTGCTTGAAGGGTTTTTTGGTTTACTCTAATCCTATTAGGTTATCTGGACTGAACTCCTTCTACTTTTCAATGTTCGAAATAGAAGAAGAGTGCGATTGTCAGTCCGTATGATTAATGGTAATGGATTTGGAAGATGGGCTGAGTTTACATATTATATATTCACGTGTTAACCGGGTAATATTAAGAACTCGAAGACTGTAAAAAGGAATAGGTATATTACTTAAGTCATTAATACCATGTTTACTATTATATTTATTTTGAAA
The DNA here is from genome assembly GCA_963924295.1 of Dioctria rufipes. Taxonomy (NCBI): domain Eukaryota; kingdom Metazoa; phylum Arthropoda; class Insecta; order Diptera; family Asilidae; genus Dioctria; species Dioctria rufipes. The sequence goes on along the minus strand of OZ002740.1, from coordinate 70,843,321 downwards.
CTTGTTGATGATGATAGATAATCCACTATTCTCTTTATATCAGTAGGAGGATTATTCTGAGATTTATTTCCATAGTAGATTAATCACTGTCTAAAGTTTTTGTTATGAAGGTTCAGCCTCCTTTAGGATATTATTAATTACCAAGATGGTATATTCATGGTTAACCAGTCACATAAATTGAGGAAGATCCATTTAGGAAGTACCCTGTGGTGATCAATTGTAAGTGGTATTCCATTTTTTATATTTATTTCTTAATAATATTCAGAGATTGCTTATTAACTAGATTATGGATGTGTGGTTTTGTTTATTGATATTATCCCTTATTTATTATTCATTTCAGATACCGAATTTGATGGTGTGCTATACTTTGTGGCGCCGTGCCTGCGTTACTCCAAATTATATTGTGTCAACGCTATACGTTCCTGGTGATATATGCTGCTTATACTGTTCTTAATGATTATGACACAATGAATTATGCGAGTCGTGAAAACTTCACCAACTCAGTGCTATGGGTTTGGGCATTGATTATCTTCTTAAGTATATATTCATGTTAAATTTCTATAAAAATTTTGTTTATAGTTAAAAAGTTATCTTTTTTTGTTATTAGGGTAAAGATCCAGTATTCGGATCTAAAATTTAGTATTCAGACGCAAATTCAGTATTCGGATATCCTTATGATTCTAATTTTATATTCAATTCGTTTTTAATTACCTAAAGATATTTATTTCTTTTTGGTTGGATTTCATTAAATATTTTCTGGTCGTATGACGGCTTTTTTTTATTACTGTTTTATTCGTTTCGCTATCCTTTTTCCTTCTCTTTCTAATGTATTTCACTGCGTCTTCATATTCAATTCATTTTCTGGTAAAACTATGTGTTGATTTATGGAGATTTGTTTTGCATTAGATTTGTTATTTATGTATATATATATTTTCTTACCGTGCTATTTCTATGATTCGTTAACCACTACTTCATGTGGGGTGTCTTTGCTATATGGAGTGGATCTTTATATTCCACTGTTTTAACTTAATACTCTTATATCTCATAAGATATAAAATGGACATCCAGGCCAGTTGATGATGTCCTTTTTTGATATATAAATATATTTTATTTATTTTATCTGTCCACTCTTATTTTTTGGATTTCTTACTTTGCTTCAGGTTGTGTCTTTTCTTTAATTCTTTATATACTTGTGGAGATTCCTTGGGTTCTTCTTAGTCTGGTTTCTTGGTTTAAGTCGCCTTGGCTTATGGAATTCGTGCTTATAATATATTCTTTATATATTTTTTATAAATTTTAATTATAGATCTTACCGATGTTTGCGTGTTCTCTTAGTTGTTCTATTGGAATCCAATGTGGTGTTTGGCTGATTATTATTTATTCTTAGTCTTTTTTGGTTGTTCTAATCTTTTTTAAAAAATATCACACCTATTCCGTTGAAGTTAATGTTATTTATAAATCTTTATACTATGTGTCATTTGTTCTAAACAATTTTTTATGGTGACCGGTTGCTTGTTATATGGAATATGTTGTTCCGTTGTTACAGTATTTAATTTAATCCTCGTGTTTAGTTAATACTTCAACCCATTCCAATAATATAATTACGTAATATTATTGATGTTGGGGTTTCCGTCTACCTTGTAGCCGGCTTCAATTTCGGGATGACTCTTTTTCACTTCGCAATTTCTTCTCCCAAGCAATTCTTGTAGGTGTGAAGTTGGGTTGGGTGTCGCTAATGGATTTGGCTGTATATTTTCCAGTTATACTGATGCCTGTCTGCCTATTGTGGGGTGACTAGTCGACGTTATATGGGGGTATGGATAACAAGATTCGATTGGTGAGGCTATTTGTGTTAGCTTGGCATTTTTTGGCCACTGAATATCAATTTAAATTTAAAAGTTTTTATATTAACTTCTATTTATTGATTCTTTTAAGATTTTTTGCTATGTGCTATGATATACATTGTTCATGGTACATGTTTATGGACATTTATCGTGTTCCTTTCATGAGAGTGATATACCTATTTGAATCATTGGAATTATATAAATACTTCATGTGTCCCCATTTGGATGTATGTCCTAGGATGTATATGTGCAATCCTGGTTTCATGATCGCATTGGCATATGCTATCATGAGTTTATCTCCCGTTTTGTTGTTCCTAATCTTTGTTATGATTTGTATTGTTGGATGTAGTGTGTGATTTTGGGACATGTTATGCGCTTTGAGTGGGCTGTTGTTTTGTATATAGTTCTGTACCGTCTGATGTATGCCTAGTCTATTAGTGTGCACTAGATATATTGTACAGCAGTCTGCGCAATGTAATTTTAATATTAAGTACCAGTTTTCTGGGCTGTTTAAATTTGTAGTATCGTTTAAAAGTTTACTAGGCAGTTGTATTAAGCCCCTCTTCTGATATTTCTGTCTTAATCTATGTTCTTGAGCGTTATATGGAATAGTTCTTACTGTGTCCGTGATCTTGCGTAAGTCCTTGATATATTTGGCCGTGAGTTGGTTCAGATACGCCACTTTTATTGTATCTTGTTTTAGGTTCGTGGTTGAGATGTGGTTTGATGTGTTTCCCACGTCCCCGAAATCCATTTCAATCATGTTTTCTTCCCATTTTTGTTTAATGTACTTAATAAGCTTGTCCTTTTTTCGGTTCTCTATATCTTGTTTGTTCATTGCTTGACTAAATCAGTTTGATATGACCGCTCTAGGGTAGTTATTGTTGATAAGTTCATCGATGATGATGTTTATCACCACATCTAAGTAGTCTTGATGAGTGGCTTTTATGGCATATGTGATTCTTTGAATTATTGCGTTCGTTATGTATCCAGTTGGTTGGTTCGAGAAGAAATTTATCAATCTATTTGAGGATATAGGTTTCCTGTACCATTTTGTTTGGAATTATTTGTCTTGTGTTATTATTGTGAAGTCTAAGTAGTTGATTTGCTTATCAACTTCTTTTTGTACAGTAAGTTCCATTTCTAGGTTATTTTCTAAAGTTTTCTTAATGTTTTCTATACTTATTTCTTTAACGTATAGTAAAAAATCATCTACATATATTCTAAGGAAGATCATTCCCATTCCTTTGAGTCCATTTAGAATTTTGTTCATGTGGTAGTCTATGTAGATACTGGCATATTTGGCCGATGTTTTACCTCCCATTGGTGCCCCTTTGGTTTGTCTATATACTGTATGGTTTACTTTAAAGTAGTTGGCCTGACCTATATCAAATTCAATTATATTCATCAGATTTTTGATGTTGTATGTATCTTGTATTTGTGGGCCTATTTTGTTCTTTATTATGCCTTTTAGTTTTGTCATATTTATGTTGTTGTACATATCCTTGACGTCCATTGTGATCCATATATATCCATCCTTGTGCTCTACCGCTTTGATTTCGTTAATGGCATGTAGCCTGTCTTTTACATTGAAATCATGTTTGAGACAGTTTGCTTACCTCATTCTATCTAGGGCTCTATTTATGTAGTGCCCTAGGGTAGTGTTGATGGCTTTAGTTTTAGCTACAATTGGTCGCATTTTGAGCTGTTCCTTGTGTATCTTTATGATAGGGTACATGCTGCTGATCTCGATTTCGAATTTGTTGAGGTCAATGAGCATTCTTATGTCTTCGTTGCTTAGTTTTCTACCTTTATTGTTTGTTTCTAAAAACAGTCCTTCTCTTCTTATAAGGTTAATCTTAATTTGGTATGAACGTTTCATTGCACTTTGAATTCTTCCCAAATTGTTGGTATTGATGGGTGTGTATATCCCATTACTCATACCTTCTTGGATCATTTGGTTGAGTAATTTTAGATATTCTGTTTGATAAATGGTCACAGTGGTTTTGCCTTTGTCAGCTTCTAGGATTTTGACATCAGATCTGGTGTTGAGGATGTTCTTGAGATTTCCCAAAGCTTTGGTGATGCGTGCATCCATTTTTGTGGGTTTGTATTTCCTCACCATTTTTTCGTATTTGTTTGTAGTCTTACATATTAATTTCATTTTATGTGAGTAGTCCATAGGATACTGTTTTTCAATGGAGTTTCCTATTTCGATTAGTGTGTATATAGTCTCTGTTGGATCCATGGTATTTATGGGTGGGATAAATTTCGGACCGTATGATAGGATTGCTTGAATGTCGTCTTCCAGGTGCATGTCAGTAAGATTAATGAGCTCTCTTTCAATGATTCTCAGTGTCATATATATTTTGGACCTGTAGTAAAAACGGATTAGATTGATTATCATGGGTTAGCAGAATCAGTCTACATGGTGTGGTCTGATTTAAATATTGGAAGAGGTGTGATAATTTCTAGTCCAAGATTCCTTGGTCCAACCTACATCCGTCTGTCGGAGTTATATTACCAGAGATGCTATTACATCATCTTTACATCTTCCATCGCCCCCACCGATCTCCACCCACTTCCCCTCAAAGATCCTTTTTTCCAGTGATAGGTGGTGGCTAGAAGTGGATGTGTTTACCCTCCCAGGTCTTTAAAACGATAGATTTATACCTTCTGCGATTGCAGTTACCTTTGTGGTAGGGCCATCTGCTCCCCTCATTTCGAACCGCCATCACCTATCAGCATCATATCTACCATCTCGCCTTTTTCTAGGAGCCATAACCAGGTGTTGTGTTTTTGTGCCTTGGATTATTTACGCTATCATGTTATAAGAATATGATTGCGACATGATGAGCGATACAGGTGTAGCACTACTTTCCATCATTGCCAATTTTATTTAGTCACTAGGAAGATCGAAAAGGTACTGAGCTGGCCACGAGTAGGGTAATCACGCCTATCTCTAGCCATCACTATATCACTGAGAACGAAAGGTTATGTGAAAGATCGAGGAGAATAGTCAGCGTGGACGAGATAGCTTAAAAGAATTCCAAGCATCACTGATTCGCAGTCATCAAAGGTTATTTACTAACGAAACAATTTGTGGAATCATTAACTGTAATAAGATAAAAAAATAGAAAAACACTTACCACACACAGTCTCTTAACTTATTAATTCATTTGTTAAAATTCGTGTTTAACCAAACACCGTAGATGCTTCCAGTGCTAGCAAAACTGCTGATGAACTCCGTGGCTGGAGAGAAACGTTCAGTAAAGCCTGTAACTGCCTCCACGGCTCTCTTATTTTTAAGTACTCAAACCACATTATAACTTGTTAAACAAATCTAATACGCGGGACACACTTTCGCTGTGTTAATTATCTATTTAAAGATAATTCATCCTCAAAAATTTTCACTTGTAATAAACGGATAGTATTACATTAACAACAATAAAACTACTTAGCAACACCAACTTCGGATTATTCCAATCAGAGATGAGTCCTCCACTATCAATTTATGATAGACGAATAGAATTACAATACAAATAGTAGAGTTACTCTTATGGAATGACCATGATTCGTTCTACTCCAATCCATAACTTGCGAAAAATAATAATAATAATAATAATATAGGACTGTCAATTGTATCTGTTAAGCAAGACAAGTTTAAGAAAGTAATATTTAGAAAATATGAGTCTTGAAAACTACAACGTCGAAAGTTCCGGGGATATGGATCGGTCAATGCAAGATTATTTAATGAACTGTTTGACCGAAACTGACTCTACAGGCAACTTAGTAATTCCAAGTGATGCAATATTAATTAACATTGACAGTAATGACACATATCAGGAATTAACCAATCTTCTTCTAAGCTGGAATATGAGCATGTAAGTTATCAACAAGTTTATTTGTAAGAACAATAAGTAACTCTATTATATTTTTTTAACGATATATAAATTCAAGCATATGGAATCGACGTTGAAACATTAAAAGTCATGAAAATGAGACACATTGAAGATTACTTCCCAAAAGATCTTGTTAGCCTCAGAATAAAATTTAAGCATCATCTTTTTACTTGGCAGAAAGAAAAGGTAAATTTGTCATTATACTTTTATTAATACAGAAGGCTAAACTAGTTTACTTAAACATAAGGGAACATTCGAGGATGAATTACCAAGATGCCATTGCTATATGAATAGTAATTCAAACTATAAATGCATTGACTCTCCACAAACAATTACGGAATCAGATTCTACACCAACAGAATCTGATGTAAGTGAAATCCAAAAGTATCTGTCATATGTAAGTTACATTTTTCGCTACTACATATTTATATAAAGGGTTTTCCAATAAGACGTGTTATTTTAATTAGCCCGATATTTCGGTAGATGTCCCTTTTGGAGCTGCCATTTTTTTGACATTTGACAAGTAGAAACTACGCCATTAATAAAAAAGGAACGATACACGATTCAACAACGCATTGAAATTATTAAAATTCACTATAAAAATGGTGAAAATGTGGCAGAGACGGTTCGTAAAACTCGAACATTTTTGGGTCGTCGTGAAGCATCTCATCGGACCGCAATACAGAAATTGGTAGAAAAATTCGAGCTGTCGGGACAAGTTAGTGATGTGAAGAATAAAACCCGTGCACGTCGCTCAAGAACAGCCGAGAATATTGCTGCTGTAGCCGAAAGTGTTGAAGAAAACACAGTTTGTCCATTCCTCGTCGTTCTTTGGAATTAGGCATTCCACAAATGTCATTACACCGTATTTTGCATAAAGATTTGGGTCTTAAGGCTTATAAACTTCAGTTAACACAAGAACTCCAGCCGGCCGATCATCAACAACGTCGAGTCTTTGCTGATTGGGTCCTTGAAATGCATAAAAATGATCCGGAATTCTACCGAAAACTCATCTTGAGTTATGAGGCCCATTTCCACCTCGATGGCTTCGTCAATAAGCAAAATTGTCCCATCTGGGGCTCGGAAAACCCAAGAGTTATTGTTGAAAAGCCTCTCTATCCTCAACGTGTGACTGTTTGGTGCGGTTTATGGTCCCGCGGGGTCATTGGACCTTACTTTTTCGAAAATGAGGCTGGAGCAACAGTTACGGTGAATGGATTGCGCTATCGACAGATGATTAATGATTTTTTATGGCCGGAATTGGATGGTATTGATCTGGACAACGTTTACTTTCAACAAGACGGCGCTACGTGCCATACAAGCAACGAAACCATTGATCTTTTACGGGAAAATTTTCCGGACCGTGTTATCTCTCGAAGAGGTGATCACAATTGGCCACCGAGATCTTGTGACTTAACACCTCGCGACTTCTTCCTTTTGGGCCACGTGAAAGAGAAGGTCTACGCCAACAGCCCAGCGTCGATTCAGGACCTCAAAGATGGAGTTCGTGAGGCTATCGAGGACATAGGGCAGCCACTTTGCGATTTGGTTATGGAAAATTTCACGAAAAGGATATGGTCCTGTAGGCGTGGTCGTGGTGGTCATTTGGCTGATGTTATTTTCCATTATTAACGGCATATTTTCCTCTTTATAATGAAATAAAGATCCGATCATTTATCTCAAAAACTGGTATTTTTCTTTGAATATCAAAATAACACCTCTTATTGGAAAACCCTTTATATACTCCATTTCTTGAAAGTTCAAATAACTACTGTCATCCCTTACTGCATAATGGGTTCTTTTCCTCATTATACTACGGACGTAAGATTTGGGATCCTTGATTTGTAGACATTGGTTAAAAGGAACCTTAATATCCTTCCGGAAAATATTCTTAGCACCAGCTGGGGAAAATATTTAATTCACAATTCTTCTTTCATAAGCTGTATTTATATAAAATCAACCCTCCAAAATGACATATTAGACCGCTCATATCTAAAGAGTAAAGTTTAACAGCGAAATTTTCCACAACTGACTTCCAGATTACTTAAATCAAGCATGACAAATTGGTAAGGCGACCCAAAGATTTGAGGAGAAAAAGGAAAGATTGTTTAAATGATTTAAGACAAGGGAAGTCATCCATATAATTCGAAGGTTAAAACTTTAGGCAGCTAATTTCGTCTGCTTTAAAAAAATGAGGAAGGATTTTAATTAATGAGTGGTTCTGGTTATAAAATTATCGCTTAAATCTTAACGATTTGTTATTCTCATATCTTTCAGACATTAGGAGTTAATTTTGATAAAATAATGCAATACGACTTTGTATCAGTTCTAGTTCTTGATGACTAATTTTGTTTTCATACTGGGCTGGATACAGAATTCTCGTGAGGGAGGAGGCAACTTTGGCCTTAAAGCGGTTTAAGCTGGAAATTTATTAAAAGTTCGAAGGCATTCGCCCCTCATTGACGTACATGAATGGACTGCTTAATTATGTAATTCATGTCACACCAATTTTGTTGACAGCGTTGCCATTTCGAGACAAATATCCCCGAAAGCTTCAAAAGCTTTCTATTATTTTCGTTAGGTTTCAGTAGTGTTCAAGGGTCTCGTTTCAAGATTAACACCGAGATTTCTATTTTAACAATTTATTTCGATTTCACTTTATCCTAGCTTCTATCAAAAGATATCACACTGACCCGTTGTTGCATTTAACTCTCCACATTTCTTATCTATTGTTTCATCTATAATTTTCCTCTTTCAATCTAATAATGTGAAATAGTTTGATTCAAAACTACCTTAAATGTATGCTTCTGCCATCTACATGCCAAGAGAAAAGATATTATTATCAAGTTCTCTTCTGATTACTTGACATATCAAACCTGGCAGTCAATAGTGTGTTGTGTTGTTAACAATTGAGTGGATCAGGATCAGGTAAGTATTTGGCGATTATTGCCGTTATCACGGCTGGCTTGGCATTCCAGTAGGGTGGAATGCGTTCGGCACCTCAGGTTTTAAAACTAAATAAGTTTTGAAAATACTGTTACAATTTTATCGAGAGGGAGATTTTGTACTGAATAGCTAGCAGTGGGGGACACGGTAACTTTAATAATCGAAGTGCGATGTAATTGCACGAGAGCTGGATATCAAAGTAGGTCAGCAAAAAAGTGGATGGAAGTGTTGCAGGAAAATCGAGCTTAGAGGTAGGCTTGCAAAATTCGAAGTTGTGTTCAGTGTAATCAGCTGGGGTCTAGTTGATTATATCGGTGGCCACCCAAGCTGGTGCAAGTTCGCAATTTTTCTGCAGCTTTTCTTCCCCAGTAGAGAATATCGTTTTCGAAAGTTCTAAATGAATGAAACTTCTCTCCGATATGAATGGACTGCGTAAATCTAGTGTAGTTTCGATTACGACTTACGTCTGTGAATACGAGGATGTGGTTCCTGCGCGTGTGCGGGTGCCAATCGTGGTTGGATAGGTAAAATTATTATTATTATTAAGATTTTCGTGCAGTCTGTTGCAACTGTGTCGGGATTTTGGTTCTTAGTTCCTTTTGTCTTCTGTGGAGGGCTTTCCCTTTGGTTTTCTAGTCTACAATTTAATTCGACGTGGGAGAACAAATTCGCTGAGGTGCAATGCACGGCCAAGATGGCGACCGCAGTAGGTGAGTAGAACACTTTCGATAGAGCTTTTCGTTTTTTGATGCACAAAACAAAACTATGGTTGTCTTAAATTTTCGTGATGTTGAGGAAAAGTCTAAGTTTAGGCGGTGACAAGCACTTTAATAAATAAATTTTTTATAACAATCACTCAAATTAAAGATGGAAGAAGTTAAAAATGTAACACTGTCCAGATACGAATTTTTATAATGCAATGTGCTTAAGGTTCTGGTACTCACCTCAAAACCCGTTCTCGAACGGCCACAACCTACGAATTGCAGTTTTCCCGACGGGAAATTCACTGTCAATACAACTAACACTAATTTAGTTATCCTTAGTTTTTATTCACTGTAAACACAGCGTCTTTTGTGTACAACTCCTTTACTTTTATTTATTACTATTTCTTGTTGCCTTTAAATAATTTCAATCCCGTATTTTCTCGCACACGACCTTATTCTTTGCCTTCTACGAACTGCAAAAAGGAAGACTTCTTTTTCTTCCTTTTTCATTCTTCTTGACCGTTCACTTCGGGATGCTGGAAATCGCCTATTTCAATGGGTATGGATTCGGTCGTTTTCTAATTAGCGAAATTTTGTTATATTTATTCTTAATTACAGATTATTTTAAATTCTGCTCATAATAAATTCAATTCACTTGCAATCCAATTTTTTTGATTATACTAATCTATGTTATCTAATTCGACTACTTAAATTTTAGGGCAATTTCGTAACAATACTTTTTAGAGATACCTTCAGTTAGTAGGCGTTGTTTTAGAACGAAGAAAATTTTGAGGAAAACAATAATAAAATTTAATTCTGATAGTGAGAAAAGTTGTCAAAAGGCTTACGGTTAGAGTTGGATTAATTAGAAAAAGTTTTGTTTACGCCGGCTATCCCTCAAGTAGACGCTAACAGGACTCCAGGAGCAAGTTCATAAAGTCGGCTGCATCCAGCTATGGTAGCTGTAGATGTGGCTATCGTCGTTCGGAAATGCAATAGCCAGTTTTTTGTCTTGGCTAAATTAGCCGGTCTCGTAGTCGACTGCAGACGGTCTCGTAGTCGACTGCAGCCGGTACCGACTTGAGAGTGCTACCGAGCCATTGAATAAATAACTAATAAGGAAGCGGGGTAACGTGCGAATACATTGTACGTGTTTAAGCATTTCAATGACAGTGTGTTCTATGGTTGGAAGGAGAAATGACAAGAGGGCCTCGTTGCTATTTTGTGTCAGTTCAAAATTCTAACATTTCATAATTTTGAAAAGAAGTTCTCGATTTGAATTCACAATATTGTGTAAAATAAATAATTAAACGTGATTTTTACGTAATAGCAGTGTGAAATAAGTGCGAGATATTCTTTAGTGAACGATATTTTTTGTAATAGAGACTCCAGAGTCTTAAATTATCATAATGAAGTGCGCTGTGCTGTGCTGCAGGAACGAACAGAGTTATTGTCGTGGGAAATCATTCTTCTAGTAACTTTAATAGCTTTTCTTATTAATTATAGTGTTTCTAACAAAATAATAGTAAAATATTTATAAAAATAAACAGCCATGGCAAAAAAATTGACATTTTACCAATGCCGGTTTGTTTGTTTACAATTGTATTGTCATTGGTTTCTAAATTATTTCAGTCATACAAAGGCAACGCCAAGAAATATTATCTGAAGCTAAGTGGGCGCTAAAAATGTGTTTATTTTACATAGGAATTTGGATTATAAAAATGTTCCTCTTCAGAATGTCAGAATTTCATTACTGCCATGACAAAACGAATACAACAGAGCACAGTAATACATTTCGCCGAGTGGCTTACGTTTCACCCGATATGCCGTTTCCTTATTAGTTATTTATTCAATGTACCCAGATTAGCTAAGTAACACAAACGCATTAGATTTCACATTTTTGTTTGTTGTTCGTTTCAAATTACAGAAGAGAAACGAAATATTTTTATAATAATGGCAACTGTAACGATTTATTTGAATGAGCTTGCGGAGTCATTTATTGATTTAATTAACGAAGCAGGTAATATATTTTGTTTTTTTTTTTAATTATATAAGTACATATGTATAGTAAATAAAATCTTAATTTGCAGGAAATGTAACTCGTACCTGTTTAGACGAAGACATGGCTGAAGCAATTGGCCTTATACGAATAGAGCAAGGATACAAAGTATATGGTGAGGAATATGCAATTCCTCATGCAGAGGCGGTAAGTTTAAGCTGCAATTTCATTCACTAAGTTTATAAATATATCTTATGTAGAATGACCCGGTGAATGCAGCAACGACTAGAGCCAGAATGCCGATAAATGTGCAAGAAACCACCACTGAAAATGGTCCAAAGTGTAGTGGTAATGGAAATGTAAGTGAGTTGAAGTGGGCTGAGATGAGCTCATCAAAAATCAAAAAAAAAATTTATGCATCACAAAAACTGTTTTATCTCAAGATATTGATCACTGGCATATATAATATGAACTGACTACGTTCATAGAAATGCCCTGCAAAAAGTTGTCTCACTTCTTTACTGCTGACTGTTTCAGTCTAACCACGAGGTACCAATTGAGAGGAACTGCAAACAACAAATAAATACGAAATAAATGTTAAATTTTACTGATAAAATTGTTTTAACAAAGGCAATATATTCATAAGATATGCAGCAGAAATTCGAAACGTTTTACTTTAATCGCTTTTCGAGCTGTGCGCTCATTTTTTCAACTTCATAAACAATTGAGCCCTGAAATAAAAGGTTAAGTAATGCATATTATATATGTCAGTGGGCTGGTGGCAGTCCTTGGAAGATTTTCTTATCAGATTGATTTAACATAGGAAGATATAGTTGGCCAATGGCGGCGGAACTGCTTGTAGTGCAAAAGATGTTAAAGTAACTGCTTCCATTATAAATGTTTATAGGAATGGACACAAGTGATCAATTATTGTCTAAAAAACAGAAAATAGTAGCTGTTCCTATAAGGTATAAACTGCACAATTTTTAACCAATTCTGGATTGGACTCTGAGAAATCAGTTCACTCTTAGAATTGAACCAAAACCTTCTACACTGATCACGAGTTACTTACCGGCAAAGTGCTTCAAAATGAACAAAAACGGAAAATTATTAATAATATTAAATATTATTTCAGTCAGAAAACCATGGACTGAGCGGGGAGCTGTTGAAGGGTACTTAAGTAAGGAATGATAACGTATGGAAGAAAATAGCGCAGGATATAAAAGACAACGCTTTCGATTTGACAGGCCGCCAGTGTGAGTTTAAATTTCAAAAACTTATCCAAAAGTTTACACGCAGCCGGGACAACAACAGTAAGCTGGCGCAACTCCAATGACGTGGGCGTTACTGGAAGATATATTTTGTAGAGAGCATAATGTTGAGCCCCCAGCAATTGCTGACTCGCTAACTGTGAGAAGGGCCAAATGCCACACAAGAGTATGAGCACGCGCAAAATGACGAAGAAACTATTGCGCTAGGACCATCGACAAGCCGTCGATGTAAAATACCAATAGGTGAGCGTTTACTCCAGCAGTTGACTGAGGCCAGTCAAGAGCGAATAAAGAGCAGGGAGAAAAATGATGAGGAGAAAAGAGTGAGCAACAAATTCGTGCCCAAAAGGAAGTCGCAGAGGCCATGATAGATGCAACCACAGCATTGAGAGAAGCCACGAAGGCTTATATGGATACAACGAGCAAATTGCTCAATAATCTTTAATTTCTTTTCTGCCAATTGGAAATGAAATTGAAAACGCCAGTTTCATAGTGTTAAAGTTTCTTAAGTTCTCTATTAAGTTTTTTGTGCGGTCTTTTTCTTAATTAATTTTTTTTTTTTTCTAAATACAATTCATAAAACTAATGTTTGTGATATCTTGAAGCTTTTTTGTACAATATTTTCTTCAAAAACTTCCTGGCACATCAAATGACATAAATGAACGCAACTCAAGGCTTGTTGACTATTAACAACACGATTAATACGGTTACTGGTTGCACTAACAGCAGCTTGCGGTAGTCCTTCAATTAAATAGGATTCTCTTGAATCTTTCGGGAATCGACGGCAAATATTGTTCATGACACAACGTGCCAAAATCATTACAGGAATAGTTTCAACACGGTTCATATCTACGTATCGCAGTCTTCTCCAATGCCCAAAAGGTAGCGCAAAACTCCTTTATATAATGTAACGAGCTCTAGAATGAGCTTTATTAAATTTTATTTGTTTTCTGGTTAGGCTTTCGTTGTCCATAAATGGTGGAATACATCAGTTTTGAGGACTATAAACAGGCATTCCCTGGGAAAAAATCATTTTTAGAATTTTCTATCCTCGAATAAATGCCAGAGTTCCGAAAAATTCTTGCGTCATGCCAAGAGCTCGGAAACCTAGCATTTTGTTGTCACATATGGCTTGAAGTGTATTTGCGTTGAACTTTTTTCGGTTTGTATAACAATACGCTTGATCTTTAGACGCTTTAATCGGGATATAAGTTCCATTTACAGCGCCAATGATATTAGAAAGCCCTGACATCTCCTGGAATCCATGCTTAATTTCATTTTGCTTATCCACTATGGGCCAAGTTATGACTGTAGAACCTATTTTATTTAGTACATCTATTATCCGAAAGAAATTGTATGAGAGAGTAGACTTTGAAATCCAAAATCGCTCATTTACGGACCTTGAAATATCATTAATTAAACTTTATACGAAAAAACTCTTGCACTTATAAACCTATAGCTTTCTTGATTAGCTAAGACCCGTATCACGGATAAAAGTCACTTCTTAACAGGAATGGGGGAACGGCCACTGCATTGAATCATTTCCAATAAATTTTCAAATGCCTGTCGGGTTACTCTAAAATTTTCTTGAAATTATTTTTCATTATAATTCTGCACATTCCTTTCCACATAATGCAAAATTTCAATTGGTTTTTCTTTTCAGTGATGTATTATATTAAAAACCACAGCCTCGTCTTCCCCAGAATCGTCATCAGTATCTGATTCTGGGGGATTAGCGCTATTAAAGGTCGCCTGAAATTAAATATTAGAGGATTCTCCGAAAGAAAAAACATCGTAGTTACAATTTTTGCTGCTATCTGTATTATTTTTTGCGAAAATTCACTGCTAATAACTACAGCAGTAATACCAATTTTAATTTTTGCTTCAGCGTCAGACATTTTCGGTTTTTCATATGCACTTTGACAGTTAGCAAAGCAACGCCTAAATACAATCGTGTATTTACATGAAATATAACTCATACTCAAATGATGACATTTCTGACGCTGGCAATGACTAAATTCGTTCATTAAGTCAGGAGCTGCTATGTAGCTATGCCTGGCTGCGTATAGCTATGACTGGCTGCGGCTGTGGCTGTAGCCGACTTTATGAACGCGCTCCAGTAAACGCACCTGCACTGTTTTCTGAATTCTGACATTTGTGAGCATATCTACTCCACAGTATTAATCCTCATCCAAGAGTATAAATTGTAACTATTCTGCATCAAATTGCTTTGCATGTTTACAATGAATTTCTATATTATTATTTTATAATATTCTTATTTCTAATGTTATAATATCGGGTCGGTGTGGGGAACAATAATGTTCATAGGTTATGTTAATCTAATGGTTTTCTATTACAGATAATTACATGAAACAACTGGACTGAATGATATAATGCATGTAACAATGGATATACAATCATCAGGTAAGTATTTAATGAATTATACAACTAAGCATTGGTTCTTTGTTGCTATTTTTATTTTTTATGTAATGTCTAGTACGCGACGCAGAAGTTGCAACAGAAATTTAACTTGTATAAAGCTTAAAATGTCTGTTAAATTATACTAATAGGTACAGTAATTTGTGTGATATGTCCATATTATTATTTATTTCATCAAAACAATATATATTAAGAATATATCTTTTATGAATCCAAAACCTGTACAATATACACCCAAATTCATTTACAAACTACTTAACTAAGCTCAATGCACCTGCCAGCAAGCTTTCCAAAGGAGTAGATCAACTGAGATATCTCTACATTCTATGGTTACTGTCATTGAATGGGAACTGGATAACGGAATATATACCTTTGCAGCCTTTCTGGAATTCGTGGGGGCTTTGACAGAGTTATCCAGATTTGCTGTGTGAGGCAGCTTTTTGACAAGGTGTTGTTTGCACTGTAGTACGATGAATTGGCCGAATGCTAAAACAACGAAGCTTGACTAAGAGTTTCTCAGTGTGCTGGTGGAGAGAGAGAGAGAACTGTTGGTTGACTTACTGCTGTTAGTTGACTCACTAATCACATCGCAAATAATTTGGGATTTTCATGTGAAGCATATGCCCCTCTACTCATCTCCAGCACATCATGGCTGCTGTCTGTGTGCTCAATTTACAAGGCCTAAATACTTTTAACGACTGGTGCTCTCATCATGATCTAACAGTTAACCCAATAAAGACCAGGTTGGCGCTCTTCTCCAGGAGACGTAAACTTGGAAAATTTGTTGTTCTGAAGCTCTTTGAACACACTCTGCAACTGCTTTCCTGTGTCAAGCACCTCGAAGTGTACTTTGATTCGAAGCTGACGTGGGGACTGCATTTGAAGGAAAAAGTAAATGTGGCTATAGGGGTCTTCGCTCAATGCAGGAGAACATTTGTCTGCACATGAGAAATGAAGCCGTGAGCTGAGCACTCGATAAACATCTCGATTGTACGAAATATGCTCACGTATGCCTCCTATGTATCGTGGCCGAGGAAGCAAGTGTGATTCGGAAGCTAGCACGCCAGCAAAGACCTGATAGGCTAGTAGTTATATTCTCCATGGGATCCACTTCATATGCCACCCCTGGTTTTTATCATTCAGGCAGATGTCAAAAGGCTTGTGTGGGAGGATGGCTGGTTCTTTCAATTATTCATTGTCGTGTGTCTTAGAAAGGAAAAGCCTCTGGCCCGCATGCAACTTGATGTGAAGGTAACAGAGCTTTGTTCTGGTCGTCCATTATGTGTGAATTTTCCTGAAATAAAATCACAGGCTGAGCGAAGTGCCTTATCTAGCCTTCCCGGTCTGGAGCGAAGGGCCTTATCCAGCCTTCCCGGCCTGTTCTCACTAACGAGGGAGGCAGTGTTAATAATTACTTTCTTGATCCTGACATTGAGTTAGAGTACTCACTTGGAAGGCACCCCGCTGTCTTCCAGGGTCGTCATCGCAATAGGAGCGAAGATAGGATAAGATCACTGCTATCCTCTCGGATAGTCAGGGAGCCTTGAAGTCTCTAAGCGGCTCTCGGATAACATCTCAGACACTGGGGGACTGAAGGTAGTCTTTAGATAAGCTGTATATCCACAACACAGTGTCTCTTCCGTGGGTTCTTGGGCACATGAGGATCATGGGGAATGAATGGGCTGACTTCTCCCTTCCTTCCGAGACCCGCTGTAGATGTTGTCACTTCGGTTGTCGAGTACTTGCAGGTGTACAAAACATTTTTTTTATGGACCTAATAGGAATTGCTGCGCCTTTCTCCTGGGCCTCTGAAGAAAATAATGCAGGTCTTTACTCGGAACGGCTGTACATGCTATCCTATCTGTGGATGAGCAGAAAAACTGACCTCACCTAGACCCGATGTGCTTCTGCAAATTGAATTAAAAAAAAAATTCTTAAAACGTAAAATCTGAAATAACTCAGAGGCCATGCCGAATTTGACAAAGAAATATTTATGCTATTTGGCTGAAAATTTTCCATAACCTTAACACTTAAAATATTTAGATTTGTTTCAGAGACACCTTGTATTTTGTTTAAATGAAAGAATTAATGACGAATTGTAACTTTGCGAAGCACGGGAATTAAAGCGCTACGTATGCTACGTCTACCGATACAATACATAGCTTGTACGAGTATGTATGTATATACTTGTTTGAAAAGTTATTAAGTTTGACTTTATTCTGTTTTTTTTTGTAATTGTTGGCTAAGTATTCTAGTGCAGCTATCGCAGTTAACAAAATATTATTAAACCGGGCTTGTTACAAAATACAAAAAAAACACGGCAGACGTTGACCATTACTTTATTAATAAGAAAGAGTAGACAAGACCAGCAAAATAATGTCTGCAAATGAATATCAATTACTAACCTCCGGCGCGTCCCTGCACACCATCGCGCTCTGTAAGGAAAATAGAAAAAGGTACAAGTAAGAACAGGTCTCACTGAGTAAAACCTAAATCCTAATCATAAAATTCCATCACACCCTAAGAAACCCTCCGAGGCCATAATGTAATTCATGGTCACCCGGAGGAAACGCACTCACTTATACTAGGCCTAATTTTCATTACTTTGGTCACCAGGTAATCCAATTATGCTACCTAGAATTTTTCTAAGCTAACTCAAACTTTACTCACCCATTCAGTCCTTCACTAGTCACTTAAAATACTCAGGAGGCTACAACCTACCACTGGCATGCACAATTTCAAACTACCTACGCCATGCAAATTCCATGCAGAAAAATATAAAACTCGTCGCAACTACATAATGTGTCCTTGAGTATTCTCAGATACTTTCTCGCCTCATTGAAGGAATTTAAGGAAATTCTTTTATTTCCGAGATCCCTTTTCCAAGAACTATGCAGTAGTTATTTATTTGATTTATTACTGCATTAGCTTACTTCTGGACTCTGCTGACAATAGTAAAACATTTTATTCTAAAATAAATCTCTTGCTTTACATGTACTAACTCAATACAATAATATTCAAAGATTTGCTTCCCGTTATGCAAAATTAAATTAAATTTCTCCAATTACTAGTTAAAATTATTTTTTTAAATGTTTGTTTTGCCTCCGCCCCTTTTCAGATATGTTCTTTTTCAAATCTACGGGTTTTTAATTTTCTGGAGACTAGGAATATGGAAAGTTTCTAGACCCCCGTCTATTAGAATAAGGTTGAGATATCCACATACAAGTCCTTTTATTTCGTATGCTTTAGTTACATATAGACAGAATATACGAAGACTGTGGTGAAAATAATTTTCGTATAGGTATACCTATGTATAATGTTATCACTATCAGTATCCGCATTAGTAGATTTCGAATACATTGAGGCAACGTAGTAATCTGAAGCATTTAATATAGGTCAGATTAAGTCAACTTAATACATTACCAATTCCACCATATATTCAAATCCATGCAATTGCTAACAGTGCCAATCATTTAATCATTTTAACGCGAAAAGTTGTCCATTAATATTTTTCGATTCGAACGTGATAACAAACTGTCAACGAGCAAAAATAAATTATTGGCAGAACCATGCTTCGACCAGATCTCTGACAGTCGCAGGTTATCTATGAATCTGTAGAACTTTTATAGGGGCTACTTCAATCAATTAATCGACATGATTCACATGTGTCCTCCCAGGCAATTCATTTTTCTTGCTGTGTTCATTCGTTTTTGGAATAACGAATTGAATTCTGGTGTGAATAAGTTCGTGTACAAATATATGTATATTGCAAGAGCAATCCCATCAAACAAAGTGCCCGAATCATTAATTTTATTTTCAGTTGCTGTCCCCATGCAATTAAAAATTCAGGTCATGCTCGCCTCCACTACATATACAAAACAATAAGTTTTAGTCATCAATTTTCCAAAGAGGTTTCTGGCAGGATGAATAATAATTTTAGTTTAATTAGAAGTGGGTAAGCTTGTCAGTAAATATTAAAAAAAAAGAAAAGAAAAAACACAGTGTATTAGCCAAACACCTAAACTTATAGAATATTTGCATGCTTGTGCTGATGATATACCAACGAAGGGTACTGCTTCAGAATAACAACAAGAATCTATGTAATTGCAAGACAGCTGGATATCCTTCTGAAGATACACATAAATGAGGTCTTCTTAATTTATGTTCTCGTTTTCTTGTCGCCTCTATTATTTACGAGTGTATCTTCAACACGCAACATATACTTTTGATACAGCAATTTCAGCGGTTTTATTGTTGTTGTTGCCTAACTAATTGCCCTTCGGCTAACCTTCCAGAGAAATGATTTACTTTATTTGCAACAAATTCATAAGGCAAATCGACATAATCGTGAACATTTTTGTATGAACAGCAGGGGATAGGCGCCGACAATATCAACTCCACCCACTTATGATCCAAAGGCGGTAAGAAAAAAGAATTTGGCACACGAATAACTTCTGGTCGGCAATAAATATAACGTGGTTCACTAGACGATTGCTAACTGGATTTCAACATTTACCAGTTTATAGCATGTACATATTCTACATAATTTTAGTCGAAGTTGGATGGCTTGTCGAGTTAAATATTGATAGGATAGTTTTTATTTAACAAAATCTTTCCAGTGTAAAAACGTAAGAAAAGCAGAGGTTTCACCAAACATAATCCTTCACTCTGTCTCCACTCTAGACAAACAAATCCCAGTAAGTGCCTTTAATGTAGGTAATGGTAGTAGTTTGATAGCCTGTTTATTAATATCGTAAGAGATTATATAACGCTCCAGCTGATTCCAGATCCTTGAGAAAACCAAAAATTTATCTGGGGCTACTAGTTTCATATGTGGGACGGAAAAATATTTTCTCACTCTTGCACAAGATTTCATTCAGCATACAAGATAATTTATTTAAGTTGCAAAGGATAGTCAAGTAGTGATGAAGATTTACTATTGTCCACTCCTTTGACCTTTGATCTTATATTGTGTGAACATTTTCCACAACTTTAACATTTAAAACTTTTTCATCCCCAATTATAACAAATTTAAATATAATTTATAGCTTATCGGAAGAAAGTTCGCACTGCACTTCACAGAAATTATTTTCACAGCTCGTGCAATATGCTTCAAATAATGAACATGTTCAATCTTAACTATCGAGTATGAAATATGCTGCATGCGGCATGTGTCTTGCGGTCGGTATGAAGGCTTCTAGATAAAGTCATAGGATATACTAAGTTAGTCATTTCATTTTTAATGCATAGAACTAATGCCTCTAAATCAAATTGGGTTGGTTTTTTGCGTCCACAGAACAAGGCAGAACAAAAGATACACAACAGAACACCTAATACATTTTCATATAAATTTATAAATGAAGCGAATAGTACAAATAGTTCGCTTCAATTGACAGAACATTTTTTTTCTCCAGAATATAGGAGCCCTAGAACGTGGTACTCAAAAGAACAAAGCTAATATTAAAAACTATTTTGATTGTTATATGTCCGCCTGTCCGTCCTCACGATAGCTCGAGAGCCCATTCAACTACAGTGCTGAAATTTTGCACACGGTTTTTTTTTTTTTTTAAAAGAGTTAATTTAAGTTTGAAAATAGGACCAATCCATTAACTCCTTTGTAGGGGTTACAATACCAAAATTTCGCGTTACACTATATATTTGGACACTGCTTGAGAACGCGTCAACGTAGAGAGCTAAAATTTTGTACACGGCGTTTTCAAAGAAACAATAAAATGTTTGATAAGTAGAGCTAAAGTTTGAAAAAATAGAAAATTCTATTTTTTTTTTTTTTTAGTTGATCAATAGAGTCAGTAATACTTTTCCAGGTTTTGGAAATTTTCATTTCGCCTTCTTCAGGTATTTCAACGCAGAGCGCTTTTGTTGTGAACTGAGATATAGTAGAACAATGACTAATCATATTATAGATTGTTACGGTTAAAACTTAAACTAAGTTCTAAATAAAAGCTGAGAATATTGTGGATATTATCTATGTCTGATTTTAAGTTTACCGTTTTTTTTTTATTTATTTATATATAAAGTCTATAACACTAAGCTTCTGGTTAAGTATCTTAGCTGTTTGAATTCACAGTCTCAATGTTCACTCCTGAATTCTACATATTCTCCCTAGAGATTCTGACAAGTCTTTTACAGATGTTAGTCTTCTATACTTTTTCGGCATTTTTTCTTGGTGGAAAGTATTCTATCTAGGAAAAGGCAGTATTTAAATCCACTTGTTATTTATTTTTCAAACAAAATTATGGTAAGATCGATTAGTTTTCTTGATAATGCCCTCATAAGGTGAAACACATCGACATCGATGGAAAAATTAAAATTTTATTAAACTAATCGGTTTTAAATTAATTTTAGTGAAAAAGTAAGAAACAAGTGGTTTTAAGTAATGCCTTTTCCTACTTTTGTTTGTCCATTTTGTTGCAAAGTTATTTATACGATTATTTGGGTAACCGCTTTAAGTCAGCCGACGATAAATTTATTATATGCTTTCCCAAACAGTACTGTGGTGAACTTAATATCAAGATTCTGTTTATTGTTCCCTATGCTCAACCTGTTTTTTGCGTTATGGGATGTTTCGGGGCATAATTTAAAATATGTTCTTTGGTTCTTGGATTTTGGTAAAACTTTATCAGAATTCGTCCATTATCTGTTTTTGTTTTTAGTAACAAGTCTAAATATCATAGTGAATTGTTATTCTCATGCTCTATTGTGAATTTTATCTTGTTGTCAATTTTGTTTACTATAGCCAAAGTGGTTTAAATTTCATCTTTAGGTACAGCTAACTGTGATGTTGCTTGTTCCAGTCCGTCAGTTAATACGAAGCCAGCAATTATTATTAATACTCGTACACCTGCCCCTTGTTAACACGTATTATGTAGTTGAAGCAGATCTACCATATCTTGAAGAAACACCTCACATATATAAAAGAGTCCTATTACTTTTTATAGCATCTTCTGAATATCAACTATATATTTATGTAAGGTCGAATTTTGTACATTAACGATAAAGTAAAACTTATGCGAAGAATCGGAGGTGGCGTTGGTCGATGCAGGACACAAATAACGATACTCGAATCTCGCCAGTTACCATATTTATGTTTCTGCTTCCTACATACGCAATAAGCGTCTCTCACTATTACTGAAAATTAAAGCGAAGCAAGCTTTTATATCTACAGGGTGATTCAGATCAAGATACCTTCCGATATACCACGCGATTCCTTGAGGTAAGTTGATCAAAAAATTGTTCCACATGCCCGCCATAGAAACCTTCCTTTAGGAGTTGTGGCCAGTTGAAGATATTCGTGTACCCTGATGGGAATAAATGAGTATAACTTTTGAACCACACTATAGATTTTGGTTATTGTTGGCTGAAAAGCGAAAAGCCTTGCTGAAAAGTTCAGCGAATTTGAGGAGAGTGTTTTGCAAATAATGGATGAAATAATTTCGCCAATTAGATTATAACTGGACTACCCTATACGAATGATGAAGACCCTCAACAAATATTTAACAACATATCTTCTACCATTAATCATACATTGTCACCATATTCCATCGTTTTTTGCCCTAAATTTAATAGTAAGATGTCGCCCCTGATCGTGAAATTCTCTTCAGTTAGTGAACAAAGAATATCCTTGCACAAATGTCGAATTTCTGGAGCAGTGCAACTGAAAAATATTTCCCCTATGCTTTTATCCGACAGACTCGCCTATAGTAATTGTAAACATAGAAGCTCTGGACCAACTCATCACTGAAGCAAGTACTGAAGTAGCTTAGTATATACACACACTGCAAATGTTTGGAATCTTACGTCACAAATCGCTTAATTTGATAGTGAAAAAATTTGTTTTTGATATCTGCTATAGATTTCGTTTTAGTTTTTATTCTTTCTTTATTTCTTTTTAAGTTAAATTAGTCTACCTTTTAGCTCCTGTTTAATTTATTTTTTGTTAATTTATTTATTTGTTTATTTATTTCTGTTTGTGTAGATGTGTAATTTGTGTAGGATAATTTCGTGAACAATGTGTGCCATTCATTTAAATGACTTTTTGTTTGCCATATACCGGGCTTTTTGCTGGTGCCTGATCTTTGCTGGTGGAGGAGAGTAGTATATCACCGCTGGACAAGGTAAGACCGTTATGCAACATATTCACCTCATGTGCCACAGGGTTGAATGTAATATACATGAATGCCAGAAGCTTGAGGAATAAGGTAGATCGAGTTCAAGATTCACATTTTGTGTACATCTGAGACGTGGCTTAATAGTGGTGTGAGCTCTGCATTGGTTTCAATGCCTAACTACAACATCTTTAGAAATGATCGTTTAGACCGTTTATTTAGTGGGGTTGCCATTTATGTCAACAAATCTTTACGAGCCCAAAATCTGAAGTCTTCGTCTCCTGGACGGGATAATGAGTTTATAGCAGTAGAGGTTAGTTCTGTTTCCGAAAAAATGTGTCCTGTTCTGTGTCTATTGTCCACCTAATAGCTTTAACCTAGATATTTCCTCTGAACTTCTTGATGTAGTGGCCTCTATTGTTCAACAATACCAAAACGTAATAATCTGTGGCAATTTTAATATTAATGCTCTTAGTGTTGGTCAGTCACCGGAAAATTTATTTTACCTTTTACAGACACTAGATATTAAAATAATTAACCACCAGCTAACATATCTCAATGCTTCCTCTCCATCGCATCTTGATTATATCCTCATAACGAACATGCATAATGTTCTAATCTGCAGTAACATATCATCGCCAAATAATTTTGATTATGACTTTCAACTTTAGATTTGACACTAGTTTCCATACTACGTTCACTTATCGTGGTTTTAAAAGCGTTATCATGAGTGCACTCTTTTCTGAGTGTGACCAGATATCGTGGAATGATATATATACTTGTAATGAGTTAGACGGTAAGGTAGAGATTTTGACGAATATTCTTCTGAATTTCTATTATAAGTATGTGCCCCTAAAAACATGTAGAGTCTGTGACAATCGTTGCCCTTGGATCACCCGAGAGACTAACCATGCCATGGCTGAGCGTGATTTTCTGCTTAAGCAGTACAGAAGATCACACTGTGTAGGGGCCATAGCTGATACAAAACTATTCGTAATAGGGTAACATCTATCATTCGTTCATCTAAGTGTGCATATCTTCGAAGCAAGCTAGATTTAAACCAGCCTTCTTGGAGGTTGTGGAAAAATATTCGCAGCTTGGGAATATATGGGCAAAAATCCCCACAAGTCATCTTTGATCCCGATACACTGAACAGGTTTTTTACTAATTTTACTGGCACTACGGCTCAGCGGTCTCATAATTTTGACTATTCTAACTTCCATTCTGAGGGCTCTTCTTTTCACTGCATTGAAGGATGTGAAACTCACTACATGTTGTACTCTATCAAGTCAAACGCCACTGGGTCCGATTTGCTAAATCCCAAATCCTCAAACTCCATATCTACAATTGCTGTTTCACTAGATCTCAGTTTCGTACTCAATTGAAATAAGCAACAGTTGTCCCTATTCCTGAGAAAGTATCTCCGTCTCAACCTAGTGATTCTCGTCCCATTAGTCTGCTTAGTTTTGTGGCCAAGGGATTAGAAAAGATCTTATATGAGCAAATTATGGATTATGTAGAGATGGATAAAGTATTGTCAGTTTGGCAGTCTGCCCTTCGACCGTTGCACAAATGTGAGAATGCTATCTTAAAAGTTGCCACAGATATTTATGATGGTCATGATAGTGATCATTTGACAATACTGGTTTTGCTTGACTATAGTAAAGCATTTGACTCTGTAAATCATTTAAAACTACCCTCTAAACTTGGTAATGGGCTTAACTTCTCATCTACAGCCATTAAGCTGATTACCTGTTTCCTAACGAATTGCAGTCAAATGGTGAAGGCAGGAGAAACTCTCACTAATCCGGCGTACCTGTCCTCAGGTGTTCTTCAAGGGTCAATCCTTGTTCCACTTTTATTTAGCCTGTACATAAACGACCTACCAACTACTATTAAAAGTTGTTATATTAATTTATATGCTGATGATGTACACATGTACCTTAGTGGACCTATAGGACTAATGGAAGATTGTGTCTATCAGATCAATGAGGATCTACAGGACCTACAATAGTAGTCTGGAATTAATGAGCTTTCACTGAACCCGTCTAAATCAAACTGCTTAGCAATTTATAGGCGTGCACAGCTTGGAATACGTCGACTCAGTCAAAAATTTGGGAATCAAATTTAATTCCAAGTTCAGCTGCTGCACCTACATTACGGACACGATGAGAAAGGTATATGGTGCTCTGCGGCGATTGTGGATTAGCTCAAGCTCCATGTCAGTGGATTTTAAAATTAAGTTGGCTAATTCAGTAATTGTACCACATTTTACATATGGCAATTTAATATTCGGCGAACTTAATTCTGTTTGTCAAAGGAAATTGAAAGTTGCGTTCAATGAAGTTGCTCGGTACTTTTACAAGCTCTCTCGTAACGTTCACAATCAATGTACAGTATCATCGGCCTTGGGAACATCTCATGAGACATATCTAGCTAAACGTCAACTTATTTTCTTACAAAAATTAATAATTCATAAAAGCCCCACCGTATTACATTTTTGGTGAAAATTCCGCTATTAAACTTGGCAACAAAATGCCTACTAAAATAGCGTAAAATTGCGGTACGGTATGTACAGTACGTATTTTGATGTAAAACGAGCTCATATGTAAATTTACATATAATATGGAATATATCTACATCTTGAGTATGTAAAATTACATATATGAAATGGATCGAATAACGTATTTGATATACTTTTACATACCTAATATGGATTACTCAATTTCGTATGTAGACCCATGTCAAAAATGTACAACCAAATTCTGCATTTTTCAATAGCATTCTGTAATGACGGTAAGAGCTCGGTGTGCATTTGTCAATTTGAGATGTAAATGTAATTCTCTTATATGTAATCCAGACTCTATGTAATTGAAACTTCTTCATGTTTATGAGGATGTTCAGATAATAATTTCTATTATTATTTTTTACAGCTCATAATATGTCCATTTAAGGAAGAAGGCCTAGCTATAAAACAATATGTGTCTATTAGTTGAACATCCTCATAAACCCGAAGAAGTTTCCATTCCCTAGAATCTGGAATATATATGCGAATTACATTTACATCTCAAATCGACAAATGCACACCGAGCTCCTAACTTCATTACACAATATAAAATCACCCTTGTATAATTACTTATTGAAATAAAAAGTCCAATTTTTGAAATATTTTAGTTAATTTTAATTTTTATAAAAAAACGTGATAAAATTGTTATTCATTGTATATACATTTATATATATTTCTATTTTAGAGAATAAAAAATTAAAACATACACTTTATTATCAGCACATTAGTTGACTAGTAAAATAAATTCTGAAAGTTGGTAGAAAATAGGTTGTATGGAATTTCGTGTTTAACACAATTGTCTTCTTGACTTTTAAGATCTAATCTACTACTTTAACAAAATGTAAAATAATTCTCCATCTAAGGTAATCAGCACTGAATTTTATTAATAAGAGACTGCACTATACTAAGACTATTAATGTGCCTTTTTCGGCCTCTTGTAACATCATGCTGAATATTAGCAAAATATTGTTGTAAAAATTCCATAGTCAACGAAACTTTAGCGTCGTACTTAACATTAAATACATAATGGGCCGCAAATAGCTGCTGTACAGCATCTATAATAGATGTTGAAGACGCATTAAGCATTTTGTCATGAACGAAAAGATAAAATGTCTTCAAAAGTGAATCCAGTGTCAAGTCCATAATTGGAATCCATGGGGTTGGGACTTTCGGTGAAATGTTTGAGAGAAGCGTTCCAACCTATTAAAAATAATAACAAATATCAACAAATGAGAAAATACACACACTTAAATCTTCCATTATTTTTAAATCGATGGGTGTAAAGATGATGGTGGTAATCCTTGAATTTGACAAAAGTTCTATTTGAGGCACTTCATTATTGTTCGAATATCGCAATTTCAACTAAAATTGTCCGGAAGCGAATTATAACATACCTCTAAAAATTCATAAAAGTATACTAATTACCACAAGTAACAATTTCGTAATTCGATTTGCTCCAATCAAAACACTCTTAAAACTCTTAAACACTGCACTTAAAAAAAATATGCCGTACAACTCAACTGGACCACATCTTCCGAAAGAATGGGAATGTAAAACTGAGCGCAAAACACTACACGCATACGCATCTGATATGGCCTCGCTTCGTACGCACCCATACAGATGATAAATGTCGGACTATTTATGCATTAATACACATTTTATTTAAATGAAGTACGTCACATTAAATAGCAATTTTCAACAACTTATATGCACCATTTTTTACGGTGATGAGAAACTGCAGTTCGTGCATTCTACCAGAAATCCTCAGCTTTTTATCCCAAGGCACATCTCACAGTACGGTGAGCGTTCTTACTTTGTCCAGGCTGCTCGTAAGTGGAATTCTCTTCCAAGTAATAAAGCTTTTTCAAGGTTAATTAGTAATTTAATTTTTTGAGGGTGAATGGTGCACGGACCTACTAAATAAATTAATTGGTTTGTATATTTTTAAGTTTATTGTTTTATTATTATTATTATATACTTTTATCTTTTTCTTTCTATTTCTCTCCTCCTCTTGATATTAGTACAGTAATAAGATCTTTTAATCTTGGGTACATTACCAAATAAATTATTATTATTATTAAACCTCGAGAACTCTGGTGCAATTCTCACTGGGTACTCTTTTCTCTGAAATCATCTACACAGAATGGGAACTGTTTATTATCCTGGCAGGGGATGCGGAAAGGAGTCCGAAACAATGACTCATTTTCCTTGTCACTGGAGAGCGATGCAGATTTATTGGCTCACACCTCCTGGACGAACAGTATGAAGCTGGCAAGCAGGGATTAGGGTCAATATTGGACTTTATAAGAGATTCCGGTTGGAACGAATTGCAATTGCTCACAATGGGCCTTATTGCGGCCTGCGTTCCAGGAACCTCGCGGCCGTTGCGTCTTGAACCTCTCTTCAGTCCATCGATCTAGATCCAAAATTAATGCTTCGTTATTTTATTTTACCCTAATAACTGCTAGTAGGCAAAAATCATCTAAAAAGTACTTAATAATTTTGTTTAACACATCAGATCAAGAGAGCTGACTGATAGATAGCAATAATAGAGAATAGCGATACAAAACACCGTCTCCAATGTCGAGGATTTAACCAAAAAGACCATAATTCAAATTCAAAGGCATTGAATAGTTTTGCAGGCTATACGATGCTTTTATTATAACTGATGTTGAGTATATATAAAGGTGATGCTATCACAACGTCTATTTTTAATCCATCTATAATCACACGTTTATGCGAGTCTTTCCACATTATTATCATCCTACTTCTCTCTATTAAGAATGCTAAATGCGAACGATTCTTAATCTATGGCCCAGAACAAAACAGATCTTCAATATTCTCTTTTAGCAATGTTTTGCGCTTACCCTTTTCGAAACTATGTATACAGTTGCCAGGAATATCAAGAACCAATATATGGGACATATTCTCGATTGTTCCTGTTTTAGTTATATGAATATTTTGGTAAGACCTTTGAAGTGAGTCACTATCATTATAGTTTTCCACCACAACAATATTTCAAAGAAGAGAAGAAATTTTACAATATATGTATACATACATCCAAAGCACGATACGGAACGGATGTCCCAACTTTCGCACAAAGTTTTCTTCCAGGTATATCGAGCAATTACTGCTTTTTAACATGGTTATTCACATTTACTATCCATTTAAATTGGGAATCTTGTATCACTCCAACGTATTTTCAAATCCAGGATGACAAAAGTCGGGATAACTTTTCTCCGTATGGAGAGAACTACACAGTTCAGTTTTTGTGAGGTTAAGCCCCATAGCACAATTTGTAGCCCAATTAAGAAGCTTTTTCCGTTAGTTACTGCTCGTGGACTAAAACTTATCCGAGACAATGGCGACTAATCATCAATATATGCTATGGTTTTTATACCCTCTGTATGTACAGAGATGTGAGTTCAATTAACCACCAATAAATCAAAGATGTGGTCAGAGTATGTCTCCTGGCGTAGTTCTGCTACACATTCCTCTGCTAACGTTTCTGCAGTCGAGCTCTGAGTTTATTATCCTGCTTTTAAGTATTGAAATCATTTATTCAATCCATCTCCGAATGTTCGATTCGACTTCTAGAGCCATGATGGCCACACAAATGCCCTATGTTTTACTGTTTTTAAAAGCTTCCTTGCTATCGAGAGGGGCACCCTTAGTATATCAATCGGATTTGATTGATTTTTTAATTGCTCCTAGTACATCATGTAGCGCAGTTTCAACCAATTTTCTTTTTAAGTATGCATATTGTGATCTATCAATCGCACTTCCTATGTATAGATTATCCGTAGACGCCTCCGTTCGAGAGCCAAATTATTGCAAGGATAATATGTCTGAAATCATATATTCGCTTCACTTTACCATCGGTGTTTGGAACACTATTGTTTATTTCGAAATGCGGGGAACATAGAGCTTGCCTAGATCATTATTTGCCCAGAGTTACAATTGCATCTTATCTTGCATACCATTGATTCCTGAGTGATTTGTAAGCTGCAAAGCTTTGAGATTCCCATTGCGTTACCTTCTTCTTGTTCGTACGATATTTTGAATAGATTCTAGGTTGAATAGCACGATAAAGGAGAATTGACGGAGAATTCGAAAGATTGTTTAGAGACGCTGTAGTCTCTGAGGCTTAACTTGTACTGGGTAAAGTCCTATTACCTACTCCTCGCTTTGCAATAATTATTAAATAATTTTCGCGCTCGACTCCTGGGACTACAAATTGTAATGCTGAAAAAAATGTTGTTAAATTACTGTATGACTTTGAAATGTACAAAACGTATTGAATAGATTAATTTAATTTAATAAGTTTAACACTCTAAACTGATAAGTCTTCAGCTCCTTCCAGAATAGCCAAGAGGAGAATACTCTCACTCATAATGTCCTTATTATAATAGAAATGCGTCAAATAAAAAGGCGCTGACATATAACTGCATCAATGCAAATAAGTAACTCTCCCTCGCATATATGCATGTATGTTGTTTATGGTGAACATTTCTTTAGATGACGACAATTCATTTATGTTCTGCTCAATACAATATCGTATAGTTCGTCACGAAAAGGCGAACATTGTTATAGCATTTTAGATCTAGCCTAACTATACACAGAAATCTCTGATATTTGCTTTATAATCGCATAGCAAATACGTGTGTGCTCAGGACTTTTGTTTGAAAATCATATATTAGAGAGAAAGCTTCACTGCAAGCAAACATATACAAAGGCTGTGATGGCGATGGTTTTTCCTGAAAGGTATCACTGGTGTACTTGAAAACCTGTAGCATATCGCAGTTGTTAGACTTGTATGCGATGTTTATTAGACCAAAAGCTTGTCAGCTGAAATAAAAGATGAGAAGATGAAAATATTTTTTATTTGTAAAAACTCGTTCACGATGTCTGGGAAAAATAAAATTTAGATTATTTTCATGGCTGCCATAAAAATATTCTGAAAAATTTAGAATACTTTGAAAAGTATACCTAAGATTTATATATATATTTTTTTAATTAAATCCAGTTATGAACAAAAATATTATAAGCCTCTTATTAAATGGCATTACCTGTGGTTCGGTATTTTTAGACTGGAAAAGTTTCCACACCTGTGCGAAATTAAGCTTCCATAAGGGGAAAAGATATTACGGTTCATGACAATACTACAGTTACAAACATGCATATATAAAAATATTCTATATAGGATCTATTAACACACCACTAACGGAAACTCTGGGATAGTTGATTCCCCATAAATTACAGTGAACTTATATGCTAGTAAATTATAGTCCGTCGGAAGGGGCTCGTTCTCATTATTTGTCAAGTCGAATCCAGTTGCTTGCATAAAATTTAATAATTCAAATTCAATGCAAATTTGTGCTAAAGACATGCTGAGACATAAATTTCACGCTGTTCATAGAGGGACTTTTCCTTGGATGCGCGATAAAAGGGATATAGATTTGTTTATGTATGTACATATAGGATAAATACGGACACAGCAAAATAAGAGTACGAAAAGGACAAGGCTTGTGAAAAACTGAAAACAATGAATTTTCCTTGACAATTTATTCTGCTGTACAACAGCTGAGGACATCAAAAATGGATGAGTTGGAAGTTCGAACATTTTTGCAATTTGTTCAATTGGCATTGAAGCATTTCAGAAGTACAAAATTCTACATTCATTGGAAAATCGAGCTATATGCAGCTATTTTAAAAAGAGCTTTATTCCAAATAAATAATATTGCCGTATAGGGATGGGAGCCGGTATACTAAAATATGTTAACCGAAATGCTTTCGATGAAATTATCTAGTACACTAAAATTATAGTGTATGTCTGCTCTGCTATGAATATTAAGGAGTACATTATAAAATTTGAGAATAAGCGCGAAGTAGGTTGCAATATTTGATTAGAGATTTCTTATAAAAAATATAGTTGGAATTCCGTACAGTACCTTACGTAGGATTGACAACAACAATTTTGATTTTCTTCGCTTACAACCCTAGCAAGCATTGAATTTAAGAAGACATTAGTTATAATAAAAGACATGGAGGATATTGTTGAAGAAAATCATCTGAAGAAATTCTATTTTCACGACGAAAGTTCATCAAACAAAATGATTGATTTCAATTTTGGAATCATTAACATCTCAAGTCAGCATGAATTCTTTGCTAGATACACGTTCTTTCTAACTCATACAAATAAGATAGCACGATATACCTAGTCTTCACTGCCGCAAGTTAATATTATCCGTCCTATCCTTCTTGGTTTGATTTTCGATATTCATTTGTCTCTTATTTCTTGTTATGTAGCTCCAGATATAAGAAACCTGCCACACGATTTCTGTATTATTAACGACTTGTTTTTTTCCGCATTTCTGCTTGAATGTATAAAATAACATATATTCATTAACATGCACTGTAAAAAATAATAGGACTATTCCCTAAATTTAAGGCACGTTATTCCCTAAGATATTTTGCACCAGAAAACCTATAAAGTACGTAAAATTCCCGAAAATTTACATCTCTTAACAGAACATTCAATAAATTAGGTCTTGTAGTATGCTACATTTTTATGCAAATATATTTTCGTTCACATAATTCACACATTGTTTTTGAAAACAAGTCATATTGATTTTCAATATTTTGTTTGCGCACGACCAACGCACCAACATAACTTCCGTACTACGTAGTAGTATTAGCCATAAGAAATTAGCTATTCAGCTCTTTCTTATGTTTTTTTAACGGGGATGGTGCTCTATCACCTATGGTAGAGTGTGGTGGTATCACCTATTCCCTACATTTTAGGGAATATTGCCTAAATTTAAGGAATATTCCCTACATTTAAAGAAAAAAAAAATTTTTATTTTAAATTCCCTAGAGAAAAAATTATAACGAAAATTTGAATATTCCCTAAATTTTAGGCCGGAAAAAAAAATACCTTACATTTGAGGGAGAAAAACCTTCCGACATTTTAGGCATAAAAACCTAATCTATGTTTTCCAAGGTGGAGCTTTCCCTAACCTTATCGACAAATACCTAACCTTTGTGGCACAAATTGTTGCCACTCACTTTAGGGAATTATTTTTTACTGTGTCCATAAAAAAAAGCAAAGCAAAGCTTGCTTTTATGAGTAACGTAAAGAAAAGATGTCAAATTCGGTTTATCAACGTTCAAATCTTACAAACATTGCTGAATGAATTACTATTGAAAGAGCAACACGTGTATAAATGTAAGTTCCATCTTCAAAAAGATCAACTGTTTTCGAAAGCGACTTTGAGGGTAATACGACGTAATATGCAATAAGGTGAATCTGCTATTTTTGGAAATAGATATAGCGATTTATGTAGCTAGATCGCAAGGCTCATTTGAGTTTTTTAGTTGACAATTAAGGGGTGATATTGGCACAATATGGTGAATCTACCGTTTTCAGAAGCGATTTAATGAAAGGTAATTTGGGAGTCTTGAGAGGGTAACTAGGGAGTAAAGCTAATTTAGAAGTAATATTGGATTTTGATAAAATGTGATCTGTGTACTCGGACGCAGGAAAGTGCGGCTGATTTCCGCGGTCATAAAGAGTACTTTCCTATAGATTCTTCAGAAAGAAAAAAAGACAGAAATAAAGATAAAAAGAAGAAAGCGGAACGTATCGCCCATATTATGTGGCATTCTCCAAGGTTTTTTAAATTTGAAAACATTTAATGTTTAACAAGAGCGCAAGAGTCACCATTTTTAATATATTAAAAAAGTCGACAGTGTTAACAATAATTCAAGCAATTTCATTCTTTGTCATTCAGCTATTTAATTTAATTTCTTTTGCTAAGTAACTTATACTGTAGTGACTGGTATTGAATCTCAGAAGATAAAGTGTGGAATTGCAAGATAAAGGTGAAAGTGCAATTGCATTATTATAATTATAAAAAAAGAAACGTTAAATATGGTGAGCTTCTGGTGTAAGTTCAGTGATTATACTACATCTGAGCAGCCCGTGAGCATTTCCTCTGATAATAGTTTACGTCGTGCAGAGAAGCGCGTAGGCATTGAACTTTTATACTAGTGGAGCAGCTATTAGTGCTCTAACTCCTGTATTAGCGAATCTAGAGCAGCGAAACAGCAGAACTCTCTACAGTAGAAATAAAAGACGGCTGAAACTTTTTAAGTTAAAGTCAACTATCGGCTTTGTCTTTTATTCAGACAACCTGGCATATTTATGTATAAATGTATACTTAATACGAATCTTTGCTTAATCGATAATTGGGTAATAGGTTTACATATGTATGCCTTGTTTTTCGCACCTAGTTTTGTTCAAGGTTCAATATTCCTGACCTTGCGTTCTTGCTCCAATTCCACATTCTTTATTACAAAATAACTAACCCATACCGGCGCTTTGTTTATGGGAGCTTAATGTCGCTGGTCTCACTTTTATGGGAAGTAGTTACACTATAAGAGTACCAGATCACTTTTTCCATACAAAAAGTGCAAGGTAGAAACCAACCATTTTGGTGGCTCTGGACTGGGGTTCTGCGTCACGGAGGGGGATTCTGTCTAGTGGTATACGTCACAGGGTATGCCTGGAGAATTCCTTTTCTACCGTCTGCCTGAAGCTCTAAACATTTGTGAAGGGGTGGGAAGCTTTATTGGTGCAGGTTGCTGGTTAAGTTGATCTGGTCTTGGAGGCTACAATTTGACCTTGAGATGCCCCTCCTGTGTCTGCCTACTGGAGATTTTCTGAGAGCTTTAGTGGGAATATCTGATACTATGACTAGGACTGTCTGGGGCGTGTTGGATTGGGCTATGTTTCCTGTACCAAGGCTTGGGTGGAATGTGTGTGTGTGTGTGTGTGTGTGTGTGGCTTAAGTAATGATGTGAAATGCCCTAAGCGAGTTTATATCGAGGCTGTATACTTGTCAGCTTGAGTTTGTTATTAGTTGTTTACTTTAGTATGTGTGCCTGTGGTATGTTTGGCTGGGCTACTTGGTGGCTGAGCAAACGTTACCTAAGGCGTGGATGCATTTGCATTGTATTTATGTGGATAAGAAATGTTATGAAATTCCCTAAGTGAATTAGTGTAATTAGTATAAGTAATAATTAAAGTTAATAGTAGGAAATTTTTGTTCATGCCAATAGATTCTAGATGGTTTGGGTGGGGATTTTAGGGGGGATAAAATTTTCATCAGAAATCCTCTACGGGCTCTGGTTTTCGAGATATTAGCGATTTTACCTTTTCAGATATAGTTAATATTAGTAATAATTAAAGCTAACGCTATGCTATACTTTTTCATACCAATAGATTCTAGGAGGTGTCAGTGGATAGGGGTATTGACTGTTGGGGGACAAAATTTTCATCAGAAATCCTCTACGGACTGTGGTTTTCGAGATATTAGTGATCTGGCCTTTCAATATTACTAATAATTCAAGTTACCCTGGGGAGTTGTAGATATCAGCATAATGTCGCCTTGGATTTGCTGTTTTCTTACTTGAATATTTCTTAGTGAGGAATTTGTAGATATCAAAAGTTCCGGATGACTTTCTATAGGCGTTCTGGGCAGTGTGGTTCTGGGCATCAAATATTAAATGTTTACTAAACATTAGGCATGCGTCCCCTATTTATGATGTAATTTGATATCACCGCTGTAAACAAATTCGCATTTAAGCTGAATGGTTCATACACACCTGTGTAAACTTCCTGTTTAAAAAATTCGCATTTTAGCTGAATGAGTCATGCACACCTGTGTAAACAAACTTAAGCAATATCAGCACATTTATTCTTTTCACGTAATTTGATACCACACTTAGTGTAGGCAGCCAAAAATTTTATTTTATTGTTCCAAGAATTTTACCGTTCGAAACGTTTCATTAGAATTCACATAAAGTAAACAAATTTTCACATTTTCTTTTTATCTTGAAATGCATTCATGTAAACAATGTCATTCGTATTTGCAAATTCAACCAACAGAATAAAGTAATCAAATTAATTTGGATGATTCATGTTTTTTTTTGTGTTTTATTGTTTATTCGATATCATCTCAGCCTGTAAGCAAATTCGTTGGAATTCATCCTGTAGAATGATTATTGCAGCAACAGGATCATTCATGTTCACAAACTGTTGCTATAAAAGCCCAAGCAAACTCTTGGGGAGCATCAGTCAGTTTTAGTGAGCCTCAGTGATAGTTTAAAAACATATAAAAAAATTAAAAATGTCTTCGATGTTAGTAAATGAAAGTTTTTCAATAATTGAAAATTTGCGAAAAGATGTGATGGAGTGTTTAAAAAATTCAGTGAATAAAGACTATATTGTTCAAAAGTGCAATAGAAACATGCATAAATTTCAAGTTGCATTTCGGAAGTGCAATAAGAGTGCTAGGAAACGACATTTCGAGAGCTGTCTCGAGCAAATTAAAGCATTAAGAGCACTATTGAGAACTCCCCGTCGAGGTGGAGGAATTACTCGCGTAAGAAGAAGTGATTTTGTAAAGTGGGAGGAAATAAAGACAGCGTTCGCAGACAGAATTCGACAAGGTGTTATTGCAAATTTATAGCATATCGATCCGAAGCTATTTATGCAAGACGCTGCCAAATTATTTATGCGCCGCATTAAGAATACATTAAAACATTATTTTAATATTAAAGTTTCTACAACGTTTTGCAGTGAATTTGTTAAGGAAACTGTTGACAATGAAATTATAAAAGACATTAAATATTTCCAAGTGAGAACTGCTGCAATTAGTGCAGATGTTAATTTAGAGGACTGGTTTAAATCAAACATTTTGGATCCAATAAACACTCAGCTGGAAGAATTCCAAGAAAAAGACAGTGGCTGGGCACTGCACTCTATAATACATCTAGCAGTACACATCAACAAGTTTGAGCAGCTCCGAGGATCTTCGTATATACCTCTGCCGAAGGAAATTGCTTTAAAGCAAGCTTGCATCAATGTGAAAAATAATGATGAAGCATGCTTCGCGTGGGCAATAACATCAGCGCTATATCCTGTAAATATTAACACCAATAGGACTTCATCATATCCACATTATTCAACCGTGCTAAATTTAACTGGAATAATATTTCCCATGACGCTTAACCAAATAACGCAATTTGAAGGTCAGAACGATTTATCAATAAACGTGTTCATCCTAGAGAAAGAGCGTTTCTTCACCACAGTTCCAGTTAGACTTACGAAACACAGGATGGAGCGACATGTAAATCTCTTAATGCTGCAAGATGACTATGACCAAGCTGATGATGATGAAGATCATATGGATGATGATGATGCTGATGATGCCAGCAGATATCATTTCTGCTGGATTAAAGATCTTTCGCGCCTTGTCTCGAAACAAACTTCTAAATATAATGGTAGAAAGTATATATGTGAGAGATGTTTATTCTACTTTTACTCTGCTGAAAAATTAACATTACACACTCTCGAATGTGAGAAACAAAACGACTGTAGAATTATGTTTCCATCAGAGGAAAAGAAATGGTTGGAATATAAGAATTATAACCATAAGAATCCAGTCCTGCTTTGTGTGTATGCTGATCTTGAATCAATATTGAAGCCGATTCAGATAAACGATCAAAATACACAGCGAATCCAGGAACATGAAGTTCACAGCATAGGATTCTATTTCCACTGCAAACATGATGCTAAGATCTCATATTACAGAGCATATCGAGGCAAGGACTGTCAACAATGGTTTGCATTAGAATTGCAAAAGATTGCATCCATAGCTGTACAGGAGAAGCTGAACATCAGGCCAATGCAACCCTTGACTAAAGAGGAACGGCGTTCACATATGGAAACTACTTGCTGCCATATATGTGAAAAAACGTTTGAAACCGATGAGGAACGAGTTCGGGACCATTGCCA
Source organism: Dioctria rufipes (assembly GCA_963924295.1). Lineage (NCBI taxonomy): Eukaryota > Metazoa > Arthropoda > Insecta > Diptera > Asilidae > Dioctria > Dioctria rufipes. The sequence goes on along the minus strand of OZ002740.1, from coordinate 70,805,661 downwards.
TTTAACAGGTAAATACTAAGAAGCATAATTCAATTCATTTCTTTTCATAATTTCTTTTAACAGGAAAATACCGAGGACCAGCGCACAATGCATGTAATCTGATGTATCAAGATTGCTCCATAGTTCCAGTCATTTTTCACAATTTATCCGGATATGATGCCCACTTCATTATTAAGGATATAGCTACAGCCATTCCTGGGAAAGTGGATCTCCTACCAATAAATAAAGAAAGATACATTTCGTTCACCAAGCACGTGGAAGGCAGTCATATCAAATTCAGATTCATCGATTCCTTCCGTTTTATGGCAGAATCTTTAGATAAGCTATCATCATTGCTGCCGTTGGATAAATTGAATATTACAAGAGCTGAATGTCAGGAATTGGATGATGATGACTTTAAACTGCTTACGCGCAAAGGCGTCTTCCCATACGACTTCGTTGACGATTGGACTAAATTGGATTTCCAACACTTACCGGCGCAGGAGCAATTCTATAATAAAATGACTGACAGTGATATATCCGCTGAGGACTACAATCATGCTGAAAAGGTCTGGCAGACATTTGAAATACAGACACTTGGCGAATATTCCGATCTATACCTGAAAACTGATGTCCTCCTATTGTCTGATATCTTTCGAGAAGTATGTATGAAGACATACAATTTAGATCCTGCACATTATTACACCATGCCAGGCCTAACATGGGATGCTATGCTAAAATACACCAAAGTGAAACTAGAGCTGATAACCGACTTAGATATACTGCTATTCATAGAGAGAGGTATTCGAGGTGGTATAAGTCAATGCTCGAACAGATATAGCAAAGCAAATAATAAAAATATGGATGATTTTAAGCCTAAGGAGAAAGAGAAATACCTGATGTATTATGATGTAAATAACCTTTATGGATGGGCCATGTCACAGCATTTACCAACCGGAGGATTCAAATGGGTTGATGCTCCCAATATCAACGTTTTCGAGATTCCTGATGATTCACCAATTGGATACATATTCGAAGTCGACTTGGACTATCCTCAACATCTACATGATAAGCATAAGGATTTCCCGTTTTGCTCTGAGCATGCAGCACCACCTGGAGCAAAATTAGAAAAGCTTTTGACAACATTACATCCTAAAACTAAATAAGTTATACACTACCGAAATTTGAAGCAATGCTTATCACATGGTCTCATCCTGAAAAAAGTGCACCGGGTTCTTCAATTCAACCAATCAGCTTGGCTTAAACCATATATTGACTTAAATACCACAAAACGGAAGCAGGCTACCAGCGATCATGAGAAGGACAGCTATAAGAAGATGAATAATGCAGCTTTTGGAAGACCATGGAAAATGTTCGCAAGTATAGCGATATAAAGCTTTGCGTAAAGTGGGAAGGTCGCTATGGTGCCAAAGCTCGGATTGCGGCACCCAACTTTCACAGTGCAACGACATTTGATGAGAATTTAGTTGCTGTGGAATTAAGGCGACTCAAAATCTTATTCACTAAGCCCCTCTATATTGGAATGGCAGTTTTGGAAATTTCAAAGATATGCCTCTATGATTTCCACTACAGTTTTATGCAGCGTGAATTTGGAGATAAATGTAAAGTCATGTATACAGATACAGATTCTCTAATATATGAACTTGAAGAGAAAAATGCATATGAGTTTGTGGCTGAAAATATAAACAAATTTGATTCAAGTGATTACCCAGAAGATAATCAATTCAATTTACCGCTCATGAATAAAAAGATTCCTGGTCTAATGAAGGATGAGCTGAATAGGAAAATCATGAGCGAATTTGCAGGCTTGCGCTCGAAAATGTACAGTCTAGGTATAAACGATGGTAAAACTGTAAAGAAAGCAAAAGGAGTAAAGACTAACGTAGTCCAGAGGCATATCAATTTCGAAGACTACGTCGAATGTTTGAATAACAAGCGAGTATTAACTGCTAATCAGAGCTCCATACGATCGCATAACCATAATGTCTACACGATCAGCCAAAAGAAAATTGCATTGAATCCATATGATAACAAGCGGTATATTATGAGTGGGACAACGGATACTCTACCATGGGGACATTACTCTATTCAATCAGAACAGCAAGGAGCAGACGCAGAAAAACATATAATCTAAGGCTAGTCTAAGATATGTATTGTAAATAAAAATTGTATTATAGCTAAAATACCATTTAATGAAATAGTTGGTTTTATTTGTATTATAGTCTAAGATGATGTACACTATTGTAAAATAAAGGAAAATATTATAATTATAGGGTAACCGATTTAAGGAAGCCTAATATAGAATGATACTTTAAGAATTAAATGTTAATCTAGAATGATAACTTAAGAATTAAATGTTAATATTTTTCAATTTATAATAAATCAATAATAATATTTTATATATGGTATTCTTTTATTCAATTTCCCTACTATGTCCAGAGCTCCCGAATAATATTTGCCCACTACCGTGAGCTCCTAATCGGGCGGTTGAGAGTTTTACCCAGAATGTTAGGATGACTTGAGAAAAAAACTTTTACACGTGGACTCGACCTTGACCCCGGCATCACCTTTGAAACCGGGAG